>CM049844.1:863062-1133062 GCA_027422415.1 Schizothorax lantsangensis | reverse complement strand
GCACATATTTCTTCAGTAATTTCTTCACTAACCAGGCTTTTCAGCTGTATTTTTATTTCATTCGCCTGTCCTTCTCCATAGTTCTTGAATTCATGTAATGTCATTGGTTTACTTGGAAATTGAACTGAAATTACTTTTAAAACAAAGCTCACATCTTCCCACTTCATTAAATCACGTTCAAGCGTTTCTTTTTTAATATCGCTTTTAATGATTTTACTTGTGTCTATTCTTTGGTTTCTCTGGAAAATCTTCCCTGTAAATTCTGATCTATGGAGTTTTTTGTTAAACATTTCTTTTAACTCCAGTACTATTTCTCTAATCAAAGGATCTTTATAATCCTTTAGCTCTTGAACTATATTCCGTGATGCACCATAAATGTCCTGAAAGGTGATGTAAAGATCTATCTTATATTCATTATACATTTCTTCAGAGAAACGAGCTAACTCGATCATACAAGGATCACACTTGCCATTTCTACCTAAACAGGGACTATATTTTGTAAACATGTATATACCTTTTATCATACTCTTATTCTTCTTAACATACTCATATATAAGTGGTATGCATTGATGTTCAGTATGATGTATCTCAGGACGTTTTCCAGTCTGATTAACTTTTTTTGGCTTAAAGGGTCCGATTAATATAGATTCTCCTTTTATAAGTTCAATCACTGCAAATGCAAACTGATTGTGTAACTTAACCATTTCATTGATTTTAAAGTGCCTTATAAAATATGACATTTTAGAAGACAGAGTTTGATTGACAGGAAAAAAACTATTTTTGAGAAAAACACTATTATTTAAATAATTAGGACAATTCAAATAAATTCGATTAACTACTGTTTTAAGATATATACTGTCACTCAAATTAATAACCTTGATTATGCCATTTTTATCTCTGTATATCCACAGCTCATCTTCATCCTGAGAAACCTCCATCAGTCTGACAAAACATTGAGAGGGAAACTAGATCAATAAACAAGTCATTGATTATATTATTCACTTCACATAATTAATAACAGTATAGAACAGACAAAGAGAGTCCTGGATTTAGCATTGATGTTTTTCACCTTTTTATAATCTACTGTTCTGCAGATCATGTTATTTCTTTAATTACATGTAGATTTCTGATCATCAGGCTGAAATCTTCCTGTATTTGTTCATGTTTTATTGTGTAAAACGCTCTTATTGACAAATTCACAAATATACCCTTCACAAGCACTAGGCCTGTAATGGTTAAATAACTACTTTTTTCTGTTTATATCACAGTTTAATGACCATGTGTAAAAAAAAAATATTTACATAATTTGTTCAGTTAGAAAACAAAACTCAATATTGTGAGGAATAAATAAATAAAAGAAACATGGAGAGACCTCCTGCATCTGAAGCACTGAAGATGATCAGAATCGGTGTTTATCGTGTACATAAATGATTTCTTACCGTCTGCAATCTTGCTGTCTTTTGATCTCAGCTTGCTGTCTTCTATTCTATAATGAAACAGGAGAATCAAAACCAATTGTTAGTATAATTTTTAACCTTAATGTACATCTTAGACAAAGCAGAAAAAAATTGTCTTGTATTTTAAATTTTAAATATAGTCCTTAAATTCAAAAAGTGCAAAATACTCCCATGTACTACTTTTTTGGGGGGGTTGTGATTAGGCCACACCCTTTAAATGGGACCTATTATGCAAAAATCACTTTTATAAGGTGTTTGAACACAGTTGTGTGGCCGCAGTGTGTGAAAACAACCAGCCTATAATGGTAAAAATCCACCCACTCATTTATTTATAAACTAATAAAATCATAAACAGTCTCTCAGAACGAGCTGTTTCAGATTCTCCCTCTGTTCACATCACCGAGGGGGAAAAGTCCCGCGCATTTGTGACGCTGCCCTATAAGCATAGAAACAGCCCTGAGTGAGAAGCTGTGTCCGCCTCCATTACTGATTACTGTAGCTGCTGGAGATATACAATGTCAGAGCCAAAGAGGCTTTTCAAGTGTTGTGTTTTGGGATGCACTAACAAAGATAGTAGTCTCCATATACTCCCTCCAACTGAGCCACTGAGAACACTGTGGTTAAGTTTTATTGTCTAAGGAAATGTCCTGGAAAAAATCGGTAAAGTCCCCAATACGTGTAAGAATCAATACCAACACTTTGTGCGTGAACGTCAGCTCCAGACAAAGTAAGTATCACGCGTTAGTTTTCCAAATTGCCTTTCTGAAAGCTCTTCTTAGCACTCTGTAAGGCTAATGATGCTAAAGCTACCATTGTCTCTGTCTGTTCTCACTGGTGCTGTCTTCATGAATGATCGTGAATAGGAATGTGGTGGTTAAAAGTTGCATATGAAAGCAATGTGAGTCGATCGCTTCAGTTTGTTGAGCTCATAATCACGAGTGGGTCTTATAAAGTTTGTGATAGCATGAGACCAGCTATGTTGTTATTTTTATCCTGCCGTGTTCCCCGTCTGTGTAATTCATAAACACCAATTTATTATGCACAGTATAATCAGATGACTGACTTTGAAACCGAGTAGTATGTCAGAATGCTGTTCATAGACTTCAGTTCAGCATTCAACACAATCATCCCTCAACAGCTCATTCATAAATTGGTCCAGCTGGGGCTCAATACGTCGCTGTGCAACTGGCTGTTGGACTTTCTGACCGGGAGACCTCAGGCAGTACGGGTCGGCAGTAACACATCCAGCACCATCACACTGAACACAGGGGCCCCCCAAGGATGTGTGCTGAGCACCCTCCTCTTCACTCTGCTGACCCACGACTGCAAACCTTCAAACAACTCCAACCTTTTTCAGACAGGACTGTGGTGGGTCTCATCAGCAACAGAGATGAGACAAACTACAGGAGCGAGGTGAGCCGCCTGGGCGGGTGGTGCAGTGACAACAATCTCTCTCTGAATGTGGAGAAGACGAAGGAGATTGTTGTTGACTTCAGGAGAGTGCACTCTCTGCATGCTCCTCTGACCATCAACGGTGCGACTGTGGAGAGAGTGAGCAGCACCAAGTTCCTGGGTGTGCACATCACAGAGGACCTCTCCTGGACTAACAACACTGCAGCACTAGCCAAGAAAGCACAGCAGCGTCTCTACTTCCTCCGCAAACTAAGAAGAGCCAGAGCCCCGACCCCCATCATGTGCACCTTCTACAGAGGCACCATCGAGAGCATTCTGACTAGCTGCATCACTGTGTGGTATGGCGCCTGCAACGCGTCCTGCCGCAAGTCCCTTCAACGGATAGTGAGAGCAGCTGAGAAGATCGTTGGTGTCTCTCTTCCCTCCCTCCAGGACATCTACAGCACCCGTCTCACCCGCAAAGCCCTCTGCATTGCAGGTGAGCCCACCCACCCGACACACAGCTTCTTCAGTCTGCTGCCATCAGGGAGGAGACTGCAGAGTCTCCAGGCGAGGACCAGCAGACTGAAGGACAGCTTCATACATCAGGCTGTCAGGAAGCTGAACTCCCTCCCGACCTTGCCCCCCTTCCCCTCTCCTACCCCACGCACCACTGAACTCTGACCCTCTGATGTTTGCCATGTAACATTTGGTTGCTAAACTATCATCTATGATGTAAACAAGGCTTTGTACTTTACCTGTGTTCCAATATCCACGTAAAATATCACCCTTCACATGCGCAAACATTTTTATTTCGGCGTTGCACGCTGATTTTACAGTGGACCTTGTAAATTGAGCAGTGTAACTTTTATGTTTGGTTGACAGCATTTTAGTTTGATTAATGGCTGAAATGTCAAGTTAGTAACGCTGAAATGTTGTGTGTGTGCGTGTGAGGCACCTGCGTGATCACCGATCAGTTACATTTTTAAAAATAAAGATATAAAACAAACTAATAAAATGCATTAAGAGTGTCACAAAAACAAAAGTGCTTTTTTTTTTTTTTAAAAATTGCGTACACGAGCTCAGACCTGACGTGAGATTTGATTGTAGCCACCGCTCACGTCCATATTAATAAATTCCAAGTTTTTCGTAGAAACGACCTACGCTATTATAGCAAAATAACTATTGCTCTATAGTGGAGAAGAAAAACTTAGTAAGAAGACATTTTAACACCAAAGCAAGGAAATCCAAACTAATTAAATCAGAGCAGAATAACTCACCATCATTAGCCAGATCTGTTCTTGGGGCAGGAGACACCAGGGTGAAAATATCAAGTTTGACCGTGTTGAGGTCAGTTTGGTCTTTGAATAGACTGTAGACATGTTCTGTTTGATGGTATCAAGGTTAGTTTTGTCTTTGTCTGTAGAAATCTTCTGTTCGATGGTATCAAGGTTAGTTTTGTCTTTGAATAGTCTGTAGAAATCTTCTGTTTGATGGTGTTGAGGTCAGTCTTGTCTTCCAGTAGACTGTAGAGACGGTCAGATTAACTGTGGTGGTGCTCCTGCCCCAGAATGTCTTGATTTTTCGTGATTGATCTTTTATAGTCTGATTAGGCCCGACCCTTTAAGGTAAGGAATTTCCAAAACCAGTTCAGTGAATGATGATGGCACATAAAAATGCTGTTAATCTTGATTAGCACGTGCCTTCAGGTACTGAATGATGCCAAGAACACCAGGCAATAGTGAGAAAGATCAAGTGTCATTCATTTCATAGCCCAGATCAGCACATACAGCATCTTTATTCAATGCCCAGTTAACTTCCTTCAAACCCGAATCTAAAGCTCTTCATGACATCCAATGATGCCATATGTCATCTTACACACCAATAAATGAGCCGTCCTTCTGTGTTTCTCTATTTGTTTAAACTGTACTAGTGTTATTGTGTTTCTCCAGAGGCCACATATACGCTGAGTTTCTGTTTACTATCAAGTGAAACTTACACACAACACACCCTGTTACTCTGAACACATTTCATTAATGAAGACAGAAAGAATCTGTGCTGATCATCAGGTTTGATCCGTTATGAAGAAATCATGACCTCATTCATGTGATCCTGATATCAGTCAATGGAAAAATAGTTCACCAAGATCTAAGTTTTTGAAAAGCAATCAGCAAATTACTTGCAAAAAAACTAACACTTAGCTGAGAAACACAATGGTGCTAAAGCCACAAGTCTGATCATATTCTAGTTCACATCTGAGTATGATAAATGAGATTTGTGTTTATCCATTCTAAGAAATTCTTAAAAAGCAAAAACAGTTTCAAAGCCTTAAAAGACTTTAGCAGCAAATCAGATCATCACTGAAAAGTGTCATCTAATAGCTAAGAAATATGAGGTAATTATCCTGATGTCTCTCTAAAATTATTTATCTCTCTAAATTTAAAAAAAGAAAGAAAAAGTAAAACATGTAACGATGCTACTAACGTACTCTCACACAGCAGTAGATAACAAATATTTTTAACAGTTATTTGAAAACTCATTTTAATGTATTTACATTAAATTCTGCTGCAGTGTTTGTCGTTTTCCAGTTCAAATCAAAATACACTCGAGAAGCAAATTATTTCAGATAGTAAGCTCAGTTTTCAGATATATGTTTTATAATTTAAAACAAGAAAAAATCTGTCAATGGAGAAATCAAGACTTATATATCTTAAGTAAATTTACTTCTGCAGTAAATGTATCTTGATTTAAGAAGTTTAGATATTTGTACCAGAAAACAAGACAGAGACACTGAGGAAGAAAGTAATTTGCATAATGCATAATCTGGCATAGATTTGAAACATCTCTTATGTTCACTAAATATGTCTTAATGTTAATCTATGAGCAAACCTAAACCAGTTTTATTGTATGTGTTGCTCAAGACGAAGCAGGTATGATGTGTTTCTGTTTCCTATCAAATTAAATTCTTGCGTGATGCTCCTGTTCCTCTGAACATATTTGACTAATGATGATGAACAGAATCTGTGGCATTTTTTGGCATCTTAACCAACAAAAGACGTGCTGCTGTGAGATTCGGACTCTTGGCTCTGTTCTGACACACAAACTACAGACTGATGGACTGCTTTTAAAGGACAAGAACTTTAGGGTTTCATATTCAGCTGTATATTGAGTGCCTGATTTAAAGAACTGTAATGATTATTCCAGTGATTTCTGATTTCAAATAGTAATGCTATACACTGACACTCAAGAGAAAGTGCACAACACTTTGAGATGAACTAGACCAGAGAATCAAACCCCGTCACTGATGAGTTTGTGATTTCCTCGTATCTGATCAAACGTGATTCCTTCCATCATTATCAATCAATCAATCAATCAATCAATCAATCAATCAAATATGTTTAAGAGAATAAGAGCATTGCTTAAGTCATAATTACGAGATAAAAAGTCGAAATTATGACTTTAAAATTCATACTTATGAGATAAAAAGTCGAAATTATGTTTTACTAAATCGAAATTATGAGATAAAAAGTCAAAATTATGACTTGTCGAAATTATGATTTACTAAATCGAAATTATGACTTTAAAAGTCGAAAATAGTCGAAATTATGACTTAAAAAAAAAAATATCGAAATTATGACTTTACAAGTCTATGGAATATGGAAGCCCATTTCCGCCACGTAAGAAAGTGCCTGATTTTGACTTTGAGTGCCTGATTTAAAGAACTGTAAAGATTATTCCAGTGATTTCAAATAGTAATGCTACGACACTCAAGAGAAAGTGCACAACACTTTGAGATGAAGTAGACCAGAGAATCAAACCCCGTCACTGATGAGTTTGTGACTTCCTCGCATCTGATCAAATGTGATTCCTTCCATCATTATCAATCAATCAATCAATCAAACAATCAATCAAATATGTTCAGGCGTTGCTTTACAGGAAACAGAAACACATCATACCTGTGGCCGCTTGACAATTGAATATTGAATATTGAATTGTATATACTTTATTGTCCCATTCCTGGGAAATTCATCTTGGACAATCATGACATGGCCAGTATGTAACATTGAGTCACACTAGACATAACAACTCACAATAAATTACACATATCACATATATATATTTTTTTTGTTATCAACAATTTTTTTTTTTTTTTTTCACACACAACACAACATAATATCCAAAATAAAACAAAACAAAACAGCAGACACATACTCAACATCTCAATGTTCAATCAAAAGGGAGGGAGAGAGGGAAGGACAACAAGAACACAAAAGTCACTCCTTTATATAATCACGTATATTCAACAAAAATCACTGCCAAGCCTCAATGGTCGAAGGCCTGGCCCCACCGACTCACGCCATTGTACCTTCACATGAGACAATTTGCAGGAGGCTACGGATCCAATACGTTTTTCCACACATGTGTGGTGTAAACCAGTTCTGGATTATTGTCTTCTTCACAGCTGTAAAACCAGCAAACAACATTCTCTTTTGCATTGAACTAATACAGAGACCAGAATCATCATTAAGGAGACACAAACTTGGGTTAACAGACCAATCAATTCTCAGTAATGATGACAAAACCAGGTTTACATGTGTCCATAGACTGATGACGACAGGACATTCCTAAAACATATGCAGAAAAGTGCCCGATGATGTAGTGTTACATATATGGCAGTCCAAATTTGACTGCAGTTTCATTTTAAATCTTTTGTAAGGAGTTATGTATGCTCTATGAATGACTTTGAAGTGAATAAGACGATGAGCCAGATTTTTAGATGTTAAACTGAGATTAGACCATACTCTCTCCCAGTCGACAGATAAATTAAGGTCAGATAATTCCCTATTCCAAATAGTTTTAATAGAAAGAGGTTTTGTAATACAATCAATAATTTTATTATATATTAAGGAAACAGATGGCCGACCAGCAAATGGTGCAATCCAGTCCCGCATAGGATGAGAGGAAATGGAAGAAGACCAAGGAACGCCATACGCTTTGAGAGCAGAACGTAATTGAAGAAAAACAAAATATGCAGATGCTGGTAGACAAAATTTGGCTCTCAATGCCTGAAATGAACAGAGGCCCTGGTTATCATATATATCACGACACGTGTTTACACCTAAAGAGGACCAAGAGGGTTGGACAAATGGACGATTTCCACATACAAAGTTAAAATTGTGCCAAAAAGGTGTACTGTTACAGAATTTGAAGGGTCCACCTATCCGACGTTCAACCGTTTTCCAGATTTTAATAGAGTTAGCCACAACCGGACCAAATTTATAATTATCCCCTTTTTTTCCTGTGCCAGTAAATAAAATATCTTGAAGTCTATTTGGTTTAACCTTGTCAGCTTCAATCACCCTCCATGAAACTGTAGATTGAGGATCAACCCAATTATGAAGAGCCTTAAGCTGGAACGACCAATAATATAATTCAAAATTTGGTACAGCCAGTCCTTGTTACGGTACGTGGCTGAAGAAAAGGCGCCAGACGAAGGAGTAGACAAAACAGGAGTATTTAATAATATCAGCACATATACCATATGGTAACTTTAAACACAGACAAAGACAAGGGGAGAACTGAAGACCTATAAAGGGACAAACGGATGAGCTAAACAAGATGATTAATAAGACACAGGTGATAAGACTTAACGATAATTAATACACAACAGGTGACAGAAATAAACGATGATGACTAAAGACAGGAAACAGACCAAATAAGGTAAACCAGGAACTAAACAGAAACTGACATGTAACAGTTATCTCCCCCTCCCGGAAGGCGCGTCCCGCGCCGTAATAGCAACATCGAGGGAGGGGGGGCGGGCACCCTGGAGGCTGGAGCAGATCCAGGACATGGAGGAGACATGGGAAGCCTCCAGGGCGGGTCAGGGGACTCCAGGAACCATGGCGGGACTGGAGGCTCGGGAGGCCATGGTGGGTCAGGGGCTTCGGGAGGCCATGGCGGATCCGGGGATTCGGGAGGCCATGGCGGATCCTGGGATTCGGGAGGCCATGGCGGATCCGGGGCTTCGGGAGGCCATGGCGGATCTGGAGGCTCGGGAGGCCATGGTGGGTCAGGGGCTTCGGGAGGCCATGGTGGATCCGGGGATTCGGGATGCCATGGCGGATCCGGGGCTTCGGGAGACCATGGCCTATTTCTCTTGGGCGGCCATGGTGGGTCAGGGATCTACGTGGCCTTGGCTCTGGGCCCGGCCACCCAGGCAGAGGATATATAGCCACCCCAAAAAATTTTCTTGGGGAAGCTCCCCTCTGGTGGGCATTCTGGAGGAGCGGGCTCTTGAGGAGGCTCTGGAGGAGCGGGTTCTTGGAGGTGCTCTGGGGGAGCGGACACTAGGAGGCGCTCTGGAGGAGCGGGCACAAGGGGGCGCGCTGGAGGCGTGGGCTCTTGAGTGGGCTCTGGAGGAGCGGGCACTAGGGGGCGCTCTGGAGGCGCAGGCACTAGGGGGCGCTCTGGAGGCGCAGGCACTAGGGGGCGCTCTGGAGGCGCGGATTTAGGACGGCTGGGCGGAACCAGCGGGACTTCAGGACGGCTGGGCGGAACCAGCGGGAACTCAGGACGGCTGGACGGAACCAGCGGGAACTCAGGACGGCTGGGCGGAACCAGCGGGAATTCAGGAGGGTACTGGCGTGGAGCGGCCACTGGAGGGCACTGGCGTGGAGCGGCCACTGGAGGGCTCTGGCGTGGAGCGGCCACTGGAGGGCTCTGGCGTGGAGCAGCCACTGGAGGGCTCTGGCGTGGAGCAGCCACTGGAGGGCTCTGGCGTGGAGCAGCCACTGGAGGGCTCTGGCGTGGAGCAGCCACTGGAGGGCTCTTGCGATGAGCAGCCACTGGAGGGCACTTGCGAGGCGCAGCCACTTGGGAGAGCTCGGGAGAGCTGGACGGAACCAGCAGGGGCTCAGGAGAGCTGGACGGAACCAGCAGGGGCTCAGGAGAGCTGGACGGAACCAGCTGGGGCTCAGGAGAGCTGGACGGAACCAGCTGGGGTTCAGGAGAGCTGGACGGAACCAGCAGGGGCTCAGGAGAGCTGGACGGAACCAGCAGGGGCTCAGGAGAGCTGGACGGAACCAGCAGGGGCTCTGGAGGACTGGACACTCGGGGGTGCTCTGGCCATGCAACCTCTCTGGGGCGCTCTGGCAGCGCAAACTCTCTGGGGCGCTCTGGCAGCGCAAACTCTCTGGGGCGCTCTGGCAGCGCGGAGCTGGACGGGACCAGCGGGAACAAAGGAGAGCTGGACGGGACCAGCGGAGACATAGGAAGAGGCTTGCGAGGAGCGGGCACAGGAGGATGCTTTCTCGGAGCAGGCACAGGAAGGCGCTGGCGTGGAGCTGGCACATGAGGGCGCAGTTGAGGAGCAGGTTCTGGTAACCATGTCATCCCCTCATATTCAATCAAAACCCCCAAAGGCACGTGTTTCTTTGCCTTTGGCGGGTCAGGAGAAGCCGCGGGTGGTGGAACCATCTTTGCCGTGGGCGGCGGCATCATCATCGCCGCGGGCGACGGAACCTTCATCGTCGCGGGCGGCGGCATCATCATCGCCGCAGACGGCGGCCCTATCATCGCCATCTCGGGTGGCGGAACCATCATCGTCGTGGGCGGCGGCATCATCCTCGCCGCGAGTGGCGGAACCATCATCACCGCGGGCGACAGCAGGCTGAGGATCCCCGAACTTCCCTTGCGGGGAACTAACATCAGCCGCTTCCTCATCGGTAATCCGTCTTCTGTCTTGGTCTGTGTTTCTGTTACGGTACGTGGCTGAAGAAAAGGCGCCAGACGAAGGAGTAGACAAAACAGGAGTATTTAATAATATCAGCACATATACCATATGGTAACTTTAAACACAGACAAAGACAAGGGGAGAACTGAAGACCTATAAAGGGACAAACGGATGAGCTAAACAAGATGATTAATAAGACACAGGTGATAAGACTTAACGATAATTAATACACAACAGGTGACAGAAATAAACGATGATGACTAAAGACAGGAAACAGACCAAATAAGGTAAACCAGGAACTAAACAGAAACTGACATGTAACAGTTCTCCTGCGCTATTAGGATGTTGTAATGTGGTAAGTTTAATTCTGGGACATTTATCATTCCAGATAAACTTAGAAATTATGGAGTTGATCTCCTTAAAGTAACCTGGAGGGGGAGAAAGTGGTAGCATAGAGAAAAAAAAATTAAATCGAGTTAACAAATTCATCTTAACAGTGGATATTCTTCCTTGGAGAGAGACTTTAAGATTCTTCTATCTTTGAATGTCATTTTTGACCTTAACTAAAATGTTATTAAAATTGTCTCTGGCAATCTTATGAATATTTTTATATATGGCAATGCCCAAATAGATGAAAGATTCCTTAATAGGGATAAATGAAGGAATAGAAAAGTTAATCTTAACATTGTTAATTGGCATTAAAGCAGATTTGCTCCAATTTATTTTATATCCTGATAGGCTACTAAAATTATCAAATTCCTTAATTACACTAGAGACTGAAACATCAAAGTGGTCTAAATATAGAATAATATCATCAGCGTATAATGAAATACTATGATTATGGTCATGAATCTTAATTGATACTTCAGATTTCCTGATGGCTTGTGCTAAGGGTTCAAGAGATAGACAAAAAAGGATCACATGACCCCTCGGCGGTGATGCAGGCTTAGTTTTTCGCTCCGCTCGCTTTGCCACATATTTTACGATCCTGTCAGTAAAATTTTAACCACTCTGCATTAGACCCATCATGAGTGCTAAGGCAGACAAAGGAGATCGGAAAAGGGAGATTGAGCAATCGCCAATGAAAAAAAAATTCAGAGATTCAGCCATCTCCAGTGAAGACCTGGACAGTGCTATTGCTAGCCGCATTGAACTAGCATTTAAAGAACACCAAAGCACTTTGAATTCGGTTGTGAACTCGGCAGTAAGAGATGCGATGGACTCTGTGCTGATTCCAGCATTGCGCGAACTGCGTGAGGACATACTAGCGACCAATAAGTCTGTTAAAGAGCTAAGAGAGGAGTTTGAGGCCATAGTTACCAAGACGAAGCAGACACGTGACCGCGTTGATTCTGTTCAGGCAGCGGCGCGTGCAGATAAGTCACGGACTTAAAGGATCAGTTGGAGCGACTAACCGAGAAGATGACAGATATGGAGGACCGGTGCAGACGGAACAATGTTAGACTGGCGGGACTCCCAGAAGGGATGGAAGGTCCAGATGCAGCTAGTTTCCTCCGAGCTAATCTTTCAAAGTGGATTCCTTCCTTGAGGGGCCGTGACATTGAGATTGATCGGGTGCATCACGTGTATGACGGAGGGAGGGGCTCCGATCGGCCATGCACTCTCGTCTTCCGTGTACTGAGATGGCATGACAGATCAGATATCCTGAAAGGTGCTCGGCAGGCGTATCCGGTGAAGTGCGCACAGAACAATGTCACACTGCTGTTTTTTCTTGACTTTAGTCCGGCTACAGCGATCAGGAGAAAGGCATTTGGTCCGGTTTTGAAGAAGATGACTGCACTTGGTCTCCAGCCCTTCCTCATCTATCCAGCGGTGATTAAGCTACGGCACAAAGGAGAACAGAGAAGCTTCGATTCCCCTCAGAAAGCGGAGGATTTTATCAGTTCCATGTCTCAGCAGAAGTCCTATGCCGCAGCTCTTCGGGGGGACGACGGGGGAGCAGCGGCCGCTGTTTCTCCATTTCCACGGGAGGGGCGTGACGGCCGGGATGGACTTGGCCCTAGCTGCCCAGAAGGGGATGATAGCAGGATGAACATGGATGCTTGCTAAACCTATTGTTTGCGTTTTCTTCTCTTATACTGGGATATTGTCCTTATTTATCCGGTACAACGATCTCTTTGCTGGTAAGACTGACACTCCATTTTTTTGTTTTGGAGGGGACTAATGGAGAGTAGGTTTAATTACTAAAAAATATTTTTTTTGGCTGTGTGAGCCTTTCGGGAGACATGTCGTGCGTTAGAGTGGATCGGTCACAACCTATCACTGTTTTTTGTTGCTCAGTCAGACCTATGTTATTGGTAATGTGCGGTCTGAGTTGTTCTTTGTTTATGGTTGTCGGTTGTTCACATTTTTATGTTGTTTTTGTGTTTTACAGCAGACATTTATACTTTTATCTATTTTACATTATTTCTAAAGGGATTTTTCATATAGGAGGTTTGGTATCTAAAATGCACATCAGTGTTTACGTGTTATTTACGGAATGGAAGTGCTTCTGTTTTTTTTTTTTTTTTTTTTTTTTGCATTTATTGTGTACAATCTTGGGATTATGAATATTCAATGCATACTTTAAATATGTTATCACTGAATGTGAATGGTTTAAATTCTGCTGTTAAAAGAACCCGTGTATTAGAATATTTACACCATAAATCTATCTCCTGTGCCTTAATACAAGAGACACATTTAAAACAATCTGACGTGGCACGTTTCCAGAATAAGTATTACAAATTAATAGCTTTTTCCTGCGCTCAAAATAAAACTAAGGGGGTGCTTATCCTTGTTAACAGGTAGTTAAATTTAACAATTGAACACCTTGGTAGTGATGAGAAGGGTAGATTTGTTTTTATCCGATGCAAAATATATAATAATAGGTTAGCATTGGTCTCTATTTATGGTCCGAATGAGACAGACAGTGCATTCCTTACACAGATTTCCAAAACTTTACTTGAGGAGATTGATTGCCCTCTAGTGGTGGGTGGTGATTTTAATGCTGTCATAAATCCTGCTTTAGATAAGTCTCAATCTGATACAACAGCCAATCCATCCTCTAAATTATTGAATAAATTTATCACTGAGCTCAACTTAATCGATTTATGGAGAATTCAGAATACTAAAGCTAAGGACTTCACTTTTTTTTCTAATAGACACAAGACTTTCTCTAGGATAGACTACATATTTCTCAGCCCATCTTTAATTTCATCTAATTCCTCTATATCTATATTACCATTTTTATTATCTGATCATTCTGCTATGTTGTGCAGTGTTCCTCTTTCCGATGTCAAAGCCAAGTCCCCTAGATGGCGCTTTAACATATCATTATTAAGTAATCAGACTTTTATTACCTCTCTAAAAGAATATATTAAGGACTTTCTTGAAATTAATATGCCCTCTGATGTGGATCCTCAAATACTGTGGGAAACGACTAAGTGTGCTATACGAGGTTTCTGTATATCTTTCTCTTCTACTCTTGCCAAAGCGAGAACTCACCAGTTTACACAATTAGAAAATAAAATCCAATCATTACAAAACCTACAAAAACAACATTTTACTGAGCAACAGGCTACACAGCTGTCCTCTTTAAAAGAAGAATATGATTTACTTTCACACTCAAAGGCAGAATTTATTTTACATAGGACTAGACAAAAATATTATTTTGAATCAGAGAGACCTAGTCATTTATTGGCCCTTAGGTTGAAAGAATGCGAGTCTAAGGCATATATTAGTGCAATAAATTCATCGGATGATCAGGTCACTATGAACCCTGTGGCAATTAATGACATATTTAAAGGTTTTTACACAAATCTGTATAAATCCGAAACAGATTTTGATGAACCAATTTGTAAGCAGTATTTAGATAAATTGGAACTGCCTCGGATCTCACAGATGGATAAAGAATCTTTGGAGGCCCCATTAAGTTTGGAGGAACTTCACGTCTCTCTAAAAAGCCTTCAAAAGGGCAAATCGCCGGGTCTAGATGGTCTCCCCCCTGAATTATATTTAGAAATTTGGGATTTGGTAGGGATACTTATGCTTAACTCATTTAATTTTGCAATTGAACATGGGGTATTTCATAGAGATCAAAAAACATCACTGATTTCATTACTTCTTAAAAAAGGGAAAGATCCATTAGATTGTTCCAGCTACAGACCGATTTCGCTTATCCCATGTGATCTAAAAATCTATGCTAAAGTGTTTGCTTCTCGTTTGGAGAAGGTAATTCACAGTCTGATCAAGGAGGACCAAACTGGTTTCATCAAGGGGCGCAATGCATCTGACAATATGCGTCGACTCCTTCATATTCTTGACTTTGCGGACTCCCACCCAACACCTTGTGCGGTCTTTTCACTTGATGCAGAAAAAGCCTTTGACAGGCTAGAGTGGAATTATATGTGGGCAGTTCTGCAATGTTTCGGCTTCGGTGAACACTTCGTTTCTATGATTAAGACATTATACCACTCACCTGCAGCATCAGTCATAACTGGTAATATTATTTCCCCCTCATTCCCTTTACAGCGGGGAACGAGTCAGGGGTGTCCACTTTCCCCCTTATTGTTTTGTCTATCTCTCGAACCCTTAGCACAAGCCATCAGGAAATCTGAAGTATCGATTAAGATTCATGACCATAATCATTGTATTTCATTATACGCTGATGATATTATTCTATATTTAGACCACTTTGATGTTTCAGTCTCTAGTGTAATTAAGGAATTTGATAATTTTAGTAGCCTATCAGGATATAAAATAAATTGGAGCAAATCTGCTTTAATGCCAATTAACAATGTTAAGGTTAATTTTTCTATTCCCTCATTTATCCCTATTAAGGAATCTTTCATCTATTTGGGCATTACCATATATAAAAACATTCATAAGATTGCCAGAGACAATTTTAATAACATTTTAGTTAAGGTCAAAAATGACATTCAAAGATGGAAGAATCTTAAAGTCTCTCTCCAAGGAAGAATCTCCACTGTTAAGATGAATTTGTTACCTCGATTTAATTTTTTTTTCTCTATGCTACCACTTTCTCCCCCTCCAGGTTACTTTAAGGAGATCAACTCCATAATTTCTAAGTTTATCTGGAATGATAAATGTCCCAGAATTAAACTTACCACATTACAACATCCTAATAGCGCAGGAGGACTGGCTGTACCAAATTTTGAATTATATTATTGGTCGTTCCAGCTTAAGGCCCTTCATAATTGGGTTGATCCTCAATCTACAGTTTCATGGAGGGTGATTGAAGCTGACAAGGTTAAACCAAATAGACTTCAAGATATTTTATTTACTGGCACAGGAAAAAAGGGATAATTATAAATTTGGTCCGGTTGTGGCTAACTCTATTAAAATCTGAAAAACGGTTGAACGTCGGATAGGTGGACCCTTCAAATTCTGTAACAGTACACCTTTATGGCACAATTTTAACTTTGTATGTGGAAATCGTCCATTTGTCCAACCCTCTTGGTCCTCTTTAGGTGTGAACACGTGCGGTGATATGTATGATAACCAGGGCCTCTGTTCATTTCAGGCATTGAGAGCCAAATTTTGTCTACCAGCATCTGCATATTTAGTTTTTCTTCAATTACGTTCTGCTCTCAAAGCGTATGGCGTTCCTTGGTCTTCTTCCATTTCCTCTCATCCTATGCGGGACTGGATTGCACCATCTGCTGGTCGGCCATCTGTTTCCTTAATATATAATAAAATTATTGATTGTATTACAAAACCTCTTTCTATTAAAACTATTTGGAATAGGGAATTATCTGATCTTAATTTATCTGTCGACTGGGAGAGAGTGTGGTCTAATCTCAGCTTAACATCTAAAAATCTGGCTCATCGTCTTATTCACTTCAAAGTCATTCATAGAGCATACATAACTCCTTACAAAAGATTTAAAATGAAACTGCAGTCAAATTTGAACTGCCATATATGTAACACTACATCATCGGGCACTTTTCTGCATATGTTTTGGGAATGTCCTGTCGTCATCAGTCTATGGACACATGTAAACCTGGTTTTGTCATCATTGCTGAGAATTGATTGGTCTGTTAACCCAAGTTTATGTCTTCTTAATGATGATTCTGGTCTCTGTATTAGTTCAATGCAAAAGAGAATGTTGTTTGCTGGTTTTACAGCTGTGAAGAAGACAATAATTCAGAACTGGTTTACACCACACATGTGTAGAGAGGCATATTGGATCCGTAGCCTCCTGCAAATTGTCTCATGTGAGTGTACAACGGCACGAGTCGGTGGGGCCAGGCCTTCAACCATTGAGGCTTGGCAGTGTTTTTTACTGAATGTACGTGATTATTTAAAGGAGTGACTTTTGTGTTCTTGTTGTCCTTCCCTCTCTCCCTCCCTTTTGATTGAACTTTGAGATCTTGAGTATGTGTCTGCTGTTTTGTTTTGTTTTCTTTTGGATATTATGTTGTGTTGTTTGTAAAAAAATGAAAATAAAAAATTGTTGATAACAAAGAGATAGACAAAACAATAAGGGGGAAAGTGGACACCCCTGCCTCGTTCCCCGCTGTAAAGGGAATGAGGGTGAAATAATATTACCAGTTATGACTGATGCTGCAGGTGAGTGGTATAATGTCTTAATCATAGAAACGAAGTGTTCACCGAAGCCGAAACATTGCAGAACTGCCCACATATAATTCCACTCTAGCCTGTCAAAGGCTTTTTCTGCATCAAGTGAAAAGACCGCACAAGGGGTTGGGTGGGAGTCCGCAAAGTCAAGAATATGAAGGAGTCGACGCATATTGTCAGATGCATTGCGCCCCTTGATGAAACCAGTTTGGTCCTCCTTGATCAGACTGTGAATTACCTTCTCCATACGAGAAGCAAAAACTTTAGCATAGATTTTTACATCACATGGGATAAGCGAAATCGGTCTGTAGCTGGAACAATCTAATGGATCTTTCCCTTTTTTAAGAAGTAATGAAATCAGTGATGTTTTTTGATCTCTATGAAATACCCCATGTTCAATTGCAAAATGAAATGAGTTAAGCATAAGTATCCCTACCAAATCCCAAATTTCTAAATATAATTCAGGGGGGAGACCATCTAGACCTGGCGATTTGCCCTTTTGAAGGCTTTTTAGAGAGACGTGAAGTTCCTCCAAACGTAATGGGGCCTCAAAAGATTCCTTATCCATCTGTGAGATCCGAGGCAGTTCCAATTTATCTAAATACTGCTTACAAATTGGTTCATCAAAATCTGTTTCGGCTTTATACAGATTTGTGTAAAAACCTTTAAATATGTCATTAATTGCCACAGGGTTCGTGGTGACCTGATCATCTGATGATTTTATTGCGCTAATATATGCCTTAGACTCGCATTCTTTCAACCTAAGGGCCAATAAATGACTAGGTCTCTCTGATTCAAAATAATATTTTTGTCTAGTCCTATGTAAAATAAATTCTGCCTTTGAGTGTGAAAGTAAATCATATTCTTCTTTTAAAGAGGACAGCTGTGTAGCCTGTTGCTCATTAAAATGTTGTTTTTGTAGGTTTTGTAATGATTGGATTTTATTTTCTAATTGTGTAAACTGGTGAGTTTTCGCTTTGGCAAGAGTAGAAGAGAAAGTTATACAGAAACCTCGTATAGCACACTTAGTCGTTTCCCACAGTATTTGAGGATCCACATCAGAGGGCATATTAATTTCAAGAAATTCCTTAATATATTCTTTTAGAGAGGTAATGAAAGTCTGATTACTTAATAATGATATGTTAAAGCGCCATCTAGGGGACTTGGCTTTAACATCGGAAAGAGGAACACTGCACAACATAGCAGAATGATCAGATAATAAAGATTGTTTTAAATGTGTCTCTTGTATTAAGGCACAGGAAATAGATTTACGGTGTAAATATTCTAACACACGGGTTCTTTTAACAGCAGAATTTAAACCATTCACATTCAGTGATAAAATATTTAGAGTATGCATTGAATATTCATAATCCCAAGATTGTACTCAATAAATGCAAAAAAAAGCAAAAAACAGAAGCACTTACATTCTGTAAATAACCCGTAAACACTGATGTGCATTTTAGATACCAAACCTCCTATATGAAAAATCCCTTTAGAAATAATGTAAAATAGATAAAAGTATAAATGTCTGCTGTAAAAAACAAAAACAACATAAAAATGTGAACAACCGACAACCATAAACAAAGAACAACTCAGAACGCACATTACCGAGAACATAGGTCTGACTGAGCAACAAAAAATAGTGATAGGTCGTGACCGATCCACTCCAACGCAAGACACATCTCCCGAAAGGCTCACACAGCCAAAAAAAAAAAAAAAAAAATAAATAAATATATATATATATATATATATTTTTTTTTTTTTTTTATTAATTAAACCTACTCTCCATTAGTCCCCTCCAAAAAAGAAAAATGGAGTGTCAGTCTTACCAGCAAAGAGATCGTTGTACCGGATAAATAAGGACAATATCCCAGTACATATCACATATATTAAAAGCTACAATATGCCATACATACTCCTTATTTTTGCTCTTCTCTGTTAAATAATTTGACAGCAGTTGGCACAGAATAATTTTTATAGTGATTTGATTTACACATCAAACACACACATTCCTCTCCAACTCCAATTCCTCTGAACATATTTGACTGATGATGATGATGATGAGGAAAACACTATCATAACCTGATAAGTATGGAAGCCCATTTCCGCCAGGTAAGAAAAAAATTCATGCCTTAAAAAGTCAAAATTATGACATACTTAAGACATAATTACGAGATAAAAAGTCAAAATTATGACTTACTAAATCGAAATTATGAGATAAAAAGTCAAAATTATGATTTACTAAATCAAAATTATGAGATAAAAAGTCGAAATTATGACTTAAGTCTAAATTTTAACTTAAGTCATAATTATGAGATAAAAAGTCGAAATTATGACTTAACTATGTCATAATTACGAGATAAAAAGTCAAAATTATGAGATTTTAAAAGTCGAAATTATGACTTGCTGCTGGCTCATCTACACGACAGTACACACGATTATGGAAGGCCAGGTGTAATGATGAACACATTAAGTAGTAGCCTATTTTATATAGGATTTTAAACGTGGTTTGATGATAGGCTTATCATTGCCTTAATTAGCGGAACGGCATGGAAAAGTCTGAGCAAACCCACCCTTGAAAGCATTTCAAGCAAAGAATTGCATCACATAATTCCCAAAATGATTACAGAAGTAGGCCTATTGCACATATGTAAAGCCTAGAATGATCCTGCATCATGTTCAGAATTTAATCATTGGCTGGTGCATAAAACGCTCTTTAACAGTATAGCCAAGGCTATATGGGAAAATTAGAACACTGTGAAAACGTTGAAGTTTGCAGATGTAAGTTATAATAACGATTAGCATGTAACATTTTATGGGGAAACCATCATTTTACTTCATATAGCTACCATAATTCCACAAAAAATATTAATTGGGTCAAATTTACTGCATAAATACATGGCTACTGTCATGAAATTGTATTTTATTATACGTGTTTACTACAGTATGCTTAATAGTAATGTTTTTCCATGTTGTTGTGATGTGCAGCCTAGGAAGTATGGTTAAAAAAAAATCAGAAATTATATATGTAAAAACGATTAATTTCATGTATGTTATTTATTTGTCATCACGATATACAATCATCAATTCAGTTTCGATATCGAACCAAGATGGATTTCTCGTTGTGATTTCTATTGTTCGTTCAAAGTCGCACCCTCCACTACATGGCAACACAGACCGATCTGATAGCAGCTAACATTTATGTTGATAGACGTAACCAGCTTTGAGGTATTATTATATACATCGTTGTCTTCTAGGATGGATGACCTTTATGACTTTATGAAGTCAAGAAATGTTTCAGATGACATCATACAGCGAATGCAACAGGATAAGGTATTCATGAAACTGTTAAATATGTATCACATGTAGCTTACAGTCCCTAAAAATTGTCACAGAGAAACAATATATTCTGTTTAAATTTTCTCCAGTAGAAGTGTTTAAACTGCTCTGTCTTGTTTCTTTGTAGATATACTGAGAATCCTATGTCTCTGGTTCAAAAAGCAAACCACCTCTATAACTCACTATAAACCCCTGGGTTTATAACAACCAGTTGACTGTTCATTATTCCTTATACATTATAGTTAATCCAAGTATAGTGCTCAATACACATTTGTTTTAAAGCAGCTTTACAGTAAGAAACAGGAAAATTATGGTCTTAAAGAAAATGAAGCCCTGAGGAATGTTTTTGAAGATGTTATGCTCATCGGGGGGGGGGGGGGGGGGGGGGGGGGGGTTGCCTATCTGTGGACCACGTGTCCGGTTGCATTCCAGGGACCGCTTAGATAAATAGACCGTGTTATTTCTGTGGGAAATCAGAAAAGAGCTGTGAAATACATAGACATGTCGTCTACATGCTCTACGTTTGACATGCTCACCTAAAACTCCTGAGAAGGAATGGAATGAAGAGATGATGGAAAATCTGACTTTGGCACCGAGAAAACAGTACAACAGTAATTTGTGCTTGGCAAGGTTTCTCCACGAAAATACGGATTTTGTGAGAGACTAATTTTTCATATGCGGGTACATATTTCACAAATCGGTTCGAACGGTTACGCTCTACACGTCTGACGCTCAAAAGAACCTGGACGACTGCGTGTACATATTCGCCTGCGAAGACAAGACAAAGCTTAGCGACCGTTCGGGGGGTGCCCTGTATAAAGAATATCACGAAATGTTCATCCTTCAATTTTTGTTCAAGTGGCGTGATCTGCATCTGCTGAGTGCACATTTTTCTGTCGTAAACAAAATGTTCAGGTGGTGCGACATACATGACGGATATAACTAAATTAAAACACAGCTGTTTCACCCCAAGAGGTACCCCAGCGATGGGGCGTTACAGTCCCCGCCCATCCACTACAGCCATTATAAAGAACAGTAAGTGTCGGCCTATTCCAAGGAAAATGATAATAATAAATATTTGTTGACATGCATCGATGTATTTAGCAAGTACGTGTGGGGTCGTGCGTCAAAGAATAAAAGCAGGGTCGAGGTTACTAAAGCGTTCAAGTCTATACTCGAAGAGGGACGCATTCCAAAGAAATTGCAGACAGATAGGGGTACAGAATTTTTTAACAAACATTTTCAAGATTTGATGAAAAAGCACGATGTACATCATTTTGCTACGGCTACTGATTTGAAGGCCAGCATCGTGGAACGATTTAATAGATCGCTAAAAAGCCGAATGTGGAGATTTTTAACAGCTACAAATTCACAGAGATACATAGATGTGCTGCAAGATATTATGCAGGGTTACAACTCCAGCTGCCATCGGAGTATTAAGATGAGACCGGTGGACGTCGGCAAACAAAATGAAGGCGTCGTGTTTCAAAACCTGTACGGTGGTATGAAGATGAACGAGCACACCGTATTTAAATATAAAGTAGGGGATGCCGTCAGGATTTCTAAAGTGCGAGGGCCATTCGCCAAGGGTATGAACAGAACTACAACGAGGAATTTTTCACTATATCCGTGTGTATCCCGCGTAATCCCCACGTATACAGGTTGACTGATTATGATGGCGATGTCATCGACGGAGTGTTTTACGAAGAAGAGTTACAAAAAATAATTGTGAGCAAAAACAAGGCGTTTAAGGTGGAAAAGATTTTAGGGGAGAAAAAACAGGGGCGATCTACGCTAGTTTTAGTGAAATGGCTTGGATGGCCTTCGAAATTGAATAGTTATATAGACAAAAAAAGCTGTGTTGGATTTGCAATAACCTTAAAACGCACAAGCCTTTACCGAAAGAGACCATTCGAATAAAGGCTTACCATGGATGACCGCGGTTTACATTTACATTTACATTTACATTTAGTCATTTGGCAGACGCTTTTATCCAAAGCAACTTACAATTGGGGAATACATAAAGCGATTCATCTTGAAGAGCCAATCATACAGAGGAAGTGCTCATAACACCAAGTCTCAGTCATTGTTCAAATAAGTACAAGCTAGCAAGGGAAGGAGAGAAAGATAAAGGGAAAGTTTTTAATTTTTTTTAGAACAAGTTTAGGATGAAGTCAAGTAGTGCCGAAAGAGATGAGTTTTCAGTTGTTGCTTGAAGATTGACAGAGATCCAGCATTCCGGATAGGGGTGGGAAGATTATTCCACTATCCAGGAATGGTGAATGAGAATGTTCTGGAGAGTGATTTTGAGCCTCTCTGTAATGGCACCACAAGGCGTCGCTCACTAGCAGATCTCAGACTTCTGGAGGGGATGTAGATTCGTAATAGTGAGTGGAAGTAGGAGGGTGCTGAGCCTGTGGTCGTTCTGTATGCAAGCATCAGTGCCTTGAACTTGATGCGAGCTGCCACTGGTAGCCAGTGCAATGATATGAAGAGAGGTGTAACATGGGTTCTTTTGGGCTCATTGAAGACCAGTCGTGCCGCTGCATTCAGGATCATTTGTAGAGGTTTGATTGTGTTTGATGGAAGTCCAGCCAGAAGAGCATTGCAGTAGTCCAGCCTAGAAACGACAAGGGCCTGGACAAGAAGTTGTGCAGCATGCTCTGTCAGAAAGGGCCTGATTTTTCTGATGTTGTGTAGCGCAAACCTGCAAGATCGAGCAGTCTTTGCAATGTGCTCTTTGAAGGTCAGCTGGTCATCAAAGATTACACCAAGATTTCTGACCGAAGTTGATGGGGTAATTATTGATGTGCCTAACTGAATCGAGAAGTCATGCTGTAGAGTCGGAGTGGCAGGGACGACAAGAAGCCCTGTTTCTACGTTACGTTGCCGTGCAAGGCTTCTTTGTCAGTTTATCCTGAAAATCGCATATCTAGTTATACGACCAGGTTAGCAAAGACTATAAACCTGAAAGGAGAGTGGCAAGTGGGCCTTGCTGAGATTGAATATCCTAGAAGCTGGTACAGCTTCAACGACGACGATGGGTTTTCAGCATGCACGTCTACCAGCCCCATCCCAGAAACACGCGAATAAACCCGGCGAAGACGTATTTAAAAAGTTACCAGGGATATCCATATCGAGGAATCTCCAAATAAGCGGGGGATACTATGAGAATGTTCGTGCCGTGATCAGTGCGATAAATGCGATTCTCGGGCCCACGGCTCTAATAGGTTACGATAAATTAAAAAACAAAACCCAACTGGTCGCAAAGCCCAACATTTCGGTAAGCTTCTACGGGAAACTAGCCACTATTTTAGGAATGAAACCCGACGAGGCTTTAGGACATTCCGCCTATCACGAAAAAGCTGATTTTACAACGAGCGTTATTACGGACGCTTCTCACCAAGCCGATATCAATGCGGGTTTCTACACGATGTACCGAATACCAATCGGTCGGTGATTCGTACGTGCCCCTTTTAAGATGCGTACATATAAAGAGGGGAGACAATGATACCGTCAGTGTTAGATACGACAAACCCCATTACGCATCAGTCAACAAGGCGCTCATCACGGACATCTCCGTAGAATTAAAGGATGACCAAAACTGTGAAATACCATTTTCTTACGGGAAAGTCATTGTAAAACTACACTTTAGGCCTGTGAAACAATCTGCGCTTTAAGAATGGCTTATTACAACCCGCGCAGAATGAATGCCGCTGATTACATCGACTATTATCGAAATCAGGCTGGCGGCGGTCTACCCGGATATGCGGGTGGAGCCGTTATGTACGGAGCCGGTCTAGGAGGTCTTTTCAGAGGTCTGTTTAGGTTGGCCGTACCATTGTTAAAAAGGGGGTTCAGCATCGCTAAACCTCACCTAAAATCGGCCGCTAAAAATATAGCAACTGACGTCGTCTCAAACGTGATGTCAAGATCCTATAACGATAAATCTAAAGCTCAAGACGGGTCAGGGCTTTTGGTCATGGCTCGTAAGAGAACGTCTAAACCTCTGGGTATAAGGAGGCGTGGTCATTCAATAAAGAAAACAAAGCGCGGTCCCAACAAGGTCTCAGTCACACGCAGAAAGCGTAAGAAGACTGCGAAGCGACGCGTAGCTGTTAAGAGATCCGTAAAAACCATATTCTAACATGGCGTTACTGCACCGCATGTCGGGAGAGTATATTAAGTCCGAGTTAGATTTGTTTACAGTCCCTCTGACGCAGACGGTTATCGAGAAAATCTCCTATTTAGAAGTAGCTCCTTTATCGGCTATATCGGACTCGTCACCTTTGGATTTTTTTATCGCACGAACCGGCGAAGATTACATAGACCTAAATAACACATTGTTGTTTCTGCGTCTTAAAATAACAAGACCTAATGGGGGCGACATCCCAGACCCCACAAAGGTAGCCCTAATCAATTACCCCGGAGCTACTATATTATAATTACTATATTATAAGTCAACGTCAGTCTCGGTGATCGATTGATATCTCAGAGCTCAAGCACTTACCCTTACTGATGTATCATCGAGAGTCTTATCAACTACAGCAAAGATGCGCTGGAATCGCTTTTCTCAGCCGGTCTGTTTTTCAAAGACACAGCTGGTCACATGGACGAAACCGATCCTGTGGTACGTAACGCGGGTCTGACCAAGAGATCGCTCTACACTACCGGGAGCAGGGTTGTGGTGCTGCTGGCGCCTATTCACAGCGATATTTTCTTTCAAGAAAAATTAATGCTAAACGGCGTCGACATAAAAATACGAATGATCGGAGGCAAAGATGAATTCTGTATAATGAGCGATGATCTCTACAAATTAAATATTGTGTCAGCCTCCCTTTTTGTCAAGAAAGTGTCCGTATCGCCGTCTGTGAGACTGGCGCATGCCCAGGCCTTGCTCTCGACCACGGCCAAGTACCCCATAGATAGGGTCTGCTTAAAAAATGTCTCCATACCTGCAGGGTCCCGCGTATCAAATCAAGAAAATTTGTTTTTGGGGACGTTACCAAAATCTATCGTTCTGGCTATGGTGGATAATGACGTGTTCACCGGATCCTACGATAACAACCCTTTCGCGTTCAAACATTAAGATTTGGAGTTCCTGGCCATCTACGTAAACGGACAGCAATTCCCCTCCAAGCCTCTACAACCAGACTTCGTCTCAGGAGCAGCCGTATGAGAATTTTATCAGCTGGCGACCGCTACCGGGAGACATCTTAAAAATCAGGCTCTCTCTATCAACAGGCATGATTTTCTGAGAGGTTATTCGCTTTACGCCTTTAACCTCACGCCTGACGAAGACTGTGGTCAGCACATTTAGCTCATCAAGTCCGGGAATATCAGACTTGAAGCACGTTTCAGACAACCGCTGACGCATACTATTAATCTCATAGTTTACGCTGTGTTTGACAGCATTATCGAAGTGTCTAACCGCAGACAGGTCCTGGTCGATTACTACGGAGTAGAAAAATGAACACGGTGCAACTCACCGTCATTATGGACAAAAATTTGTGTAACACTCATTTTCTCTGAGTTCTTCCGAGCGATCACCTGCCAGAAAGCCAGTTAAAGACCTTACCGGCTCTGGCTATCGTTAACACGGACCCTTCTGACTTGCCGGGGGAACACTGGGTCACAGTTTATTTTGCTCGAGCGGGTTCCGGGTGTTTTTTTCGATAGCTTCGGCAACGCTCCTGACAGCGATCCCTTTCCAACATCCATCAAAAACTTTTTAATATTTAACGCCCCCGTCGTGTTATATTCTACCAAACGGGTACAGGATTTTACGTCTGATGTGTGCGGTCAGCACTGTGTGTTTTTCCTATATCACTTGTTTTTGTGTATTCATTGTGGGCAGACGAGTAATTCTTCCATGTTGCATGATTGAATTATCCGATGTATTTGTTTGAACGTAAATAAAGACTCTTAAAGCCGACATCAGTTTTACAGACATTTATTAAAAAAAAATTACTAGGCATACACAACATTTAAAGATCGCTAAAATTCTAACCACGGTCTTTGATTGATAGTCGGTGATTTGAACACAGGTTCATCCGTCCTCAGAGCCGTAGCTCGTGAAATTCTCTTTTTGACCGTCTTTTTAGAAGGACGCGCTAATTCCGGCATGTATGCGATAGCTCCAGGTTTGCTTTTTAAAGAACTAATCACGCGTCTAACATGATTATTCGGTACGGTAGAAAACAGTATGTTTCATTCAGCAAACGCCTGCAGAAACTCCGACCATCCTAGAGGTCTTCAGCCATCCCGGACCTGGTGCGGCGCTGTAACATTTTTTAACAAATCGAGCATGT
The DNA here is from genome assembly GCA_027422415.1 of Schizothorax lantsangensis. NCBI lineage: Eukaryota > Metazoa > Chordata > Actinopteri > Cypriniformes > Cyprinidae > Schizothorax > Schizothorax lantsangensis. Next base: position 1,106,228 of record CM049844.1, on the reverse strand, counting down.
GGGAGCCTGGTACGGCTTTACCCTTAAACACAAATTCGCCCGATTTGTTCCAAGCGCTGAGTCCTTTAGCTTTAGACATTTTGTCTAATATGTATCGACTGTTTTTTACACTTCTCACCGGCACATTCTTCAGAACTTCGCCTACGACGTCTTCCGAACCCTCGTCATCTTCGGCCGAGGTATTTGGTCGAACATCTTTATGTCCTGTATCGGAATTTGGTAACGAGAGGGTTAAAACCCCGCTCTCGCGATCCCCTTGTTTTACAATCGTTAAAAACCTCGTTAGGATGTTTGAGTAAAGTTTGACTTTTTCACGTTGATCTAAATCGGTCCTGAGTAAAATATTTCTTATGGCCGTTTCCAGGTCATTCTCTACGGCCTGTTGAATGTTCTCGCGGGGGGTTCCGGATTTCAACATTTCCAGTTGGTTCTGGGGAACAAGATACATCTTCTCGGAGTACTCCATGTTCAACCCTGTCTAAACGCTATTAAGCTGGAAATAAAGGGTACCGCGACGCTTAGGAGGGGTAGAAGAAAACCACCCTTCTGGTTGAAAACGCGTTTCTTGGCGGTTATACCGATTTTCTTATTGGCGAGAAATTTAATTTCCGATTTTCTCCTTTTTAGTTTTTGGTACTGTTGTCAGTTGATCGGAATCGTACCATAAAGGATGTTTAGCACTACTTCGCAAAGTGTTAAAATTAGTTAGTCGGACAACGACTGTAAAATAAGACGTCTTTGTTTAGGCGTCGCTTTATGTAACATCTTTAACAGAGGTAGGTGTTTACAAAGTTTGGCGGACATGATGAATGATCACATTCTTTTTTTCTGGAGGTAGATCACTTGGCGATCGGAAAGCAACCCCATTCTGAGCCGGTACTGTTCGGGCGTTTTCGCTTTATAGTCTATCATGAGGTATCCGTAAGGTTGGCTGGTAGCGTCTTGATAACACTCCATAAAGTATTTCACATTGGTCGGATACATTTGCTTCCCCAGCACCATCACTTGATTAACGTCCCGGGGGGTTTTAAACAAAATTAAATAATTTGTGTTCAAGCTGATGGTCCTGCTCAATTTACCTTGAGCGAATAAATTCTGTACGATATAAATAGCGCTAAGATTACGATGGTGAACAAACTGAGTGAAGACTTTTTGGACTTGCGCGTTACCGCTAGCTTCGCTCATCATGTCGTCCAAAATCAGAAGATTAGCTTTGTTGACGGGGAGTAAATGATCATCATTCAGAGACGTTGGTATTCCTTCAACAAATTTAATGTTGTACAATTTAAGCAGTTCATCATACAGAGGTTGCCAACAATTGTAAATATAAACAATGTTTTCAATTTTTTTAAAATCATATTTAAATAATTTTCCATCAGTCGTTTTACAAAATAGGTTTTCCCGCTATTGGACGGGCCGCTTATCACACATGAGAAAGGGTGTTGCAGCCTAAAGTCAAATTCAGAAGCGTCCCGCACTCCTCTAGGCATCATCGAATCAGTAGCCATAAGGAAGAGTATTGAAATCGGGTAAAAGCCTGCGCTTATTATACACTACCTTGAACCTTTTGTCGACTGACTTGTTGTGCAGCGTGAGATGCTTTTTATCCCTCACGATGTTTTCGGCACGAGGCAAGATGTATTGTGTATCATCGTTAGACATCACATAGCTGTTAACCAGACCAATCAGGGAATCTAAGCGGATAGCTTGGGCATTTTTAGCGTTCAGAGTTATACCCTTAGCCTTCATGCATGCTTTTCCTTTGGCAGTCGGTAACCATAGGATTTTGGTCCGCTAGAACAGAATTCTGTGATGTAGTTGCCGTCCCCTATTTCGTCCATCAGCTCCCCCAAATGATCCCCCAGATGAGGTATCCAGTCGCCATCCCTAGACACAAAAATTACGCTGTCTGTGTCCGAGTATAAAACACGGTCGCCGAGTTTGTCCATCAGGTCGTACAACTCCAGTCGAGCGTGAGCCGTCATAAATGCTCCTATAAACACGTTAATGTTGTGTGTCTGTCGAACATCCCCTTTGGGGGGACGACGCTGGACAAGAGCGACATCGTCTGAGACGAACGTGAAAAATTTCAGGGTATCGGTTTTACCAAAAACAATACTGGTGAAATCTTCAGGGTCTTTCACGAGCATGGTTTGTGCTAAATCCTCCCTCATAGAGAATCTCCCCCATAAACTATTAAGCAATAGCTTGTTTATAGACCTCTGAGCGGGGTTGTGACTGATTTTTTCAGTGTCGAGAGGAATTGCCTCTTTTTCATAATATTCCCGAATGTAATGTCCGAATTCCTGATCACGTTTGACGGATATCCAGATGCCTGCTGTTTCAAGCGCAAAACATTTTTTACGTAATCGCAAAACAGCTTATCTGTTCGTTGCGGGAAATGCCAAACTTCATCAACTTTGGCCACGACATAGCCCTTCTCGATCGCTTTTAAAAGCTCGATACTGACCCAACACCCGGAGAGAGCCATCTCCTCGTCTGTGAGGCAACAGCTCGTCGTCTGGTTTTCGGTGTGCGCGCAGGTACGACAAATCAAATCAAAATCAAATCAAATCACTTTTATTGTCACATCACCACAGCACGAGTGCCTTGGTGAGTGAAATTCTTGAGAGCGTACTCCAGACAGTGCAAAAAAAACAAAACAATTTACATATAGACAGTACATATTTACAGACTGTACAGAAGACAATGTGCATAATTCACATACACATACTCAATATACACAGTGTACTATACAGACATACTTAGTTACCAATACACTGTATGTACACATTTTACATTATGTACACATCTATACATAGTAATATGTTAAGGTGCAACAGATTATACATATACAACAGATTAGTTGTGCAATAGATAGTTGTGCAAAGGTGCAACAGATTATACATATGCAATGTCGTGGATGTGCATTGTATGGTATCCAGTGATAGCAGATAGGTTGTATTATTGCAGTGTGTGCATGTAGTCCAGTGAACGGCGGTAAAGTGCAGTGCATGGCATGATGTGTGAGTGGGAGTGTGATGTAGGGTGAATTAGTTCTGACTGTTCATTAGCCTGATAGCCTGAGGGAAAAAGCTGTCCCTCAGTCGGCTAGTGCGGGATCGGATGATGCGGAGACGTCTCCCTGAGGGCAGCAGAGAGAGCAGTCTGTGGGATGGATGGCTGGAGTCCTTGATGATCCTCCTGGCTTTCCATATGCTCCGCCTGGTGTAGATGTCCTGGAGGAAGGGAAGTTCACCTCCAACAATGTGGCGGGCAGATCGCACGACCCTTTGCAGAGCTTTGCGGTTGCCAGCGGTGCTGTTTCCAAACCAGGCGGTGATGCAGCCGGTCAGGATGCTCTCCACAGTGCAGGTGTAGAAGGATCTGAGGATGCTGGGGCTCATTCCAAACTTCCTCAGCCGTCTCAGGAAGAAGATTCGCTGATGTGCCTTCTTCAGCACTGCATCTGTGTGAGTGGACCATGTGAGATCCTCGGTGATGTGAACGCCGAGGAACTTAAAGCTGTTTACCCGCTCCACAGGTGTCTTGTCGATGGAGATGGGTGTGTGTTCTCTGCTCTGTCTCCTGAAATCCACCACCAGCTCCTTGGTCTTGTCGTTGTTGAGTGAGAGGTGGTTCTCCTGGCACCATTTAGTCAGGGTACTCACCTCCTCTCTGTAGGCCGTCTCATCGTTGTCGGTGATCAGGCCTATCACCGTTGTGTCATCGGCAAATTTGACGATGACATTGGAGCTGTGTGTAGCTGTACAGTTGTGTGTGTACAGGGAGTACAGGAGCGGGCTGAGGACGCAGCCCTGCGGGGCACCAGTGTTGAGGATCAGGGGAGATGAGGTGTTGTTGCCCATTCTGACCACCTGACTTCTACCTGTCAGGAAGTCCAGGATCCAGCTGCACAGAGATCTGTTCAGTCCCAGAGTCTGGAGCTTCTCAACCAGTGTGGCAGGCACTATGGTGTTAAATGCTGAACTATAATCCACGAACAGCATCCTTACATAGGTGTTCTTATTTTCCAGGTGGGAGAGAGCAGTGTGCAGGGTGAAGGCAATAGCGTCGTCTGTGGAACGGTTTCTGCGGTATGCAAATTGTAGTGGGTCCAGTGAGGCAGGCAGCACAGAGCATATGTGGTCTCTGATGAGCTTCTCAAAACACTTGCTGAAGATGGGTGTCAGAGCAACGGGCCTCCAGTCATTCAAGCATGTGATTTTATATTTCTTAGGTATGGGCACAATGGTGGATTTCTTGAAGCATGAGGGAACCACAGACATAAGGGGAACATGAGTTTTCCTCCGCATATGTAAGGCAGTACAGGGTGAAGTCATTTGCGAGGGGGATACACGACGACCTTGATAAGACCGTAATAATTTTCAATCAGTTCAAAATCATTATAAATGATTTGGGGGTGTCCAATCGGATAGCTCTTCCTAGCTTTGCAGTAGGGGTATAAACTGGTAAAATCGACGTAGCTTATTTTCTCACCGTCGGTCGTTTTGTGATAGAGTTTGTAAGTGTTAGTTCTTCCACCAAAAAGTGCTTCTCTAGGTTTCAGTCTCTCTGGAACCGAATAAGTACTCATAAACTCCATCACAGAGGGGTCGGTCTGTTTCATTATGGTCCATTCACACTCCTAGAGAGTCTCTATTTTCAAGCCGTACGCGTTTTGCAGAACTTCGACCTTGTCGTCAAACCGTCTTCTGAGAACGCCAAAAGGTATGCCTGACAAAGGGTGGGTTTTATGAGGTTTGAAGCAGCATTCGTTACCATGGAATAAACACCCCTTGTATTCTAACCCGTGCCTCACCCCGTCCTGCTCGTAGTAACCATCTAAAAAGTAACGACCGATCTGCACTTCACCGTGATTTAGAGCGTGGTGAAGGTCTATGTTTCGGGTCTTTTTCACATACTCGAGCCATTCGATCGATGCGTTAGAGTAAGCCTTGCTGTGCTGGACGTACATGTTATTATGCGTCAGAGCCAGCGTGTCTCTGTCAAGATAATGCGTTTTGAAGACCCCCATGCAACAGATCGCAAGAGTGGTAAAGTTGAACGGATCAAGCTCGGTACAGTCTATGAACGCTTCTCTGTATTTCATGGAGGCTTCACGTAATAAGACGACGTCGTTCACCCCGTACGCATGCAGTTCCTTCCTGAAACGGAAGAATTTACCAGAGACCGTGCTGTATCATGCATCGAACTTTGCCTGGTCTTTATCCGACATGTTTTCATTCCCGTAAAACTTTTTGTCGGGGTAAGGACCCTCATAATTTGTATGAAAATAATAAAATTAAACAGTATCCTTCGAATCGGGGTTGTCTGAACCGGCTGATCAGTTGTTCCACGCAGTTGGTGCCTTCGGCCACAAATCAATCGCCTTCAAAAGTGATCGCGCAAACAAAATTAGCGACGTGTCTCCCGTTTTCATAACGAGTTTTGAAATCATAAAAAATGTAATTTTTGCTAGTTTCCTTGGGCGGTTGGGGCTGTATGTGGCAGAAATGTAACCCACGGTCATGCAGCTCTTCCCCGCAATCGTTGCATCGGGAGGAAGAGCATTTGTGGCCATCGACGGGACTTTTCATTTCGTACCACCTGTTACATAGTTTGCAATATTTTATAACATCGCAAGGGGGATTATCTTTGCTGGGCGGAGTCTTCTTGTGCATGGCGTAACAGTAGTTCGAATTACAATAGCACAGACAATCGGGACAGTGAACGGTTCTTTTAGGGTATTTGAAACAATCTCGGTCAAAACAGACGTTGTAGACGTACTTACAATGGTGATCTCAAATTTTCTCATAGCCTTTATAGCAGAAATGGCACACGTAGCTAGCCCCTATGAACGCCGTCAGATTCAGAATCATGTAATAATGTCCATCGTGTAAATAAAGAAACATGGTCTTAGAACATTTCTAACGCGCCTGCGCTCGTCCTGTAAAAAACGACGATTTTGATATCTAGCTGATTTTCAAACCTCGCTATATCGTGAAGACCGATCTTGTCTTGGTTCGAAAAACCTGCATCGTTGTGGATCACGGTCGCCCGATTTTCTAATTCGCTCTCGGGTAATTGTGGATCGAGAAAACGCACAAGACAGATAGAGAAACGTAAATTATTAGCGGAATTCAGGGGTATAAATAAACTCGTCTTTTTTCTTTTAATCACCTGTTGTAACGGCAAGTCTGTGAGTTTACGACGTTGTACCCCTCCTCCTTGTCTGTTCATGGCCACATCAACTTCGATCTCGACAATGTCGTCAGACAATAACTGATCGTCGCTCTGTAATTTTTTTTCAATTTGTTCTGTAAAAAGATTAATGTCATAATTATTACCGGGTGATAAAACAATGTTAACGGGGGGCTTGAGGCATTCACCATTCATCGTTCGATTAATAACGCTAGAGTCCCTGCACGAACCCCCATCCCCTCGTACACGCTGTTTCAAAGTCGGGATCACTACCGCTAGACCACACTGTCTCCTGGTTAACCAAGCAAAGTAAACAAAGATTGTATCTACCATCTCAAACGCAAACAATTAAAAACTTAAAAGCCGATTACCAGTTAAAAGTTTAAAAGCAGGCATGATTAAAGGATCGCCCTTGTGTATATTACAAGCACAAATAATTAAACAAAAAACTCAGAAGCCATAAAGACTTTGCATGTTAAAAGTTTAAAAGCAGACATCAACAATCATAGGTACATAAAACCAATCAAAATTTAATCTCAAACAATCAGACATAACACAGTTGCATCTCAAACAATGTTAAAAACGTTTTGCTAAAAAGTTAAATAATTTTAATTATATTTTACAGATAGAAACAGAAATAAACTTAGAGTTTGCTTTATTTAACTAATCACAAACATGTGTAAGACTATAGGGGAAATAGGTTTTACAAAAAATAAGATTAAAAAGCAGACATCAACAATCATAGGTACATAAAACCAGTCAAAATTTAATCTCAAACAAGCAGACATAACAGTTTACATCCAAACAAACATATTAACCATTAAAATATTTTAAAACTAATATCGAACGTCTTGCCAAAAACAGTTAAAGAAATGTTTCCCATTTCCAATGAGGCTGGGACAAGAACCACCGTGTATTCGCACCCCCTGATTCATAGCCGGGGTCACTAACCACTAGACCACGTGGTCTGCTGGTCAACTGGCCAAAATAAAATAATGGTTGGGAGTTACAAACGCAAACAATTAAAAACTTAGAAGCCGATTACAAGTTAAAAGTTTAAAACCAGGCATAATTAAAGCATTGCCCTCGCGTATATTACAAGCACAAATAATTAAACAAAAAGTTTAGAAGCCGATTACAAGTTAAAAGGCTGAGGCAAATCAAAATTTAATCTCAAACAATCAGACATAACAACTAGGCTGACAAATAAAACGGTCCGATAGCCTCCAGAACATAGGCCTAAATGACAAATCATGATCAGTTATTGAATACATTTCACACGTGTTGCTATGATTACGATAAAACACAAAGATTTCACCACTAGCTGTACCCAAACAGACTAATGACAGGCTTCTTTTTTTTTTCAAGGAAATAAATCGAACATACCTGTAATGGCCATTTCTCCAAAAAACTGAAGAGTTCCAGAAAAAGTTGCAAGAAATGTCCAAGGAGTCTCGTGAAAATGTTTTTGCCCGATCCTAAACATTTACGGTATTTAAAGGCCCGTACTGCGAGTTTATTGCTTCCTGAGACAACATCTGTTATATCGATTATAGAAAAAGGAGCTATACATTATTTGTATAGTTTTGGAAATATTTAAACGTAAATGACACGGATAGTAATTTAAACACAAAACAACAGGATATATAACTTGTTATAATATGTTTATATATTTGGTTCTGAATAAATAGAATAAAGAATGATATTTTCGTGAGAGAGGTTATTTTAAGTGTGAAGGGGTCGCTCAAGTACCACGATATAACTTATTACAAAGCATCTGCGAAAGTGTTATGCAGTAACAGACGGCTTTGTCCCGACTAAAGAAAACAGACATACATGGTGCAGTGTTATTTGTTTTATTCATTATTAGGAGTGTTATTTAATTACATTTTATAAAACCAACAGAGTATATGTGTGAATAGGCACAATGTGATATGGTCTTTTTAAAATTGTTTATTTATTCTGTTATTGTCCTTAAATCCAATATCTTTTTCATACAGAGAGAACGCTTTGGAATGCAACCGGACATGTGGTCCACATTCCAAAAAGCGCCTAGGGGGGCTATGGAATGCTTTTCTGAAAGGTTGTGAAATAAACACAACCAACGTCAAATTCGTAGAATAAAGGCTGATTATTATTTAAAATAGGTGCAATTATAGCTATATGATTAAAAAAGGTTTGAAATCCTTCCGAGACGGGGATTCAATAAATGTTCAAAATGAGCATCTGTTCCCTTGCATGGCCAGATTAACCACAGAGCCATCGCACTCACCTCATTCAATAGAAATGTTACCAGCTTTAGCTTTTTAAAAAATAGAGAAAGCCTTTTCATGTTTCAACACATCATGTGTGTTGGAATACAATTTTTAAGATGATGTGTAATTAGTTAAAATATAAGGACGAATCACCAGACTTCAGACGTAGGCTATAGGCTATAGGGAATCTGATTATTTAATCATTAAAGTTCAAATGTTTGCAAAGCTATATCAGTTTTCTCTCTGACAACGGACAAAAATGGCAGAGCGGTCACAGACACTATCATGTCTGCCAGAGAATCTAAAGAAACACAAGATTCATGGGGTTCCTTACACGTGTCAGTGTTATATGTGTGAATACGCCCATTGTGATATGCTCTCATGACAGGATTCATTATTAGGAGTGATTATTTAATTACATTTTCATTTGAAAACCATTACAGAGTATTTATGTAGGAGTGTTATTTAATTACATTTGATAAAACCAACAGAGTATATGTGTGAATACGCACAATGTGAAATGGTCTTTTTAAAATTGTTTATTTATTCTGTTATTGTCCTTAAATCCAATATCTTTTTCATACAGAGAGAACGCTTTGGAATGCAACCAGATACGTGGTCCACAGATGGGCAAACCCCCGGATGAGCATAACATCTTCAAAAACATTCATCAGGGCTTCATTTTATCTCCTGTCACCGGACAGACACGTACAAACATCATAGCTCATCCACAGATGATGTCGGAATTTCACACATGACAATTGCAACATCTGGATCTCATTTGAGGGGTCACGGGGTCAACACGATGTGGGTGGTCGCGATACCAAAAATTCTGGAATTTTCATTGTATTTTACTCCAGGAAGTGTTGTGTAGCAAAACCCTAAAGATTGACAATATTATGAATGTGGTAATAAAAACTGTTCATTTCATCAGAGCAAAGGGGCTCAACCATCGGCAGTTTGAGGCCTTTTTATCTGAATTTTTTTTTTCTCACAGTCTACCCTACCACACCGAAGTTCGCTGGTTGAGCAGGGGAGCCGTGCTCAAACGTTTCTTTGAACTGCGCTCTGAGATCAGTCAGTTCATGAAAGACAAGGGAAAACCGGTGACTGAGCTGGATGACCCCGAGTGGGTTAGTGATCTTGCTTTTATGGTGGACGTAACTGAGCACTTAAATGTGCTCATTACTAAGATGCAAGGCCGCAACAAAGTCGTAACTGAATATTACGATTGCATTCACGCATTTGAGATGAAACTTGATCTGTGGGGGAAACAGCTTTCCCAAGGTAACCCAGCTCATTTTCCCTATTTAAAATCTTTGCCCACCGCTCACGACAAAGACAACATGGTCAAATACAAAGAAAAAATTTTGGTCTGCAGAATGAGTTTCAGAATCGCTTCCAGATCTTCAATGAACTTGAGAAGGAATTCTCTCTCTTCCGTTCACCGTTTACTGCGAGCGCAACAGATGTACCGGAGGAACTCCAAATGGAACTAATCGAACGGCAGTGCAACACACCTTTGAAAGACAAATTCGCAACAGTCACTGTGGATTTATTTTTTCAAAATCTCGGACCGACGTTCCCCAAAATGACAAGTTTTGCATCCAAAATCCTCAGCATGTTCGGGACTGCATATCTCTGTGAGCAGGCATTTTCTGTAATGAACATTAACAAGTCCACCCTGCGCTCCCGACTCACACACGGGCATCTAAATGACATTATGAGAGTGGCAACGGCTCAAAAACTGGTTGCTGATGTTGATGCACTGGTTGAAGAAAAGAGATGGCAGGTGTCAGGAAGCAAGAATTAAAATCATAATGCTTACGTGCTTTATGATGTCTTTGTTAAAGGAAAGTTCTCATTTCTATTGTATATTTAATGTTCATATCCAAAGTGATTTTTTTTTAAATTTGCATTAACTAACCATAAAGAAATTATTTTCTTTATTATTATTATTGTTTTTTTTTACATAAGCTATACTATTGAGTTGTTAAATATGTTAAAGGCAGTTTTAAAGTTAAAGTGTTTTTCTAGTTTGTAAATTATATTGTATAGCTTGGTGGTTCACATTTAATGTAACTGTCTGTACACAAAGAGAGCCTGTAGCATATTTATTTCTTATTTTCTCATTACTGAAAAGTATCTGACAAATAATATTCATATTCAAAGGAAAGGGTTTTGATTGCCATTACTTAGACAACATTATATATTTTTTCAAAAAGGAATGAGTGTTAATGAACAGTTTCTGAGGACTTATTAAATGCAGTTTTTACAGAAAAGAGTGTCTATAGGTTTTTTTTGCAAATTAATTTGTAATTTGGTGCACTATGATTTAAAAAAAAAGTGATTTGGCCCGCACATGGTCACATTTCTTCTCATCCGGCCCTCACCCTAAAATGAGTTTGACACCCCTGACCTAGACTATACAAATAACAAATAAATTATTTTTCCAAAGTATTGTTTGAATTGCGAACGTAGCCGCTCAAAGAAGGCTTTAAGACCAAGAATCATCTGCGCCTAGTCGCTCCCGCTTCACTGCGACTGGGGCTCGCGCTTTGATTTCTGCAAATCAGTTTGGTCGAATGCAAAAGACGTGATTATTGATCGTAAGCACAACATCCAGCTAGAAAACATACTACTATTTGCAACAGTTGGACCAAGGCTACGGAATAACCTTCCTTTATCTGTGAAAGCGTCAAATTTTGTTTTACGAGTTTAAAACTAAATTGAAATCTTATTTTCTTACCTTGGCTTTTTAAACTTTGTTTGTAGGCTTTGTTAAGTTATCTTTTGAGTTTACTGATGTTTTACTTTTTACTGGGTTTTTATTTTATTTGTACAGCACTATGGGCAACTGCTGTTGTGTTTGTCGGTGGTTAATAAATACAAATACATGAGGGAATATGTATTTCACTGTAGTAACAGTCTCTACAGAACACATCTCTGGGCTGGAAGACTGCGCTAGATGACACCTTACCTCTTTTAGAGGAATCATATTCTGTTCCTTCTCCAATTGATAACTCACCAGAGCCGTTTGTTCAGAGTGAAAGGGTGAAGAAAATCTTGTTATTCATCACGGCCAGGCCCTTCGACATCTTATTGCACATTTTTGTGACAAAAGTGTCTTGACAGATAACATATCTACACTGCAAAAAATGACAGTGATTTTAATGGTAAAAAACTGAAAATGCTACAGTAAAAACCTGTTAAATGGTTAACGGTAAGTTCCCGTAAAATTTACAGGGAAAAACCGTAAACTGACGTTCCCAGAATTCCCTGCGTTGCATTTCAAATATTGTTTGAATTTGATGTTTTTTTCTTTGAAATAACTATGTTTCTTCTTATCAGCTATGTTTATTAGGGTTGTATGTTACATCTAATGTTGTTAAATTAATGTTTATTGCATATTTCAGTTTAATGAGTCTCACCATGATGGTGTTTAGTGTTTGTGTGAATGACACTGTGCACCTTCTGTATATGTTATTATTTAAAAGCTGTTTGTGATTGGCTTCGGTTCATCATGTGACTTTCTCATTATCACCTGCTTTTGGTGGTTATCAGTGTATTACAAAGGTACAAAACAGATTTCAGTACTTCAATAGGTTGGTATATTAACATTATATCAGTCAATGAAATTACGGTATTTAACTGTAAATTTAAGTTAAAACCATAAAACCTAAAATTTTGTTACCGTATTTTTTTACGGTAGAATTACGGCAACCACAGCTGCCGGTTTTTTACCGTATGAAAGTCATTCTTCCTGATGGATGGCTAGAAAATGCTGTTGATGAAGGGAGGGGTTTTGAGGGATGTGCTTTCCGAGTTTTGGAATGACTTTTATGAGCAATGCACTTTGGGAAATAGTTTTAATGTCCCTTATCTACGACATGACTTGCTCAACAAGAGTGGGAAAGCATTGGCCGAATCATTGCATTTGGTTGGCTAAAAGAGAAGTACCTGCCTGTAAAAATAGCACCTGTAATGCTGGAACATGGATGTGTCACAAGAAGTCTCATGGACTGCTTTCTCAGATATGTTACAGAATCAGACAGGGTGATCCTAGAATCATGCCGTTCACATTTTGAAGATGTGGACAAAGAAGAGCTGTTTGAGGTGATGGATCATCATAACTGTCGAAGAGTCCCAACAGCAGGTAATATCGAGCAGCTCTTGGAGGAGATAGCACATCAGAAGCTGATGTTTGTGATAGAGCAGTGGCATGATGTGCTTGCACCTATGAGATTTGAGCTCCAGGACATCGCAGCTGCCTATGATGAACTCCAACCGACATCAAGAAAGCTCATGAAATCAACAGCTTACCCTGCTACGATGAATGTACAACAAAAACAAACTGGCAGGTATCTAAAGCCTCGTTCAGACTGTCAGCCCAAAATTTTTGTGCAAATCCGATTGAAATCCGATCATATTTAAATAGTCTGAACGGCAACGAACTACATGAAATCCGATTTATGCAAATCCGTTTCGAGCTACATTCGTATGTGGTTTGGAATCCTATTCAAATCGCATTTCTGGAAATCTGATTTAGTCTGGACGGTCAGATCGGATTTAGCATAGCTTTTTCATGTTCTCACGCCACGTAAAACGTAAATACGTCAGACGTTTTTGCAGAAAACATGCTGAACAGCTCTGCAGAAACAAGCTTGTGTCGTTGCGAAGTGCAAGTCAAGTGGAATGAAACAATATACTGCTAGTATATGCACCTCTTTGTGTTTTGAAAGTAGCGGAGAAAACAACAAAAAAAAGAAAAAAAAGCAAAGTAGCGGAGGTCGGCAGCACGGAATAAAGCCACATATTCAAGCTTCCTGCTTTTCTGCCGCTGCCTCACAAGACAAAATATAATACTACAGCACAACCGCGACGGTAAGACAACATCTGTATTGCAAACTGTATTGCTGTTACTGTTGCTTTTAGAGTAGGCATAACAACGCAACGGCATTACCATAGAAACCAATGCACATTCAGTAAAAACTAAAAAGCACTTATGGACACACAAATCGGATATGAACAGTTGCGATATGCTTTGTGGACAGTCAGTTATACAAATCCGATTCCATCCAGATATGCACAAAATCGGATTTGTGCTGACAGTCTGAACGAAGCTTATGTACATTTCTTAGAGAATCAGATAAACAACACCTGTCCCTCTTCCTTCGGTTAGATTTGTTCCTGGGAAAGAACATCACCGTTAGCTTCACACAACTGGAAGGCTTTCAAAGACGACCCATTGCACACACATGTGGCTGTTACCTGGAGCTGCCTGTGAATTATGATAACTACCCAGAGTTTGGCCATGCATGAAATGAACAAAGTGTTAGAGAGCAACATATGGGTCATGGATATAGTCTAGTACACTAAGTATAGGCTTACTCTTTAAGGAACTGAAGTTAAGCTTAAACAACATAATTGAGGTCAAAGCAAGCTTTATTTTTTTGTTTTTTTTCAAGATGTGTTTTACATGTTCACATTTCCAAAGTTCCTGTTAATATTCTCTCTAAAGCACAAGAGAAGGAATTGAAGTTAAGCTTAAACAACATAATTGAGGTCAAAGCAAGCTTTATTTTTTTGTTTTTTTCAAGATGTGTTGTACATGTTCACATTTCCAAAGTTCCTGTTAATATTCTCTCTGAGGCACAAGGTTGAAAGGGCCTTTTTGTTATTCCAGTAACAAAGATTCTACAACAATTTGTCATTGCATGCATGTAAACTCAAACTCGGTCTCATAACATCAACATAACTCCATTTAATAATCACTAATAATCAGTAAGTTATTAATATTTTTTCTACCATTCGTATTGCTGCTATGTAAATACCCTGTACAACCTGTTTGCACATCTTCTTGCACATTCCTTCTTATATTATTATTTATTAAGTCTACAGAATACTGTCCTGCGCACTTTTTTTTTTTTGCACATTATATTTTATTCTTTTTATTTTTTATTTTCTACTTCCTTCATTTTTTTTACATTTATGTATATTCTTTGTGTTTGTATTCCATATAATTGCACTGTCCATGGAGCGGACCTGACTAAACATTTCACTGCTGGTTATACACTGTATAATTGTGTATGTGACAAATAAAAGTTTGAAAATTGAAATTGAAATTGAAAAATGTTGATAAAAATAAGTTTTTCTACACATATTATACAAAGCTTTCCTTTTGTTTTTATTCTCATCATCACTGTTCTTTCATTAATATAACACAAGTATGCTACAGTTTATTTAAATGTAATTTTTTTTTTCCAATTTCAATTTTGTAATGTGTTGTTTTGGGACAATTAGACCATTCCCTTGTTAAAACATAACTTGTTTGTCTTCACTACTGACCAGTAGAATACAAATCTCAAATGTTAAGTCAGCAACACATTTTTTAGTTATGAGGCTCACTGTTAATTAGCTCCCTAAGTGTTATGCACAAGTCCTCTGCTACAAACACATAATTTGTAAGGTTCAAATCATGCTCTGACATAAGATTAACACATGTTAAAAATGTCTTCATCGCATGTAAAGTCTTTGAAAATACACTCTTCTAAACAGACTTGAACCTTCTCCAGATGTACTGGATGCAGGTGGTCTGTGGCTACATATAGATGAGATACTGCACACATGATGGATGACCGGCCATGTGGTGACCGTGAGTTGTGGACGGGCCCTATTCTGTGATTGTTCCAAGCTAAGACAATCTCATCAAGCTCTTACTGTAAGGAAACGTATTGAAACAGAGTTAGTAGATGTCTGACAATCTATGCGTGTAGCAGGAGAATCACACAGAGCATGAATCATGGAACCAGGTAATCAAACCACAGAAAATGTGCAATGAATAGAAATGTAAGATATTTTGCATTTTTGGTATGCATAATAAAAATGATTTATAACATTAAAAATACACATAGTGTATTAATAATAATAATACATAGTGAGGATGTCAATAAAAGAGGTGACCCAAGTTACAATTCCATGTTAGACTATAGTATAGGTGGCATCTGGTGGACACTTGGGGAAGTGACAGACAAAACTGAGTGACATTTGTTCATCTAATGGACAGACAGAATGTTATTTTACTTTTAATCTGACCTATTTCAGTTTATAATAACAATAGTTCATTTTGCCCTTTAACTCCAGGTCTATGCTACAGTTAAATAAATCTAATAAAGTGTATTGAAAATGATCAGGTTTGTGTGTGTGTGTGTTGTGAAGCCCTGTCTGGACAAAATCTTAGAGCCTTACTCCATTCAGATTAAATTAAATAATATTGTTAGATAAACTCTTGCTAGCTTTTATCGTGTTAATCAGCTATATATTTCAGTTCTCATAATTGATGGAACAAAATTTGGAAGTTATTGTTGGTTTAAACCACCTACACAGTATTCCTTTTTCAGTTAACATATTAACAATACTTTTGTAACTTTTAATGCCTAGCCAAATAATTTTGAATACAGTATCCCGACATAAATTTAGACATTATTAAGCCTACTGAACTCCACATAAATCTGTGACTACAAAGTCCTCTAAAAGACGTTAATGCAAAGGCAATCAAGGCAGTTACGATGAATGAGATCTCACCTGGATTTTGTTAAGGAAACAGAACTGGACCAAGGATTTGTCCAAAAGAGTGTCTGCGAAGTGCTCATTCTCTCTCAGTTTGTCAAAGAGGTCTATCCAAAATTGGACACATTCACTTCGCAGAGTGAGCCACCATCTTTCGTTGCGCTGGTTTCCAGAGCTTGGGCCAAAAGTACCATGGTCTGTTTCTGGTCGATCCTCAGAAAAAGTAAAAAATGTTTGCATCTCAGCCAAATTAACATTTTCTGTTCCTAAATCTAGCCTTACTCTTGCAGGACACCCCCCAGATTTAATTACTGCATCCATGAAGTATCCAGCAATAAGTCTTGGATCATTGTTGGTCTTGTATGCCTCAAGCCATATCATACTCCTGGAAAATCCATCTATACATCCAATTATTCTGATTCCAAATGGCTTCAGCTTGTCATAGCCATCTATGTGCCACACAAAGTTCGGACCACGGCTATGATACACACGCCGCCTCAGTCGATTTCTTGACCTCAAGTTAACCCCTTCACCATCTAAAAGCCGGAGCAGAACTCGCACTGTTTCCCTATCAGTTACAATACCATTCAACCAACCTTTACCATGGGACTGGCCAGAGGTTTGAAGCTGCTGTTCAATGAAAGCTGCCACCTCAGCCACATCCGTTTTGTTCTTTCTGCGCCAAAGCTGGTTCTACCTTAAAATCCTTTCAAGAGAGTGTTTGCTCAGAGCTATTCCTTGCTGTTCTGCTAATAAAGCAATAATTTCATTGTTAGTAAAACCACGTTTAAAATACTCCTTAATATGTTCACAATTCATCGGACCATCTGTGTTGTATTGTGTTAGATCATGAGCCTGCAGGTCAGCAAGTCATAATTTCGATTTAGTAAATCATAATTTTGACTTTTTGAGGCATTATTTTTTTTCTTACGGGGCGGAAATGGGCTTCAGATGATTCTTCCATGTTTGTCTGATGGATTGAATCTGTGGTGTAAGGAATTTGGGCTCTTGATTGTGTTCTGAAACGAACAAACATTGCAATTACTATGTTGATTTCATTTTAAAACAGTGTGTCATAATCACAGAGAGAAGAGACTGGATTTAGGGATCATAACTTATATTTAGTGTTATTGAATATTAAATACTTTACTTGAGGAACAACAGGTAAAACAGGTTGTAAACAGGTTTGGTTATTAATTTCAGTATCATCTGCAGGAGAATCAGGGTGTTGCTTTTTAGGAAACAGAAACAAATCATACCAGTGAAAGTAAGAGTCTTCTTTGGCTGATTTCCCAGATTCCTCAGCATTGCAGGGAAGATCATCACTGCCCTCTGATGGCAGACCTGAATAAATCAATCAGAGACATAGAGCTTGTATCATAGGCAATCAGGTTTTCCCCTAGTATTGGTAGGTTTAGGAGTAGGTGTGAGAGAGGGGTTAGGATTAAGGGTGGGGTTGGGATTAGGGAATTAGGTAGCAATTTCAACGAGGGGATGCGTAAT
This sequence comes from Schizothorax lantsangensis, assembly GCA_027422415.1. Classification (NCBI taxonomy): domain Eukaryota; kingdom Metazoa; phylum Chordata; class Actinopteri; order Cypriniformes; family Cyprinidae; genus Schizothorax; species Schizothorax lantsangensis. The sequence continues at coordinate 1,088,697 of CM049844.1, read as the reverse complement.
CTGGCAGGGGTGCAGAATTTACGTGTGTTTGAGTTTGTGTAACAGATTAAACTACTCCATGCATTCACACAGAGAGACACACAGAGAACATGCAGACTTGTTATTAGTGACATGCACTGACTGTGTCACGAATCTGGTCTATGAACTTCCGTTAACTCACCACCAGAGTTCACTCGCTCACCACATGTACTCTTGCACTACACTAACTGTTGCACGTCACCTCAGACTACAATTCCCATCATCCATTGCACTGACGAGACACACAGCTGATTGCACCGATCACCCACCCTACATAAACCATGGACTTCCTCTTCCTCTCTGCTGAGTATTGTATAGCGTATATCCTAGCGATAGCTACTCTACGGAGCCCACACAGTTGTTATAGCCTTGCCTTGCCTGTTTTCTCATGTTTGATACCTGCCCGTGTTTCCTGGATTAACCCTTTGCCTTGCTGTTCGGACTCTGTTTGTACCTCGTTTGGATTATTGCTCGTGTACCTGGATTATCTCTCTGCCTTGCCCTGTTGGATATTATTCGCCGATCGCAGACCTACACTTGCCCTAGGATTACTCTTGTGTCTTGCCTTGTCTATGTCTGTTTGCTGTGTACCGAGCAATGCTTGTTTCATGACCACGCCTTCTAATAAAGCTCTGCAGATGGATCCGCACGCCTCACGCTTCTGTCACTCCGTTACAGACTGGCTGCTGAAGCATTTATTTCTGTTGTGTGATAGGATGTTAGATTAATCCATATTGAGTAAAAATGTCCAGAGCTTATCATCATTATTAACATAAATTTTCATCATAATCTATGATAGCGAATTCGGCATTGCATTTTGAAACAGCTGGAGTTTGTTTATTAAGCGTGCAGAACAACCACCCAATAAAGCATTACAATAATCTAACCTTGAGGTCATGAACACATCAATTAACACTTCTGCATTTGACATTGAGAGCATAGGTCTTAATTTAGATATATTTTATATATGGAAAAATGTGGTCTTACAAATGCTGGAAACATGGCTTTCAAAGGAAAGACTGCAATCAAATAGCACACCTACTGTAGGTTCCTAACTGATGATGAAGAATTAACAGAGCAGCTAATCAAGTATTTAGGTCCAATTATTTTGGTCCAATAATTTAAACCTCTGAATTTAGCAGTAGGAAATCACTAGTCATCCAGTTTTTTATATCAACTATGCAGAAGGTTAGGTTAAACATTTAACCCAACTGTTGATTGAAAACAACCAAATCGCTGGGTTTGTCCATATTTTACCCAGCACTGGGTTGTATTTAACCCAGTATTTTTTTAGTGTATATAAGTCAGTAATCATAACTTCAGTCAGTTAAATCATTATCATCATGATCCGATAAGTTTCTTACAATTAAGTTTTGCAACTAAAGCACCCAAATACAGGTATGTGTTGTGCAAACGAGGAAGCTTTACAAGTGTTGAAGATAAAGTGAATAAACTAGTCCTCAACAGCAGATAATCCATTACGATTTATTTGTTATTAACTAGTAAACCTACACATTATTAACAATTACAGTTTTAAGCAGTGTATTGGTAGTAAGTTAAATGCTACACTCTAAGGAATGTCCATAAAAATAGGGCACAGTGTACTGTGTTAATATGATCTTTAATATTATAATTATTTATCAGGATTTTACATTTTACATTGCATTTTGATAGACAGATAGACAAATATACAGATAGACAGATATCAACTTGATTCACATGTGATGTGTGTGCTTCCAAAAGGCACATCTCTCCAATTCTCTGCCAGCTGGCTAGCTGTTAAGAAAAAAAATGAAGCCTTGTTTTAATCATTTGAATCACTTTTCAAAAGTTACTAGGGTAGTCTGAGAAGTTCCCAAAACTAGCAACAAAATTAAGTAAGTTGGCAACACTGCTAACTACTTCTCCATCACCAGGGTGAGTCACGTCACACAAACACACTCCATCTGTGCAGATATTCACCACAAAACAAGTCCTGTTCAGAAGTTTGAGAATGTTCCTGTTCCCCAGACACACTTTGCCTACATCTGTAAAGTGTTTTAGAGCGTGTGTACTGTAAATGTCTGTGGCTGCTGATGTTGTAATATCTCTTCTCCTCGAGAGTTTCTTGACTTATTGAGCTGCCACCTGTGTGCCAGTCCTTCACCACAGAATAAACTCATGAAATGAAGTGCAGACGAATCACAGAAACTGCTAAAACTGGCCGTTTTAACTCTGTAAAGCCTGACATTAGAAGTAATGAAATGAACACCTTTAAGATAAAATATTAAAAAACATTTGCATATAGTCTGATAAAGATGAAGTTTTTGCAGATGCTGATATTCCTGTGGCTCAGTGGTAGAGCATTGCGTTAGCAGCGCAAAAGGTTGTGGGTTCGATTCCCAGGGAACACACATACTGATAAAAAAAATGTATAGCCTGAATGCACTATAAGTCGCTTTGGATAAAAGCGTCTGCCAAATGCATAAATGTAAATGTAAATTCCTATGATGAAATTCTGATGCTTGTAATGTAAATCAATGAGATCTTTCTAACAGTGCAGCAGATACTGACACAAAATGATCTAAATATCACTCTATATCTCCAATAATATGTCTTAGTAAGATGAGATTGAAATGATCCAAACATACAATGCAATGCTGATTGAGAGATGAAGAAATAAAGGCTCCTCAGAAGATGTGAGATGAAGATCATTCCTCCGCTGAGGAACAGTGAAAGTAAAGCTCCTCAAAAGATCCTGATGATCAGATTTGAGACTAAAACATGATTGATGGAGAATCAAGTAAAGCTGAGCTGCTTCAGTCCAGTAAGTGTTCATCTGGAGATATGACTGCAGTTATTCTGATGTTTACTTGATCAAAATTTATCAGCTGGACGCTTGTACAATTACACTAAAAGAGCTTTTACTGGATAAAACACTCTAAACTATCCATCAGACGATAAAAGACAAGCTGGAGATTGTGTGTGAAGCAGGTTTAACAGCATCATATTGATTATTTAGAGAAATTAATGTATCAAATGTGATACATTAGCTTCATATGGTTAAGCATCATTTACTGCACTGGAATCATGCCAATGCAATTCTACTAATGCCAACATAATTTGTGATAATTACTCACCATGCTCCTAGTTTAGCAGTTCCTGGAGACAATATACAGTACTTTCTCTTTGACGGAGAGGCGCTGTATTCTGTCCTACGGGTCAGTCTCTCAACAACTGGATCTGTCTGTCAGATGAACTCCTGCCCCAGGACCATTTTTGGCAATAAATTTGCTTTTCTTAATGAAACTGGTTTGGTGGGTCATGCAAATTGCTTATAAAAGATTGCTCATGTCTGATTATGCCCAGCCATTTAAATCAGGACACATAACTATGCTGTTGATCTCGATTAACTTGTGCCTTCAGGTGAACAATGTCAAGAACGCCTGCAGGAATGAGAAATATCAAATCACTTCTTTAAGTCTCTGAATTCACACCCAGATGAGCATCTGCTTTATTCAAAGTCAGTCAACCAGCTCACTTTCTTCTGAATGCAAACCCATGAAATGGCATTTTCCAGCTTACAAAAAATGTCACAAGAACCTCTTGCTAATGTTCCCATTAAGTTTAATGTCTGAATATTCTCTGCCACTTTTTAATGTTCTAAAAAAAATATTTTCTTGGTAATGTGATCATTAGAGAAAACATTAAGAGAATGTTTTCTCTATTTTATCATTTTGCAAACATCATGGAAACATATTTTTTTGAATGTTCTCTGAATGTTCTAAATCAAGTAGTAAGATTATAGAAAGAAATAATAAACACAGAGAGGAAAACATCATTTGCATAGTGCATAATTTGGCTTATATTATGGGGCTGTTGAATGCTTGAATCTGATTGGCTGACGAACATTAATAAAATACATTGAAATCACCATTTTGCTTCCCTTTTTCTGCACCTTTGGCTCAGGATGCATTCTGAAATTTACACTACATTTTGCTACACTTATTTCGTGGTATTATGATGAAAATGCAATCCCAACTGTCCTACCCCTGAGTCTCTAAATGCATTTAGGAAAAATAGCATTTAAATTATAATTTTGCTACAGTTTTTGCTTGGACATGTTAAACATGTGAAATCAATACATTTTCATTTAACTTTGCAACTTATAAAGCGTTAAAATATGTTTTTAATTTACATAGTTTAATAAATTACATACAACTAGTTTATAGGAAATGGCAAGTGTAAATTAAATAATTTAATGCTTGTCGCACATATGGGTAAATGTAAATTGAAATACAGAAATACATTGCCACCCATATGCTTCCATATTTTACAGCTGTATTTTTATTTTATGTGCCTGTCCTTCTCTTGAATCAGCTCTTGAAATCATGAATCAGCTCTTGAAATCATGTCATTGGTTTTCTAGGAAATTTAACTGAAATAACTTTTAAAATGTTGCTCACATCTTCCCACTTCATTAAGTTACATTCAAGCATTTCTTCTTTTATTATAGCTTTTGATTGTTTTACTTGTGCTTTTTATTTTCTTTCCCTGACAAACCTTCCCTGGAAATGTTGATCTATGGAGTTAAATGTTTGTCCAGTACATTATTTTTATCGAAGGATCTTCATCACTACTCGGGTCCTTTAAGTGAAATCACTGCACATGCAAACTGACTGTAAAACAACTGTTGGATCAGGAATGAAGAGACGGGGAGTCCGGGGTGAGGGTGAGGAGTAGTTTATTAATGATACCAGTCAAACATCAGATGAGAAGTGGAGAAGAACAACAGAAATCAGAACATTTATCTCTGCTTAAGCATTGGCATGCATCCCAGTTCATATGAGTTTACGATAGGAGGTTGTTAAGCTTTACATATAAAACTATGCACAGTATGAGTAGTTCAAATTATGGGTGATTAGCCCATTGTATAACCAGGAATAAAACTGTGAAAAGGCATAAAAAAAAGAAAATAAAACCAAGCAGACTGTATACTTTGCTTTGCCTTTTACAATATGAAACAGAAAAAATGATGACGCACACGAAAGCCACAACAGCAACAATAACCGCAGCTTTTTGCACCTATAAGAATAAACAGAAAGCATTTGTATTAATTCATGGTGTGAAAAGTTGTTGCATTTGTGACATTAATCCTAATGTCGTAGCCGTTTAGTTATAATTTGTTGCATTTGTGAATTATTATAATATATTATGTGTTGTATTATTAATATGAAAGGCCAACACACCTTATATCTAAATAACTGAAACATTTTTGACATAATATAGTGTTTAATATAGTCAAATTTGAGACATTTATGAGTGCAGTATAATCCTGATATAAAAGGTCATGCTGAATAACTGTACCTGCTTGGATTGTGGTGCTCCGTATCTCATCTCCGTAGCGAAGTGCTCACAGTTGCGTGTGAGCAGATTGTATCGATGTACCTCCCCCACAAGGCTTTCTGTATTCTGTAGTATTTGTGAAGTGTGGCGTGGTTGATATTGCTTATCTAGGTCATTGCGGATCCGGTACTCATCGCCGTCAGCCACATCCTGCAGTTTTTCTTTCTTTACTATAGCTTTGGTGTGCCGTACTGATTTCAAACGGCTGACCCCGGCATCAGCGTTCTTAGCTATAGAGAAAGAAATGGAAAAGTAAAAACAATCATGACTCATGAGACATAAATTGAAAGTTTCAGATTCAATACAAGTTCAGCTCAATTGGTAGCATGCATATAAAAATCATTATATGTATATATGTAGTATATAACTCACATCTTAAAGCTACGTGAATGACATCGTTATTTCCAGCATAAACAGCCCAGTGTTTATATCCGACACGGCGGAATTCAATAAGGTCTCCAGGCATGAGCTCCTCATCCTATAGGAGACAATATCAGGTGTAATATTAGAAAATAGAAAAAGTAACAGTTTCATTTCAATCTGTCAAATAGGCCTATATATTTATCATACTGTTCATCTAAAATAACACAATACCATTGCACTTGTGAATAGATGAAAACGAAGTAAAACTTTTAATTTTGCCTTAAAAATAGCTACTGTACACAAAGAAATATATAGTACCTGTACTTGTTTCAGAGAGGTTTTAGCTATTTTTGTTGCTTTGTGTAGTTTTTAAACTCTTTCAAACATTTTCTCTGTTATCGTAATAAAATTGATTATAAAATTAAAACACTTGACGAGCAATAGGCTAATTTAAAAATTAAGTCTTTTTTTTTGGTGCTTAAAAAAAGTACAAATATGTGCCAATGGGGTTAGAGAAATAAACTTAATTTAAAGGTGAAACAAGATGATTTTTCTGACCTCCCTGGCAGATATTTGTTATTGTTTTATACATAAATTCATTTTGATACATTTATCAGAAAGCAAGACACAATAGTAATGACATTTTTGTTTATGTATCTTGATTTAAGGATGTTTAGATATCTATACTGGAAACCGAGACAAAAATACTAAGTGTGAGAAAATCATAAGTATGCTGTTTAAACATCACTGTAATCCAAACTAACTCAATAAAAGCCTTAAACTCATCATATTTGAGTTTATTTTATCAGTTTCTGGAGCAGGAGGCACCAAAACACTGCTTTCTCTTTGATTTAGAAGCTCTGTATGCTGCCCTACAGTTACTGTCCTGTCCCAGGACCGTTTTGACAAGATAAGAACATAGCAATTACAAAAAACAGAAAAGCTGATAACCGTTTGCTCATTTATAGTCTGACTATAGACCAAACCTTTAAAGTGAAATCGAAGTCAGTCAACCAGTTCTTCTTCTAAAAGCAAACCCATGACATGACATTTCCACAGCTAACAAAAATATTATATTTTTCGTATTCTTTGCATTTTAGCTTTTTTTATTATTATTCCAAATGTCCCAAATGAAAAATATACATTTTGTGTAAAAAAAATATTTTACTTCTGTAACTTATTTAACTAGGTCTGTATTCCAAAGTGTTCATGAATTACCATTTACGTTCAGATCTGTTCTTTATAAGACAGTATATGCTCTCAGTGACATTTAATAGGTTAAAAGTTAATATAATCCTAAACTAATTAAAATCAGAATAACTCACCGTGTCTGAAATTCCTGGGGCAAGAGCCGATGGTTGTTTATGTTCTGATTCCTTAAAATTAGGTCTAAACGTTACTTCATTTTTTTGTATTTTTGTCATTTTTTTTTTTTTTTTTTTTTTTTTTGCTTTAGAGAAGTTGAGTTGCTCTTTTATAGTGCGATAGACCACACCCTTTAAAGGTGCGGAATTGTCCAGAACAGTTCCATCAGTGCTGACAAATGAAACAATGCTGTTCAACTAGTTTCACATGTCGAATGCAAAACATCACCAAGAATGAGAAAGACTGTCTTCAGCTGACAGACACAATGCTGCAAAGCAGTGTTTCTACAACTCATTTCTACCTCCTTCCTTGATATTCTGAAAATACAATAAATTGCAATATAGTAATTAAAAGGTCCAGCCTTAAGGTAGTCAATGATGTGCTGTTTTTACTGTAAGTCAAATGACATTTGAATGTTCCTCCAAGGCACTTTTTTCCCACTTTCACCCTCACACCTGATGAAGTGCTCCAGAACTTGCTCTGTTAACCTCATTTCTGACCATCTCTTCTCAAGGGGGATTTTAAAAATTTTTTTTTTTTGCATCATCTTTGGTTAGTAAATTACATATTTTTAGTCACAAATCAACACTGTCTAACAGTTTTACAGTAAACTGAGAAAATATCAATGTTGCCATGTGGCAACGCTGTACCACAGTGGAATTGTGGTAATGTATTTCCTCATTGGGATTTTTTATAGATAGTAACATCCATCAATAATATGATTGCTGTTATTTATTTATTTGAAGTGTTTATTGTAGTATAGTTGTATTGATGCATGAATAAGAAAAATACTTTTCAGAAAATGAATATATTTGACAGAAAGGGCAAAGGGAAAGAGTGAAGAGTGATGACAATGACGATGAGTTGGCCTTCAGTGACTATGTGTTTGTGTGAGTATGAGTGTGTGCGTGTGTGTGTGTGTATGTGTGTGTGTGTGTGTGCGTGTGCGTGTGTGTGTGTGAGAGAGTGTGAGCATGTGCGTGTGTGTGTGTGAGTGAGCGTTTGTGTGTGTGTGTGTGTGTGTGTGTGTGTGTGTGTGAGTGAGCATGTGTGTGAGTGTGTGTGTGTGTATGTGTGTGTGTGTGTATATGTGTGTGAGTGTGTGTGTGTGTGTGTGTGAGCGTTTGTGTGTGTGTGTGCGTGAGTGAGCATGTGTATGAGTGTGAGTGTGTGTGTGAGTGTGTGTATGTGTGTGTGTGTGTGTGTATATGTGTGTGTGGCAGATTTTGATGGAAATTAAGATTGAATGCATATAAAAGAAATGTGCATTTCAATTGATAAGAAAATAATAATTTAATAATTTAATTTTCCATTGTGCTACACTGTTGCTATATAGCAATGTTTTCCGAAATACCCCCTAAATACCAGATTTTTCAAAAAATATGTTTTAATTTGTATAATTGAAGCTATTTCATGTAATAAAAACATCTATCAGCCAAGAAGTTGACCGAGGAAAAAGCCAGAGAAGAGCAGAAGCAGGAGACGAAGTGATGATAAAAGAGTTTATTAGTTGCGTATGTTTCAATGCTCAGACTTCATCTGACCAGCACAAACTCAACAAGTATAGTTATACCAAACTGCTTCAAACATCATCCCATAAACCTGAGTTTCCATAAATATTCCCTTGTATCTCTTTTTCATGAAGACAAACAGCCCTTAAAACACACATAATAAGACTAAACAAATATGAAAATAATATGAAATGAGAATAATAAGCAAAATAAAATCTTAAAGAGTAAACAAATAATATAATTAAAATGATACAATTGATAATAATAAACAAATGATACATTATATAAATGGCTAATGAATAATTATAAAATATTATATGATTATAGGAATAAGTGATTATAAATGAATGAAGATTGTATGATTGCTCTCTTGAAGCAAAACACACAGTTTGCATTTGAGGATCCTTCAGTTTAATTCAACTATTGTATAATATTCCCGTACAGTTTGACCTCCTTAAACACCCTGATCTCTAATGTTGCTCAACTCATCTCTACAGAATCCCCCACAGGTGCTCAAGAGTGTTCAGACACAGTGATGTAAAACAACACTCCCTCACACCTTTAGCACTCTTACAGTACATATCTGACATATTCTACTTGACAGCATTGACAAAACAACACTCCCTCACACCTTTAGCACTCTTACAGTACATATCTGACATATTCTACTTGACAGCATTGACAAAACACCACTCCCTCACACCTTTAGCACTCATTCCTATCAGAGGCATAGCAAGTCAGCCTCGGGGTCATAGATAAAATGTTTTTGAGGTAAAAAAAAATTAAGGTAAAAAAAGCTGTTTTATTTACGGTATAAATGCATGGAAATCATATTTAACATTTTCAAGTCCATTTATTATTTGTAGCACACCAACAACCAAATAATTGCAATAAGCTTTGTGCTTTTTTACTTTTATTATAACACAAAGTCTCAGCCTATAATTTCTGTCAATTTTATCACAAAATACAAACAATAAATATATTTTTATGTTGTGAGATAACTATTCGCCTCAGTTCAAGCGGCATGTGAATCAATCATCTTTTCCACTTTACTATTTAGAGCTCGAAATAAAAATGAATGCATATCAGAAGGAACTTTTTAATAAATCAGAACAATTTAATAAAATAAATGTATTCTGTAATCCATCAATCAGTGTTTCAAAAAAGTCAAAAAGCAGCTTGTGAAGAGTCAGTCGTAACATAACATTTAACCTACCTCAGAAAACAAACAATATAACTTTGCCAACATTGTTTTATCATTCATTTATACTTCAATGTAGAACGTTTTTATTCCTGTTTTTCATGTTAATAAATGTGAAGAATGACAGGTTGGATGCCTCAGACTTTTTTTTGTGGAGTAGGTGAAATTTTCACATTTACTTCATGCAATATAACATGATTTTATTATCGTAATTTTGACTGAAATATTATGACATTATTAGTATATTATTATTTATTTTCTTTTTTTTCAACGTGGCAGTCAAACACTGCTGTATTTGTACTGCCTGCAAACACAATCTTGGCAGAGCGGCCTGAAAAACAAGTCTGTCTGGTCTTGGTCCTGGATTGATGTGAGTTTGTGTTTGTACGTTCTCCTGGTGATTCTGCTGTCCATTGTGTTTAAGATAGAATTAAAGACTATTACTCTTTACTCCATCGATGTACACCTTACAGCCACATACCTTTACAGCTGTGTGAAGGGAAGAAATTTCAAAGTCTCAATTTTAAATTGGAAAAAAGGGATCGTAATATTGCTTAGGTGTGATAATTTAATTAAAAGCAGTGCTTTATTGCAGTGCTGCTGATATATGTAAAATTAAAAAATAAAATAAAAAAAAAAGCCCAATCTCATGCTTTCATGGGTGGACCATATAATAACATGCACTTGCAGGAAAAAAGATGCATTATTGAATAGTAGAAAACAGCCTGAATCTTTCTCTGGATCATTGTTTCTACACTGGTGATTCTTTTTAACTGGGAAAAAAGTACAGTAAAAGAACAAGAATAAGAATTTTTGTAAAGTAGTCAGTCTAAACTGCAAATAAAATTGTAAAATATTTACCCATTCAATTTTAGTTGTGTTCCTAATATGTTGAATACAAAACAGAAAAATGCTGTTGTTGTCACACAGTTGGGCAGTTTCTTTTGGATGTTTTTGTCATTTACTGTGCTGGGTGTGTGTTCAAGGTATGTGTGCATCAGTGTAAAAAACAGGTATTTGCAACTATTCTGCATTTACTTACATCGTGCCTCGCCCTTTTCACAGAAGCAATCATGCTGGAATTCGTGCTTGAATTTCAACTCATCTCAGTGATTTTGACATTGATGAGCGCTGTTAGAGCACTGAGGCAGACCAGCATAAAATGTCGTTTTTAAAACCGTAAGATCAGAAATGATCTTTTCCTATAAAACCAAAGTTCAGGAACTCTCACAAAACGGATGCAACAAAACAAAACTCACTAATCTGAAGAAAAGATCTAAAAGAAAACCATTTGCTCAACTGTCCTTTTATACTTAAACCACTTCTCTCCCTCTGGGTGTGTGGTTACTGTGCTTATACTGCATTTGTTATATCTCATGGATTCATTGCTTTAATGTTTTCATGTTTGTCATCATTATAAAAGGTCTCGGTGTGATTTCACAGCAGTCACTTATATTATCTGTTCTGCTGCTGAAGTGTGTGTTGCTGAAAATGTTTTCCCTTCTCCGGCCAGGGGCCTGTACCATGAAGCCGGTTTAGCTGCAAACCAGGTAAGTTTTAGTTTAGTTTGCACCAATCCTGGGTTTTAGGTACCATGTAAGTGGCTTGGCTTTTAGCTGCGTTCATTGCCAGTAACTTACACTGCAAAGCTAACCTGCTCTGGGGCAGGTTATGTCCTGATATGATATGAGCTTAAAAATCATACTATTTTCACAATATCTGCCACTACAACAGTCTTTACACTTAACATGTAAATCACACAGTGTGACACTAACCAGCTGTTACAGCTGTTAAAAGAAAATAACCATTCATTCAGATGAAGTGAATGAATCCAGCGCAATCAATTCTCTTCAACAGATTTAAAATCTGTCATTGAGCATCGATGAATCAAAATGTACTGTATGATTGTTTGTTCCTCTTCAGAATTTTCACAGGTTTTTACTTTAATTTCTTGAGTTGTTTAGTTACCCATCCTGTATCCGAAGAATAATTCATACACAAATACAAATCACAATGGCAAAATTCACCAAGAGTAATCTGAAATAAATCACTAACAGTCTGAAGAGCTTTCGTTTCAAATTATTATCATACACTAAAACATAAAAAATGTTAGCCTAGATTATATATAGCTGAACAATCTCAGACCGATTAATTCTGTTCTCTGATTCATTCCAACAAGATAACAGACAAAGGAGAATAAGCAAAGATTTACTAAACAAATCACATGATGTAACATTTAGAGTCCAAAGAAGACAAGTGAAGAAGACAAAAGTATATTTAAGTAGCCAATATCCTATGGCTTATGACAAAATTGATTTATGACCCTTGATTTATGGCTTTTCCCCTCCCCCACGCGGCCCACCCACGTCATGTTGACCCCGTGACCCCTCAAATGAGATCCAGATGTTGCAATCATCATGTGTGAAATTCCGACGTCATCTGTGGATGAGATGTGATGTTTGTACGTGTCAGTCCGGTGAAGCCCTGAGGAATGTTTTTGAAGATGTTATGCTCATCCGGGGTTTTGACCACGTGTCCGGTTGCATTCCAAGGCTCTCTCTCTGTATGGGTGATGTATGAAAAAGATATTGGATTTAAGGACAATAAATAAACAATTTTAACAGGTCATGAGAGCATATCACAATATGTGCGTGCCCACAATATATAGTATAAAAAGAAAATAAATAAAATAGGTAGCATGACAAATAATGAAATGGAAATAAAACTGAATGAACTTTGCTTGTTTTGTAACCACGCCTTTGAATAAAGCTTGCAAATGGATCCGCACGCCTCACGTCTCGTTCGCCCCGTAACACTAGCGACGCTATACACTTTTTACAAAACAAAACAAACAAAAAAATTATCGGAAAACAGGTATTCTTTTATATTGCATTTTTTTCCTTGCTATATTGTTTATAATGCATATACTGAGGAATAGCCTACTAAGAAAGTTGATGTCTAACTTTAAAAAATGAAGGCGGGAGAAGGTAATGAATGATCTCCCGGTTTGCTAAAGACATGAGCTCCTATGCATTTAAGGGCTCTAGATGAGGTAAAAGTTTGTGAACAAACTATGTTGGCCTAGTCTAGAAAGCATATAGTCTAAAAGCTTAAAATAGGGTAATAACAAAGTCTGGAGTTCCAGCAATTCAAGATTTTGTAACATAAGTGTTATTTTCCTTGTAACAACACAATTTAATAATATGTTTTCACGCTATAGGCTAGTTGTGTAGTTTTGGGGGATTTATGGTATTTTTAATTTGATATGACTAATTTAGCAATGTTTGTATAGAACTGGGCTTATTAAACTAGTAAACTTAATGTAAAATTAACGCACTGCGGCATACAACGAGGCTCTTTTGTCTGGGAATATGTTCGAGTATAAAGCATCGTGTTATGCTCTCAGACGAGCAGTAAGTGCCGCCAAACATCGATACAAAGAGAGAATTGAGTCTCATTTTCAGCTCAATGACTCTCGACGCATGTGGCAGGGACTAAGGACCATCTGTGCCTTTGGAAACAAATCCTCCGCGGAGGTGAGAGCAGATCCGTTACTGGGCGACAAATTAAACACCTTCTACGGCCGCTTTGAATGCAATGGTGGCAGCTGAATATTATTCAGCAATAACTAAAATCAAACACAAATGTGTCATTTTTGCTTAGTATGGTTGAAGTGGATCATCGAAGGTCAGCAGCAAAGACATTGGTTAATAAAATGAAATTAAATACATAAATTATATTTGTCTTATTTAACATTTAATTATTGCAGGTTTGTATAATATTCTGAGTTTGCATTTGACTGTTTTTATTGATTTTGAGGAATACTTAATGTGTTTTTGTGCAGGTGAGATGAGCAAATACATATTTTTATATTCTACTGTTTTAAAAAGAAAATCATGCAGTGAATCCACTAACATGTAATCTCACACATCAGTAGATGTACTCGTGTATCGTTTACTGTATATCACTGAATAACAAATAAGCATATACTGTATAAACACTCCTTTGAAAACTCATTTAGGAGGATTTTACATAGCAACACGAAAAAAGTACAAAGTTCTTTCTCAGTAATTTGTCTTGTTTTCCAGTCCAAATATCTAAACAATTCGTAAACCAAGTATCTGTCAATGGGCTTAGAAAAATAAAAAATGATTATTTTTCTAACCCCAATAGCATTTTTTTTTCTTCTCGTTTTAAGCATCACTTCATTGATGATTTTGCTTCTATAGTAGACATACATTGACTTATGGATGTTTGGATATTTTTACTGGAAACAAAGACAAAGAACATGATCTGCATGCAGCATATAACGTGCCATGAATAAAATGCATTTCTTACTCTCATTAATAATTTCTTAACATTAATCTACATCAGTAAATCTAAACCAGTTTTATTGTATGTGTGGCTCAAGATGCCGCAGGTGTGATGAGTGTTTCTGGTTCCTATAAAATGAAACTCTTGTGTGACACTCCTGTTCCTCTAAACATAATTGACTAATGATGATGAAGAGAATCTGTGAGGTTTTATTGTTGAGCAGCTGAACGTCTGATCATTCTCCTCTTCTCAATGAAACACATGATCTGAACGCATGTTGAAAAACAAGCAAAAAGTGCTGCTGTAGAGTCGGACTGATTGGCTGCTTTATAGGACAAGAACTTACAGTTTAGGGTTTCATATTCTACTGAAGTTTAAGTGCCTGATTAAAGAGCTGTAGTGATTATTCCAGAGTAATGCTGCAGTGACTGTTGAGAGAAAGTGCACAACTCTTTGAGATGAACTAGACCAGAATCAAACCCACTGTCACTGATGAGTTGATGAGTGTTTTCCTCATAACGTAATTCTTTTCATCATCATCATCAGTCAAATATGTTTAGAAGAAACAGGGTATTGAAACACATCAAACCTTGACAAACACACATTCCTCTCCAACTCCAATTCCTCTAAAGCAGGGGTGTCAAACTCAGTTCCTGGAGGGCCACAGCCCAACTAAACGTTCCAACCCTGCTCCAACACATAAACCATCTAGTTTTCAAATTAGCCTGAAGGGCTTGATTAGCTTGATCAGGTGTGTTTAATTAGGGTTGCATCTAAACTCTGCAGGGCACCATCCCTCCAGGACCCACCCTGCTCGAAACATATATGACTGATGAAGATGAAGATGAAAACACTATCTGATGACATAAGAGATTGGTTTAGGGATTAAACATTTTTATATAGATTTTTTATATACATATATCTTCTGTTTTGCATCATATTTGACTCGTCAGGCTTTTATGGCTCATATAGTCTGATACAGAGAAAATATGGAGGAAAAAAAGGTTTTATTCAGCGACTCAAACTGAGCAAAAAAATGTATTTGCTGCAGATATTAATATGATGAAATTCTGATGCTTGTAATATAAATCAGTGAGATATTTATAACAGTAGAGCAGATACTGACATAAAATGATCTAAATATCAGTGGTTGCTCTATATCTCCAGTAATATGTCTCAGTAAGATGAGATGTAAATGATCCAAACATATAATGCAATGCTGATTGAGAGATGAAGAAATAAAGGCTCCTCAGAAGATGTGAGATGAAGATCATTCCTCCGCTGAGGAACAGTGAAAGTAAAGCTTCTGGAAACAAACGCTCCTCAAAAGATCCTGATGATCAGATTTGAGACGCACTGATTTTTCTAGAAAATGATTGATGGAGAATAAATAAGATCTCAATAAGACCATTATGGTGACGTCAATTGAAACAAATGTTAGATTTAAACCCCTGTTAATTCTCAATAAGAACTTCTGTAGACCTCTCACAGAAATAAAGTCAGTCTGGTTAGTAATAAGTGAAGCTGGTGATGCTGTTTGTGGAGTTGTTTAATCCTGCTCTGCTGAGATCTTTAGAGATTTAATGTCTTTTATCTTCAGCTGAATTCATCTAAGGCTGTGGCTGCAGTCAGTTGTATTTCTTGAGTTTCTGTTTGTCTCTTTTTTTCTTCTTTCCTTCAGTGATTTAGCTTGTTAACAAGCTTAGACAAGCTGAGAGGACTCTATAAATAATTTATGAAGATTTTGTGGCTCAGATAAGGTCCAGTGTGGTTTATTTCTTTGCTCTTGGCTGACATGTGGCATTGCTATGGCCTGCTTTTGGCCCAGATCTGGCAAACAGGAGCGGTCCGCCCAAGTGCCATCATTCCATGCCACATGTGGCCCAGATCATCATTCCTCTTGTGCCAGATGTGGGCCGGAGCTGGGCCGACATTATGTTGCTATCTGGGGAGCTGCTTCAGTCCAGTAAGTGTTCATCTGGAGATATGACTGCAGTTATTCTGACGTTTACTTGATCAAAATCAGTCAAGATTTGACACGAGAAGCAGCAGCTGAAGCTGGACACTTCTACAATTACACTAAAAGAGCTTTTACTGGATAAAACACTCTAAAATCAATCAGACGACAGGCAGGGAGGAGATTGAGTGTGAAACAGGTTTAACAGCAAAATTTTGGTCATTTAAATTTATGTATAAGTTATGATACAGTAGCGTTAAATGTCATAGTGCAGTGGATTTTGAGTAGCTGAGGTGGTTATTCTAGTAATTTCAGTGAGATTAGATCTTAATACATCATACAATCTTTGAACAAAATGGCACTTATAGATAAAGACCGCTGTCACTGTGTCAGTGCCCAAAAATATACAGATATTCAGGTATAATATTCACCTCTGAGGTACTAATATATAGCCTTTAGTGGTAAATAAAGTACAAAGTAGTTGCTGTGAAAAATCAGAGTGTCACTTTATATGAAATTTGGCCTCTTGAGCCTCTTCAGGAAATATTTAAAGAAAATGAAATAAAAATGTGTATTGTAGTCCTTTTTTACTTGCATTAGTTGTTGCAGCTCTTGATTCTTCTGTGTTTGACTGATGGACAGAATCTGTGCTTTAAGGGTTTGCTTTCCTTCTGAAATGAACACAAAAAACACAATCACTGCAATTCTGGGAAAGTTCGTTTTAAAAGAGTGTGTCATAATCACAGACAGAAGAAACTGGTTATATAGAGGTTATTTGCCATTGAATTTGGAGAACGTTGGTTGAGGAACTAATCAACAGGTTTGGTTACTAATTTCATAATCATCTGTCAAACATGTTTAGAAGAATCAGAGCGAAACAAAAAGACACCACAGCACCCCTCTCGTTCTGAACACACCCCTGAACACAGAATATAAATGCTTTGTGTTTCTAATAGGATTCCAGTGAAAAGCAGAAGAGCACTTGAAGGTTGAAATGGCAGAGGTAAATATCATTTAATCAACTCAAACAAATGGGAAGAAAGATAACAAATAGATCTTTTTTGTGCTGTTGTTATTGATAAAAAGACAGTTTGATACCGTTTAACTAAGCCATTTTATTATGGAAACAGATCAAAAGAAAGAGTTTAAAATTTGGTTTCTAGAGCAACAGAAACGGCTAAATACATAAACCTCCATGAAGAGATTGTGTGTGTGTTTGTGCACAGTAGCTGCTATTTTTAGGCAAACTTAACATTTTTACTTTTTTCTTGTTTTTATCTATTCACAAGTGCAATGGTATTGTGCTATTTTAGATCAACAATATTTGACCGATTTAAATGACTCTGTAACTTTATTTATTTATTTATTTTTTAACTATTACACCTGATATTGTCTGCTATAGAATAAGGAGCCGAAGCTTGGAGACCTCATCGAAATCTTCAGAGATGCATATCAGCACTGGGCGATTTATGTTGGAGACGGGAATGTGATTCACCTGGGCACAGCCTGTGAGGTTTTTTTAAACATGCTTCACATGCTGCCTATTGAGCTGAACTTGTGTTGAATCTGAAACTTTCCATTGAAGTCTTTCCATTGAGTGTTTTTACTCTTCCATTTCTTTCTCTGTAGCTGAGCATGCTGACGCCGGGGCCAGCAGTGTGAAGTCAGTACTCCACGACAGCGCCAGAATAATGAAAGAAAAACTGCAGAAGGTGGTTAGTAAGGATAAATACCGGATCCGCAATCTTCTGGATGAGCAACATGAGCCACGTCCCATTCAAGACATTCTACGGGATGCAGAAAGCCTTGTGGGGGAGACACTTCCATATGATGTGGCAACACACAACTGTGAGCACTTCATTACGCTGTTGAGATACGGAAATCCACAATCCCAGCAGGTACAGCATGACCTGACATACAGAATTATACTCATAAATGTCTCAAAGTACAGACTGCCAAAATGTTTCAAATGAATTTAAATTAAGTTTTCATGCAGTGACTTAAATACTAAAATAATACTACTAATAATACTAAAATAAATACTTTGTTTATTCTTACAGGTGCAAGAGGTAGTGAAAGCTGGTACTGCTGTTCTTGGTGTTCTTGCTGTTGGAGCGCTTTTCTTTGGAATCCTTGCTGCAGCCTCTTCAGAAGACAAAAAGGAGGAGAAAAAATAAACATGGAAATGGGAAAGGAAGAAATAAAAGTACAGTTATGGAGGCTTTTGAATAAAGTCAGTAAATGTTTGGTGCATTGTATTACATTTAAATAAACATCTTTACAGGCACTGGCATCTTTGCTTTTATTCATTTTATTGTTTCAAAATTCAAAAAACAACGAGAAGCAGGCACAATGAACAGTGGGAAATTAAAAACTAAAAGTCAATTAAATGTAAATAAATAGTTTAAATAAACAATTAAACTTAAATGTAAGTATAGACACAATCCCAATGACCCATGTATCTTATGATGTGGTTTTTACAGAAAATTCCATCTTGAATCATATGTGTGTGTGAACTCATATTCAACATTTCAATTTAGTTGGATTGCATGTCATTGAATGTCACAGAACAATTTTTTTTAAAAACGTCAGGATATAATTTGCAGCTCAAAACCTTATTTATGTGAAGTTTAATCCTGATTTGATATCTTAAATGGACACATATGTTGAATATGCATTATGATTGGGTGAGATAGTAGTATCCTGGTTTGATTAGGGAATAAATACCGAGTCGAGACATTTGTTCCTTTGTCACATCTGCAGCTGATCTGTATGATAGTTGGCCATTTCTTGCAAGAAATAAATATTCAAAAATCTTTCTGCCTCTAGCCTTATTGAAATAGAAAATTGCCACAACAATCAGGGTTCTCTTTCAGCCAATGCT
The DNA here is from genome assembly GCA_027422415.1 of Schizothorax lantsangensis. Classification (NCBI taxonomy): domain Eukaryota; kingdom Metazoa; phylum Chordata; class Actinopteri; order Cypriniformes; family Cyprinidae; genus Schizothorax; species Schizothorax lantsangensis. The sequence continues at coordinate 1,069,699 of CM049844.1, read as the reverse complement.
GTGCTGCATGTTAGCTTGATTATTGTGCTTATTAATATAAGAACATCATTTATTTAACACATTTCACTAACAAGAAACTGCCTCTAACCACCGGTCGAGAGCTGTAGTTCCAACCACATATGTTTGTGAGGTTGTTTGATGTTCCTTCAGGAAATATTAAATCGTTGACCTAAAAATTTGATTTAAAAAGTATAAACACTAGTTCTGTCTTGCAGCCAATGAGCTTACAGCTAAATAAAATTAATGTTGTTTTTAAATAAATAGCACAATATTACGCTCACCCAACAAGAGATTTGCAGTACAAAATTGCAGTACAAACTTCTAACCTCTAATAAAATATTTTCATTAATCTAACAGACAAATCATCATAAAGAAAAATACTGCACAACAACAATCATACAACCAAAACTGCATGTTTATTTGAATGATCATATCAGATTAGACATTTTTAATATTCAAATTTGTTTAACATAACCAATAACAAAATAATGTTCAACTTTATTTATGTCTTTCAGCACTTTCTTGAAGAAAGTAACTGATTTCCTCATTTAAAAACCTGCTGGATGCATCTTCCACTTTCTTAGCCCACCAAGGAAAGAAAACATTCTGCAAATATGAGCGGATTTCTTCATATAAATAAAAAAAAATCAATTAAACAATCAGATAAATTTGCATCGTCACCAATTAAAAGATGATATATATATTTCATACATTTGTAAAACTTTTTCAAACCATGATTTTTGAAATCATCAATTTTTTTTATTTAATGCTGGATATAAAAAAAAGGGATACAATTTGATCAAGCTTTTCTTTATTTTGGGGATTTTTTTATTTTTTATTTTTGACCAATATCTCAAGATTATATTCTGATGTATCTTTATTATCAATTTCCATTGAAAATGCTTTGCTTTGTACACCTGCAGTAATGTTTTTGTAAACAGGTTCTAGTAATTTTTTGTCCAGTTCTTGTTTTTTGTTTTTCTTGTTTTTCTTGTTTTTTTTCTTTTTGGTTGTCATGTTAGAGATAATTATATCAATACTTCCCAGTGTTTGGGACTTAAAAGTGTAAGTGCAATCTTTAAGAGGCTTATAAGGTAAAATACTTTCATATGGGCCATTAATGCCCCAGGGCTTGCCCCAGAAAAATAATTTTCATTTCTATGATTTTCATATAGTTTCTGTGGAATATTAATAGCTTGATCCGAGCAAGAGTTAAATGTGGGCCTTGCTAAACAGGGACTATTAAAAGAAAATATCAGTGCCTCCTTATTTGGACAATCATTTCTATCAAGGATTTCTTTTAGTAGATCAAATATATCATCTTCACTATGTATTTCAATGTTTGTGTCTGGCTAATACACTTTTGGATATTTGGTATCCAATGTGCCATCCTTTTTAATAAAAAGTATAAAAGCAAACTGTTTATCAGGCTCAGTCTTAACTTTATTTAAAACCTTATTAAAGATGTGATTATAATATTCTTCTAAACATTTTTTTTTCGATACAATCACTTTGAATTAGTTTAATTATATGATTCGAGGTTAGTAGTTTATTTTTGTAATCTACTCATTTTCCCATCCAGCCCAAACACAGATTAGGAGGTGGTGGTGTACTGGGCATGGACCTGTTTAAAGGCCCCCCTCCGTCATCGTCTGGGGAGGAGGTGTGTGAGCCTCTATCACGGTCCAGGCGCCAACCTTCATCCAACTCAGGTAATTCAGTTATATATATATTATTTATAACTTTCTGATCTTTCTGACATTTTCATAGATATGTGTCAGCAACTTAATTACCTGAGTTGGATGAAGGTTGGATGAATAAAATAACATTAAATTACTCTTCATTCAGTTCTATACAACAGATTCATTAGATGTATTTTTGACCAATTATCTAAATAATGTATAGTGCTATAAAACTATTATCAGAGCAGTGAACTAGAGGGTAGCATCATTTTACCAGCGTTGCCCAGCCCAGTTGTAAATACCATTCTCAGAAGATAATTTTCGGTGCAACCCTAAATAAATAAATAAATATATATACATATATATATATATATATATATATATATATATATATATATATATATATATATATATATATATATAGATATATATACAGTGCCCTCCATAAGTATTGGAACAGTAAAGACAAAATTGCTCTGTTGGCTGTGGAGTCAAGACATTTGCAAATATGATTAAAAGATGAATATGAGACAAAACTACAGAATGTCACATTTTATTATTAGCCGTTTCAACACATACATGTTTTACCAAATAAAAAGAACAGCACTTTTAGAGTTCATCCCACTCATTGATGTGAGCATAAGTATTGGGACAGTTGAACATAAGGCAGATATACAAGATTAAAAGCTATTATTTAGTTGCAGATTCCTTGCGCACAATCACAGCAGTGAGTCTGTGACCCATAGTCATCACCAGACTCTTGGTCTCATCCTTTGAAATACTTTTCCCAGCCTTTAATGCAGCCAATTCCAATTGTTGCTTGTTTTGGGGAGTTTCTGCCTTTACTCTCCTCTTCAGCTGGTGAAATTCATGTTCAATCGGATTTAAATCTGGAGATTGACTTGAGCAATCTAAGACTTTCCATTTCTTTGCCCTTATAAAGTCCTTGACTGAACTGACAGGGTGTTTTGGGTCATTTTCCTGATGCAATATGACGCACTTCCCAATGAATCTGGTGGCATTTTCTTGAATATTAAATTTTAAATGGCCTTCCATATGATTCTTCCATGTTTGTCTGATGGACAGAATCTGTGGTGTAAGGGATTTGGGCTCTTGGTTTTGTTCTGAAACGAACAAACATTGCAATTACTATGTTGATTTCATTTTAAAACAGTGTGTCATAATCACAGAGAGAAGAGACTGGATTTAGGGATCAGAATTTATATTTAGTGTTATTGAATATTAAATACTTTACTTGAGGAACTGTAAACAGGTTTGGTTATTAATTTCATCATCATCTGCGAAATATGTTTAGGAGAATCAGGGTGTTGCTTTTTAGGAAACAGAAACCAATCATACCAGTGAAAGTAAGAATATTCTTTGGCTGATTTCCCAGATTCCTCAGCGCTGCTGGAAGATCAACACTGCCCTCTGATGGCAGACCTGAATAAATCAATCAGAGATATAGAGCTTGTATCATAGGGAATCAGGTTTTCCCCTAGTATTGGTAGGTTTAGGAGTAGGTGTTGGGGGGGGGTTAGGATTAGGGGTGGGGTTGGGTTGGGATGGGATTACGCAATCAGGTAGCGATTTCAACGAGGGGATGCATGATCTGGCAGGGGTGCAGAATTCGGCACAAACGCGAGTCACATATGTTTGAGTTTGTGTAACAGATTAAACTACTCCATGCATTGACACAGAGAGAGACAGAACATGCAGACTTGTTATTAGCGACATGCACTGACTGGCTGCTGTAGCATTTATTTCTGTTGTGTGATAGGATGTTAGATTAATCCATATTGAGTAAAAATGTCCAGAGCTTATTATTTTATAAAAATGGAAAAATGCTGGAAACATGGCTTTCAAAGGAAAGACTGCTATCAAATAGCACACCTACTGTAGGTTCCTAACTGATGATGAAGAATTAACAGAGCAGCTAATCAAGTATTTTGGTCCAATAATTAAAACCTCTGTTTTATCAGAATTTCGCAGTAGGAAATCGCTAGTCATCCAGTTTTTTATATCAACTATGCATTCTGTTAATTTTGCGAATTGGAATGTTTGATCGGGCTGTAAAGAAATATAGAGCTGAGTATCATCAGCATAACAGTGAACACCATGTCTCCTGATGATATCTCCAAAGGGTAACATGTAAAGCATGAACAGCAACAGTCCTAGTACTGAGACTTGTGGTACTCCATACTGTACATGTGATCGAAGCATAGAGTACAGAGCAAAACAGGTTGGTTGGGTGAGCTGATTTTATTAAGAAACCATTAGGAAACAATACCGAGTGTATAAAACATGTCAAAACTCCGGGAAACACAAGCATATCGCTGAGAACAAAAATAAATAAATAAATCGCTGAGAACGCTGCACAGCCCATACACCAGGACATTTGACTGCACATGGAAAATATATTAGCCTAAGCATTTAAACAAATAAAAAATATAAAAAGTTTTTCCAGTACGTCCATGATATTTCCATGTTCCACTTTTCCTAGCCACAACCTGCACATAACATTCACAAACATAAAAGCGAGCATAGGCAGTGCTGCGTGTATGATTTGGCATGGCAGAATGCGCGCAATGAGTGCATCAAGTATGCATCAGTTTAATTACTTTGATAACTTGAATTCTTACAACTGTTAAATTAATGGGCAAAGGGTAAATATTTCGAAGAGCAGATAGAAATAGATCTAAAAATAGCCAATATAAACTAAATATTATAAACATCGGTGCAACCATAGAAATGTTTAAATGTATCTTTATTGTAACAATTTTTTTCTGCTGGCGCTGTGGAGGCGGGTTTAGTTGAAGAAGGGACGACGTTAGCAGACTGGACAGCAGGACCAACGTTGACAGGGCCGCCGGTGGTGGAGCTGGACACGGAGTTGGTGGTAGTTGAATCATCTACGCTCGTCCTTGAAACTTTAATATTTTTAGGGTTTTTGAAAAACTCAGAAATTCTCTTATGCGACATGCTCGCTTCGTGTGTCTAACTGAAATGATGTCCCTCAAGGTAACCTTAAAGTTACGTGTTGTAATAGCCAACAACAAATCTGATTGGTTAATAATACACATCTTGATTTGATTTGAATTATTGAATAACTCAAAACTCAAACATAATCAAATCTCTTTCATAGTCAAATCCCAAATATTCCAGTATAAATATACAGTATATAATAATATACATATATATATATATATATATACAAGTGCATCTCAATAAATTAGAATGTTGTGGAAAAGTTCATTTATTTCAGTAATTCAACTCAAATTGTGAAACTCGTGTATTAAATAAATTCAATGCACACAGACTGAAGTAGTTTAAGTCTTTGGTTCTTTTAATTGTGATGATTTGGGCTCACATTTAACAAAAACCCACCAATTCACTATCTCAACAAATTAGAATACTTCATAAGACCAATAAAAAAAAAAAAATAGTGAATTGTTGGCCTTCAGGAAAGTATGTTAATTTACTGTATATGTACTCAATACTTGGTAGGGGCTCCTTTTGCTTTAATTACTGCCTCAATTCGGCGTGGCGTGGAGGTGATCAGTTTGTGGCACTGCTGAGGTGGTATGGAAGCCCAGGTTTCTTTGACAGTGGCCTTCAGCTCATCTGCATTGTTGGGTCTGGTGTCTCTCATCTTCCTCTTGACAATATCCCATAGATTCTCTATGGGGTTCAGGTCAGGCGAGTTTGCTGGCCAATCAAGCACAGTAACACCATGGTCATTGAACCAGCTTTTGGTACCTTTGGCAGTGTGGGCAGGTGCCAAGTCCTGCTGAAAAATGAAATCAGCATCTCCATAAACCTTGTCAGCAGAAGGAAGCATGAAGTGCTCTAAAATTTCTTGGTAGATGGCTGCGTTGACTGTGGACTTCAGAAAACACAGTGGACCAACACCAGCAGATGACATGGCAGCCCAAATCATCACTGACTGTGGAAACGTCACACTGGACTTCAAGCAACATGGATTCTGTGCCTCTCCACTCTTCCTCCAGACTCTGGGACCTTGATTTCCAAATGAAATGTAAAATTTACTTTCATCTGAAAAGAGGACTTTGGACCACTGAGCAACAGTCCAGTTATTTTTCTCCACAGCCCAGGTAAGACGCTTCTGACGTTGTCTCTGGTTCAGAAGTGGCTTGGTAGCCCTTTTCCTGAAGACGTCTGAGCGTGGTGACTCTTGATGCACTGACTCCAGCTTCAGTTCACTCCTTGTGAAGCTCTCACAAGTGTTTGAATCAGCTTTGCTTGACAGTATTCTCAAGCTTGCAGTCATCCCTGTTGCTGTGCACCTTTTCCTACCCAAATTCTTCCTTCCAGTCAACTTTGCATTTAATATGCTTTGATACAGCACTCTGTAAACCGCCACGCCTTTCAGTAATGACCTTCTGTGATTTACCCTCTTTGTGGAGGGCGTCAATGTTCGTCTTCTGGATCATTGACAAGTCAGCAGTGTTCCCCATTATTGTGGTTTCAAAGAACAAGAGATACCCAGAATTTATACTGTATGGATGGTCATTTATTGAAACTCAAATGTAAATATTCTAATATTTTGAGCTGTAAGCTCTAATCATCAAAATGAAAACAAAAAAAAAACTTTTGAAATGTTTTACATTACATGTAATGAATCTATAATATATGAAAGTTTAACTTTTTGAAATAAGTTACAAGAAAAAATGAAATTTTTCACGATATTCTAATTTTTTGACATGTGCCTGTATTTTATATAGGCTAGTATTCTCTATACATTTACATTTATGCATTTAGCAGACGCTTTTATCCAAAGCGACTTACAGTACATTCAGGCTATACATTTTTTATCAGTATGTGTGTTCCCTGGGAATTGAACCCACAACCTTTTGCGCTGCTAACGCAATGCTCTACCACTGAGCCACAGGAACACCGGAACACAGGAACTATACAGTGACAAACACTATGTTGATTAGCAATGCATTATAAACAGTGTTGGGGAAAGTTACTTTTAAAAGTAATGCATTACAATATTGCATTACTCCATAAAAAGTGACTAATATTTGTTACTTAGTTACTTTTTATGGAAAACCCTTTCACAGCAGAAGTGAAGTGAATCCGGCTCAGGCTGAAGGAAATGTAAATTCACATCTGTACAGTAGAGAACAGCTCAAACTAATCACATGAAGTATATGACGCAGGAGAAGAAAGATCAACACTATTCAGCAACACAAATCAAACACAAATGTGTCATTTTTGCTTATTAAGTCAAGTTTATTTGTATAGCGCTTTTTACGATACAATCGTTGCAAAGCGCTTTACAGGAAATTAAGCCTCTACTATATATTTATACATTGTAGAAACTTAATATATTAATTTATGGCAAAATTTGTTAATTCTGCATGTTGTTGGGGGATCAGAGGTTGGCATCCTCTGAGGTCCTCTGAGGGGTTGGCATCATCTCTTCTCAGGTGTTTGGTCATCTCAGATCATTTAAGGGCTGGATCCAGACTGAAGCTTGTGTAATTCCTAGTTACCACAGGATGTTAATCCCGTGGCAGAAACAGAGAAACAAAGAGACATAATTAGCGTAGCTGTTGTTCCATCCAAGCAAAAATTATTTGTTCTACCCAGGCTAAAGAATTATAATGTGCGTTTGATCAGATAAAACTGCAGTACAAGATTATGAGATGCATTATATGAATGCATTATGTGAATGCTTGGCTAAAGAGATGTGTCTTTAATCTAGATTTAAACAGAGAGAGTATGTCTGAACCCCGAACGTTATCAGGAAGGCTATTCCAGGGATCACGTGACCCCTCGACGGTGATGCAGGCTTAGTTTTTCGCTCCGCTCACTTTGCCAAATATTTCACGATCCTGTCAGTGAAATTTGAACCACTCTGCATTAGACCCATCATGAGTGCTAAGGCAGACAAAGGAGATCGGAAAAGGGAGATTGAGCAATCGCCAATGAAGAAAAAATTCAGAGATTCAGCCATCTCCAGTGAAGAGCTGGACAGTGCTATTGCTAACCGCATTGAACTAGCATTTAAAGAACACCAAAGCACTTTGAATTCGGTTGTGAACTCGGCAGTAAGAGATGCGATGGACTCTGTGCTGATTCCAGCATTGCGCGAACTGCGTGAGGACATACTAGCGACCAATAAGTCTGTTAAAGAGCTAAGAGAGGAGTTTGAGGCCATAGTTACCAAGACGAAGCAGACACGTGACCACGTTGATTCTGTTCAGGCAGCGGCGCGGGAAGATAAGAGAACAGTCACGGACTTAAACGATCAGCTGGAGCGACTCACCGAGAAGATGACAGATATGGAGGACAGGTGCAGGCGGAACAATGTTAGACTGGTGGGACTCCCAGAAGGGATGGAAGGTCCAGATGCAGCTAGTTTCCTCCGAGCTAATCTTTCCAAGTGGATTCCATCCTTGAGGGGCCGTGACATTAAGATTGATCGGGCGCATCGCGTGTATGACGGAGGGAGGGGCTCCGATCGGCCGCGCACTCTCATCTTCCGTGTACTGAGATGGCATGACAGATCAGATATCCTGAAAGGTGCTCGGCAGGCGTATCCGGTGAAGTGCGCACAGAACAATGTCACACTGCTGTTTTTTCCTGACTTTAGTCCGGCTACAGCGATCAGGAGAAAGGCATTTGGTCCGGTTTTGAAGAAGATGACTGCACTTGGTCTCCAGCCCTTCCTCATCTATCCGGCGGTGATTAAGCTACGGCACAAAGGAGAACAGAGAAGCTTCGATTCCCCTCAGAAAGCGGAGGATTTTATCAGTTCCATGTCTCAGCAGAAGTCCTATGCCGCCGCTCTTCGGGGGGACGACGGGGGAGCAGCGGCCGCTGTTTCTCCATTTCCACGGGAGGGGCGTGACGGCCGGGATGGACTTGGCCCTAGCTGCCCAGAAGGGGATGATAGCAGGATGGCCATGGATGCTTGCTAAACCTATTGTTTGCATTTTCTTCTCTTATATTGGGATATTGTCCTTATTTATCCGGTACAACGATCTCTTTGCTGGTAAGACTGACACTCCATTTTTCTGTTTTGGAGGGGACTAATGGAGAGTAGGTTTAATTACTAAAAAATATTTTTTTTTTGGCTGTGTGAGCCTTTCGGGAGACATGTCTTGCGTTAGGGTGGATCGGTCACAACCTATCACTGTTTTTTGTTGCTCAGTCAGACCTATGTTCTCGGTAATGTGCGGTCTGAGTTGTTCTTTGTTTATGGTTGTCGGTTGTTCACATTTTTATGTTGTTTTTGTTTTTTACAGCAGACATTTATACTTTTATCTGTTTTACATTATTTCTAAAGGGATTTTTCACATAGGAGGTTTGGTATCTAAAATGCACATCAGTGTTTACGGGTTATTTACGGAATGGAAGTGCTTCTGTTTTTCGTTTTTTTTGTTTTTTGCATTTATTGTGTACAATCTTGGGATTATGAATATTCAATGCATACTTTAAATATTTTATCACTGAATGTGAATGGTTTAAATTCTGCTGTTAAAAGAACCCGTGTATTAGAATATTTACACCGTAAATCTATCTCCTGTGCCTTAATACAAGAGACACATTTAAAACAATCTGACGTGGCACGTTTCCAGAATAAGTATTACAAATTAATAGCTTTTTCCTGCGCTCAAAATAAAACTAAGGGGGTGCTTATCCTTGTTAATAAGAAGTTAAATTTAACAATTGAACACCTTGGTAGTGATGAGAAGGGTAGATTTGTTTTTATCCGATGCAAAATATATAATAATAGGTTAGCATTGGTCTCTATTTATGGTCCGAATGAGACAGACAGTGCATTCCTTACACAGATTTCCAAAACTTTACTTGAGGAGATTGATTGCCCTCTAGTGGTGGGTGGTGATTTTAATGCTGTCATAAATCCTGCTTTAGATAAGTCTCAATCTGATACAACAGCCAATCCATCCTCTAAATTATTGAATAAATTTATCACTGAGCTCAACTTAATCGATTTATGGAGAATTCAGAACACTAAAGCTAAGGACTTCACTTTTTTTTCTAATAGACACAAGACTTTCTCTAGGATAGACTACATATTTCTCAGCCCATCTTTAATTTCATCTCATTCCTCTATATCTATATTACCAATTTTATTATCTGATCATTCTGCTGTGTTGTGCAGTGTTCCTCTTTCCAATGTCAAAGCCAAGTCCCCTAGATGGCGCTTTAACATATCATTATTAAGTAATCAGACTTTTATTACCTCTCTAAAAGAATTATTAAGGACTTTCTTGAAATTAATATGCCCTCTGATGTGGATCCTCAAATACTGTGGGAAACGACTAAGTGTGCTATACGAGGTTTCTGTATATCTTTCTCTTCTACTCTTGCCAAAGCGAGAACTCACCAGTTTACACAATTAGAAAATAAAATCCAATCATTACAAAACCTACAAAAACAACATTTTACTGAGCAACAGGCTACACAGCTGTCCTCTTTAAAAGAAGAATATGATTTACTTTCACACTCAAAGGCAGAATTTATTTTACATAGGACTAGACAAAAATATTATTTTGAATCAGAGAGACCTAGTCATTTATTGGCCCTTAGGTTGAAAGAATGCGAGTCTAAGGCATATATTAGCGCAATAAAATCATCGGATGATCAGGTCACTACGAACCCTGCGGCAATTAATGACATATTTAAAGGTTTTTACACAAATCTGTATAAACCTGAAACAGATTTTGATGAACCAATTTGTAAGCAGTATTTAGATAAATTGGAACTGCCTCAGATCTCACAGATGGATAAAGAATCTTTGGAGGCCCCATTAAGTTTGGAGGAACTTCACATCTCTCTAAAAAGCCTTCAAAAGGGCAAATCGCCGGGTCTAGATGGTCTCCCCCCTGAATTAAATTTAGAAATTTGGGATTTGGTAGGGATACTTATGCTTAACTCATTTAATTTTGCAATTGAACATGGGGCATTTCATAGAGATCAAAAAACATCACTGATTTCATTACTTCTTAAAAAAGGGAACGATCCATTAGATTGTTCCAGCTACAGACCGATTTCGCTTATCCCATGTGATCTAAAAATCTATGCTAAAGTTTTTGCTTCTCGTTTGGAGAAGGTAATTCACAGTCTGATCAAGGAGGACCAAACTGGTTTCATCAAGGGGCGCAATGCATCTGACAATATGCGTCGACTCCTTCATATTCTTGACTTTGCGGACTCCCACCCAACACCTTGTGCGGTCTTTTCACTTGATGCAGAAAAAGCCTTTGACAGGCTAGAGTGGAATTATATGTGGGCAGTTCTGCAATGTTTCGGCTTCGGTGAACACTTCGTTTCTATGATTAAGACATTATACCACTCACCTGCAGCATCAGTCATAACTGGTAATATTATTTCCCCCTCATTCCCTTTACAGCGGGGAACGAGACAGGGATGTCCCACTTTCCCCCTTATTGTTTTGTCTATCTCTCGAACCCTTAGCACAAGCCATCAGGAAATCTGAAGTATCGATTAAGATTCATGACCATAATCATTGTATTTCATTATACGCTGATGATATTATTCTATATTTAGACCACTTTGATGTTTCAGTCTCTAGTGTAATTAAGGAATTTGATAATTTTAGTAGCCTATCAGGATATAAAATAAATTGGAACAAATCTGCTTTAATGCCAATTAACAATGTTAAGGTTCATTTTTCTATTCCCTCATTTATCCCTATTAAGGAATCTTTCATTTATTTGGGCATTACCATATATAAAAACATTCATAAGATTGCCAGAGACAATTTTAATAACATTTTAGTTAAGGTCAAAACTGACATTCAAAGATGGAAGAATCTTAAAGTCTCTCTCCAAGGAAGAATTTCCACTGTTAAGATGAATTTGTTACCTCGATTTAATTTTTTTTTCTCTATGCTACCACTTTCTCCCCCTCCAGGTTACTTTAAGGAGATCAACTCCATAATTTCTAAGTTTATCTGGAATGATAAATGTCCAGAATTAAACTTACCACATTACAACATCCTAATAGCGCAGGAGGACTGGCTGTACCAAATTTTGAATTATATTATTGGTCGTTCCAGCTTAAGGCCCTTCATAATTGGGTTGATCCTCAATCTACAGTTTCATGGAGGGTGATTGAAGTTGACAAGGTTAAACCAAATAGACTTCAAGTTATTCTATTTACTGGCACAGGAAAAAAAGGGGATAATTATAAATTTGGTCCGGTTGTGGCTAACTCTATTAAAATCTGGAAAACGGTTGAACGTCGGATAGGTGGACCCTTCAAATTCTATAACAGTACACCTTTATGGCATAATTTGAACTTTGTATGTGGAAATCGTCCATTTGTCTAACCCTCTTGGTCCTCTTTAGGTGTGAACACGTGCGGTGATATGTATGATAACCAGGGCCTCTGTTCATTTCAGGCATTGAGAGACAAATTTTGTCTACCAGCCTCTGCATATTTTGTTTTTCTTCAATTACATTCTGCTCTCAAAGCGTACGGTGTTCCTTGGTCTTCTTCCATTTCCTCTCATCCTATGCGGGACTGGATTGCACCATCTGCTGGTCGGCCATCTGTTTCCTTAATATATAATAAAATTATTGATTGTATTACAAAACCTCTTTCTATTAAAACTATTTGGAATAGGGAATTATCTGATCTTAATGTATCTGTCGACTGGGAGAGAGTGTGGTCTAATCTCAGTTTAACATCTAAAAACCTGGCTCATCGTCCTTATTCACTTCAAAGTCATTCATAGAGCATACATAACTCCTTACAAAAGATTTTAAAATGAAACTGCAGTCAAATTTGAACTGCCATATATGTAACACTACATCATCGGGCACTTTTCTGCACATGTTTTGGGAATGTCCTGTCGTCATCAGTCTATGGACACATGTAAACCTGGTTTTGTCATCATTACTGAGAATTGATTGGTCTGTTAACCAAGTTTATGTCTTCTTAATGATGATTCTGATCTCTGTATTAGTTCAATTCAAAAGAGAATGTTGTTTGCTGGTTTTACAGCTGTGAAGAAGACAATAATTCAGAACTGGTTTACACCACACATGTGTAGAGAGGCATATTGGATCCGTAGCCTCCTGCAAATTGTCTCATGTGAATGTACAACGGCGCGAGTCGGTGGGGCCAGGCCTTCAACCATTGAGGCTTGGCAGTGTTTTTTTACTGAATATACGTGATTATTTAAAGGAGTAACTTTTGTGTTCTTGTTGTCCTTCCCTCTCCCTCCCTTTTGATTGAACCTTGAGATGTTGAGTATGTGTCTGCTGTTCTGTTTTGTTTTATTTTGGATATTATGTTGTGTTGTTTGTGAAAAAATGAAAATAAAAAAAATTGTTGATAACAAAAAAAAAAGTGCAAAATACTCCCATGTACTACTTTTTTTGGGGGGGGTTGTGATTAGGCCACACCCTTTAAATGGGACCTACTATGCAAAAATCACTTTTATAAGGTGTTTGAACACAGTTGTGTGGCCGCAGTGTGTGAAAACAACCAGCCTATAATGGTAAAAATCCACCCACTCATTTATTTATAATCTAATAAAACCATAAACAGTCTCTCAGAACGAGCTGTTTCAGATTCTCCCTCTGTTCACATCACCGAGGGGGAAAAGTCCCGCGCATTTGTGACGCTGCCCTATAAGCATAGAAACAGCCCTGAGTGAGAAGCTGTGTCCGCCTCCATTACTGATTACTGTAGCTGCTGGAGATATACAATGTCAGAGCCAAAGAGGCTTTTCAAGTGTTGTGTTTTGGGATGCACTAACAAAGATAGTAGTCTCCATATACTCCCTCCATCTGAGCCGCTGAGAACACTGTGGTTAAGTTTTATTGTCTAAGGAAATGTCCTGGAAAAAATCGGTAAAGTCCCCAATACGTGTAAGAATCAATACCAACACTTTGTGCGTGAACGTCAGCTCCAGACAAAGTAAGTATCACGCGTTAGTTTTCCAAATTGCCTTTCTGAAAGCTCTTCTTAGCACTCTGTAAGGCTAATGATGCTAAAGCTACCATTGTCTCTGTCTGTTCTCACTGGTGCTGTCTTCATGAATGATCGTGAATAGGAATGTGGTGGTTAAAAGTTGCATATGAAAGCAATGTGAGTCGATCGCTTCAGTTTGTTGAGCTCATAATCACGAGTGGGTCTTATAAAGTTTGTGATAGCATGAGACCAGCTATGTTGTTGTTATTTTTATCCTGCCGTGTTCCCCGTCTGTGTAATTCATAAACACCAATTTATTATGCACAGTATAATCAGATGACTGACTTTGAAACCGAGTAGTATGTCAGAATGCTGTTCATAGACTTCAGTTCAGCATTCAACACAATCATCCCTCAACAGCTCATTCATAAATTGGTCCAGCTGGGGCTCAATACGTCGCTGTGCAACTGGCTGTTGGACTTTCTGACCGGGAGACCTCAGGCAGTACGGGTCGGCAGTAAACACATCCAGCACCATCACACTGAACACAGGGGCCCCCCAAGGATGTGTGCTGAGCACCCTCCTCTTCACTCTGCTGACCCACGACTGCAAACCTTCAAACAACTCCAACCTTTTTCAGACAGGACTGTGGTGGGTCTCATCAGCAACAGAGATGAGACAAACTACAGGAGCGAGGTGAGCCGCCGGGTGGGGCGGGTGGTGCAGTGACAACAATCTCTCTCTGAATGTGGAGAAGACGAAGGAGATTGTTGTTGACTTCAGGAGAGTGCACTCTCTGCATGCTCCTCTGACCATCAACGGTGCGACTGTGGAGAGAGTGAGCAGCACCAAGTTCCTGGGTGTGCACATCACAGAGGACCTCTCCTGGACTAACAACACTGCAGCACTAGCCAAGAAAGCACAGCAGCTTCTCTACTTCCTCTGCAAACTAAGAAGAGCCAGAGCCCCGACCCCCATCATGTGCACCTTCTACAGAGGCACCATCGAGAGCATTCTGACTAGCTGCATCACTGTGTGGTATGGCGCCTGCAACGCGTCCTGCCGCAAGTCCATTCAACGGATAGTGAGAGCAGCTGAGAAGATCGTTGGTGTCTCTCTTCCCTCCCTCCAGGACATCTACAGCACCCGTCTCACCCGCAAAGCCCTCTGCATTGCAGGTGAGCCCACCCACCCGACACACAGCTTCTTCAGTCTGCTGCCATCAGGGAGGAGACTGCAGAGTCTCCAGGCGAGGACCAGCAGACTGAAGGACAGCTTCATACATCAGGCTGTCAGGAAGCTGAACTCCCTCCCGACCTTTCCCCCCTTCCCCTCTCCTACCCCACGCACCACTGAACTCTGACCCTCTGATGTTTGCCATGTAACATTTGGTTGCTAAACTATCATCTATGATGTAAACAAGGCTTTGTACTTCACCTGTGTTCCAATATCCACGTAAAATATCACCCTTCACATGCGCAAACATTTTTATTTCGGCGTTGCACGCTGATTTTACAGTGGACCTTGTAAATTGAGCAGTGTAACTTTTATGTTTGGTTGACAGCATTTTAGTTTGATTAATGGCTGAAATGTCAAGTTAGTAACGCTGAAATGTTGTGTGTGTGCGTGTGAGGCACCTGCGTGATCACCGATCAGTTACATTTTTAAAAATAAAGATATAAAACAAACTAATAAAATGCATTAAGAGTGTCACAAAAACAAAAGTGCTTATTTTTTTTAAAAAAAATTGCATACACGAGCTCAGACCTGACGTGAGATTTTATTGTAGCCACCGCTCACGTCCATATTAATAAATTCCAAGTTTTTCGTAGAAACGACCTACGCTATTATAGCAAAATAACTATTGCTCTATAGTGGAGAAGAAAAACTTAGTAAGAAGACATTTTAACACCAAAGCAAGGAAATCCAAACTAATTAAATCAGAGCAGAATAACTCACCATCATTAGCCAGATCTGTTCTTGGGGCAGGAGACACCAGGGTGAAAATATCAAGTTTGACCGTGTTGAGGTCAGTTTGGTCTTTGAATAGACTGTAGACATGTTCTGTTTGATGGTATCAAGGTTAGTTTTGTCTTTGTCTGTAGAAATCTTCTGTTCGATGGTATCAAGGTTAGTTTTGTCTTTGAATAGTCTGTAGAAATCTTCTGTTTGATGGTGTTGAGGTCAGTCTTGTCTTCCAGTAGACTGTAGAGACGGTCAGATTAACTGTGGTGGTGCTCCTGCCCCAGAATGTCTTGATTTTTCGTGATTGATCTTTTATAGTCTGATTAGGCCCGACCCTTTAAGGTAAGGAATTTCCAAAACCAGTTCAGTGAATGATGATGGCACATAAAAATGCTGTTAATCTTGATTAGCACGTGCCTTCAGGTACTGAATGATGCCAAGAACACCAGGCAATAGTGAGAAAGATCAAGTGTCATTCATTTCATAGCCCAGATCAGCACATACAGCATCTTTATTCAATGCCCAGTTAACTTCCTTCAAACCCGAATCTAAAGCTCTTCATGACATCCAATGATGCCATATGTCATCTTACACACCAATAAATGAGCCGTCCTTCTGTGTTTCTCTATTTGTTTAAACTGTACTAGTGTTATTGTGTTTCTCCAGAGGCCACATATACGCTGAGTTTCTGTTTACTATCAAGTGAAACTTACACACAACACACCCTGTTACTCTGAACACATTTCATTAATGAAGACAGAAAGAATCTGTGCTGATCATCAGGTTTGATCCGTTATGAAGAAATCATGACCTCATTCATGTGATCCTGATATCAGTCAATGGAAAAATAGTTCACCAAGATCTAAGTTTTTGAAAAGCAATCAGCAAATTACTTGCAAAAAAACTAACACTTAGCTGAGAAACACAATGGTGCTAAAGCCACAAGTCTGATCATATTCTAGTTCACATCTGAGTATGATGTGCAACAAATGAGATTTGTGTTTATCCATTCTAAGAAATTCTTAAAAAGCAAAAACAGTTTCAAAGCCTTAAAAGACTTTAGCAGCAAATCAGATCATCACTGAAAAGTGTCATCTAATAGCTAAGAAATATGAGGTAATTATCCTGATGTCTCTCTAAAATTATTTATCTCTCTAAATTTAAAAAAAGAAAGAAAAAGTAAAACATGTAACGATGCTACTAACGTACTCTCACACAGCAGTAGATAACAAATAATTATAACAGTTATTTGAAAACTCATTTTAATGTATTTACATTAAATTCTGCCGCAGTGTTTGTCGTTTTCCAGTTCAAATCAAAATACACTCGAGAAGCAAATGATTTCAGATAGTAAGCTCAGTTTTCAGATATATGTTTTATAATTTAAAACAAGAAAAAATCTGTCAATGGAGAAATCAAGACTTATATATCTTAAGTAAATTTACTTCTGCAGTAAATGTATCTTGATTTAAGAAGTTTAGATATTTGTACCAGAAAACAAGACAGAGACACTGAGGAAGAAAGTAATTTGCATAATGCATAATCTGGCATAGATTTGAAACATCTCTTATGTTCACTAAATATGTCTTAATGTTAATCTATGAGCAAACCTAAACCAGTTTTATTGTATGTGTTGCTCAAGACGAAGCAGGTAGGATGTGTTTCTGTTTCCTATCAAATTAAATTCTTGCGTGACGCTCCTGTTCCTCTGAACATATTTGACTAATGATGATGAACAGAATCTGTGGCATTTTTTGGCATCTTGACCAACAAAAGACGTGATGCTGTGAGATTCGGACTCTTGGCTCTGTTCTGACACACAAACTACAGACTGATGGACTGCTTTTAAAGGACAAGAACTTTAGGGTTTCATATTCAGCTGTATATTGAGTGCCTGATTTAAAGAACTGTAATGATTGTTCCAGTGATTTCTGATTTCAAATAGTAATGCTATACACTGACACTCAAGAGAAAGTGCACAACACTTTGAGATGAACTAGACCAGAGAATCAAACCCCGTCACTGATGAGTTTGTGATTTCCTCATAACTGATCAAACGTGATTCCTTCCATCATTATCAATCAATCAATCAATCAATCAATCAATCAAATATGTTTAAGAGAATAAGAGCATTGCTTAAGTCATAATTACGAGATAAAAAGTCGAAATTATGACTTTAAAATTCATACTTATGAGATAAAAAGTCGAAATTATGTCTTACTAAATCGAAATTATGAGATAAAAAGTCAAAATTATGACTTGTCGAAATTATGATTTACTAAATCGAAATTATGACTTTGAAAGTCGAAAATAGTCGAAATTATGACTTAAAAAAAAAAAAAATCGAAATTATGACTTTACAAGTCTATGGAATATGGAAGCCCATTTCCGCCATGTAAGAAAGTGCCTGATTTTGACTTTGAGTGCCTGATTTAAAGAACTGTAAAGATTATTCCAGTGATTTCAAATAGTAATGCTACGACACTCAAGAGAAAGTGCACAACACTTTGAGATGAAGTAGACCAGAGAATCAAACCCTGTCACTGATGAGTTTGTGATTTCCTCGTATCTGATCAAACGTGATTCCTTCCATCATTATCAATCAATCAATCAAACAATCAATCAAATATGTTCAGGCGTTGCTTTACAGGAAACAGAAACACATCATACCTGTGGCCGCTTGACAATTGAATATTGAATATTGAATTGAATATACTTTATTGTCCCATTACTGGGAAATTCATCTTGGACAATCATGACATGGCCAGTACGTAACATTGACTCACACTAGACATAACAACTCACAATAAATTACACATATCACATATATTAAAAGCTACAATATGCCATACATACTCCTTATTTTTGCTCTTCTCTGTTAAATAATTTGACAGCAGTTGGCACAGAATAATTTTTATAGTGATTTGATTTACACATCAAACACACACATTCCTCTCCAACTCCAATTCCTCTGAACATATTTGACTGATGATGATGATGATGAGGAAAACACTATCATAACCTGATAAGTATGGAAGCCCATTTCCGCCAGGTAAGAAAAAAATTCATGCCTTAAAAAGTCAAAATTATGACATACTTAAGACATAATTACGAGATAAAAAGTCAAAATTATGACTTACTAAATCAAAATTATGAGATAAAAAGTCGAAATTATGACTTAACTATGTCATAATTACGAGATAAAAAGTCAAAATTATGAGATTTTAAAAGTCGAAATTATGACTTGCTGCTGGCTCATCTACAAGACAGTACACATGATTATGGAAGGCCAGGTGTAACGATGAACACATTAAGTAGTAGCCTATTTTATATGGGATTTTAAACGTGGTTTGATGATAGGCTTATCATTGCCTTAATTAGCGGAACGGCATGGAAAAGTCTGAGCAAACCCACCCTTGAAAGCATTTCAAGCAAAGAATTGCATCACATAATTCCCAAAATGATTACAGAAGTAGGCCTATTGCACATATGTAAAGCCTAGAATGATCCTGCATCATGTTCAGAATTTAATCATTGACTGGCGTATAAAACGCTCTTTAACAGTATAGCCAAGGCTATATGGGAAAATTAGAACACTGTGAAAACGTTGAAGTTTGCAGATGTAAGTTATAATAACGATTAGCATGTAACATTTTATGGGGAAACCATCATTTTACTTCATATAGCTACCATAATTCCACAAAAAATATTAATTGGGTCAAATTTACTGCATAAATACATGGCTACTGTCATGAAATTGTATTTTATTATACGTGTTTACTACAGTATGCTTAATAGTAATGTTTTATCCATGTTGTTGTGATGTGCAGCCTAGGAAGTATGGTTAAAAAAAAAAATCAGAAATTATATATGTAAAAACGATTAATTTCATGTATGTTATTTATTTGTCATCACGATATACAATCATCAATTCAGTTTCGATATCGAACCAAGATGGATTTCTCGTTGTGATTTCTATTGTTCGTTCAAAGTCGCACCCTCCACTACATGGCAACACAGACCGATCTGATAGCAGCTAACATTTATGTTGATAGACGTAACCAGCTTTGAGGTATTATTATATACATCGTTGTCTTCTAGGATGGATGACCTTTATGACTTTATGAAGTCAAGAAATGTTTCAGATGACATCATACAGCGAATGCAACAGGATAAGGTATTCATGAAACTGTTAAATATGTATCACATGTAGCTTACAGTCCCTAAAAATTGTCACAGAGAAACAATATATTCTGTTTAAATTTTCTCCAGTAGAAGTGTTTAAACTGCTCTGTCTTGTTTCTTTGTAGATATACTGAGAATCCTATGTCTCTGGATATAACAACCTGACTGAATCCCTAATCCAAGTCTTTAATTCTATAGTGCTCAATCAGCTTTACAGTAAGAAACAAACCATTGTTCCTGAAGTCAATTCAGCGTTAAAGTTGTTCTAAAACATCCGTTATGAAATTATCAATCCTCCAAAGTAGCTCTGGGTCATTTATCTCAGCTCACAACAGTTCAGTTGAATCAGTAATATTTCTGTTCACTGTCATCAGAGAATCCTTTTTGCAGATTATTGCAGTGTCATACAGCTTATGATAGATGACCAGCAATGGTGACCGACTGGCTGTTCAGATACTGCTAAAAGAACAAGATCCCAGTGGCCGAAAAACTAAACTTTTTGATCGGCTGAGAACCATGGCATTTACAACAATGAGCTTGATTTAGCTCCACTCGGCCCACCCACATATCGTGTTGAGACCCCTCAAATGAGATCCAGATGTTGCAATCGTCATGCGTGAAATCCGTGGATGAGCTATGCTGTTTGTACGTGTCTGTTGACAGGAGATAAAATGAAGCCCTGAGGAATGTTTTTGAAGATGTTATGCTCATCCGGGGGGGGGGGGGAGGGGGGGGTTGCCCATCTGTGGACCACGTGTCCGGTTGCATTCCAGGGACCGCTTAGATAAATAGACCGTGTTATTTCTGTGGGAAATCAGAAAAGAGCTGTGAAATACATAGACATGTCGTCTACATGCTCTACGTTTGACATGCTCACCTAAAACTCCTGAGAAGGAATGGAATGAAGAGATGATGGAAAATCTGACTTTGGCACCGAGAAAACAGTACAACAGTAATTTGTGCTTGGCAAGGTTTCTCCACGAAAATACGGATTTTGTGAGAGACTAATTTTTCATATTCGGGTACATATTTCACAAATCGGTTTGAACGGTTACGCTCTACACGTCTGACGCTCAAAAGAACCTGGACGACTGCGTGTACATATTCGCCTGCGAAGACAAGACAAAGCTTAGCGACCGTTCGGGGGGTGCCCTGTATAAAGAATATCACGAAATGTTCATCCTTCAATTTTTGTTCAAGTGGCGTGATCTGCATCTGCTGAGTGCACATTTTTCTGTCGTAAACAAAATGTTCAGGTGGTGCGACATACATGACGGATATAACTAAATTAAAACACAGCTGTTTCACCCCAAGAGGTACCCCAGCGATGGGGCGTTACAGTCCCCGCCCATCCACTACAGCCATTATAAAGAACAGTAAGTGTCGGCCTATTCCAAGGAAAATGATAATAATAAATATTTGTTGACATGCATCGATGTATTTAGCAAGTACGTGTGGGGTCGTGCGTCAAAGAATAAAAGCAGGGTCGAGGTTACTAAAGCGTTCAAGTCTCTACTCGAAGAGGGACGCGTTCCAAAGAAATTGCAGACAGATAGGGGGACAGAATTTTTTAACAAACATTTTCAAGATTTGATGAAAAAGCACGATGTACATCATTTTGCTACGGCTACTGATTTGAAGGCCAGCATCGTGGAACGATTTAATAGATCGCTAAAAAGCCGAATGTGGAGATTTTTAACAGCTACAAATTCACAGAGATACATAGATGTGCTGCAAGATATTATGCAGGGTTACAACTCCAGCTGCCATCGGAGTATTAAGATGAGACCGGTGGACGTCGGCAAACAAAATGAAGGCATCGTGTCTCAAAACCTGTACGGTGGTATGAAGATGAACGAGCACACCGTATTTAAATATAAAGTAGTGGATGCCGTCAGGATTTCTAAAGTGCGAGGGCCATTCGCCAAGGGGTATGAACAGAACTACAACGAGGAATTTTTCACTATATCCGTGTGTATCCTGCGTAATCCCCACGTATACAGGTTGACTGATTATGATGGCGATGTCATCGACGGAGTGTTTTATGAAGAAGAGTTACAAAAAATAATCGTGAGCAAAAACAAGGCGTTTAAGGTGGAAAAGATTTTAGGGGAGAAAAAACAGGGGCGATCTACGCTAGTTTTAGTGAAATGGCTAGGATGGCCTTCGAAATTGAATAGTTATATAGACAAAAAAGCTGTGTTGGATTTGCAATAACCTTAAAACGCACAAGCCTTTACCGAAAGAGACCATTCGAATAAAGGCTTACCATGGATGACCGCGGTTTACATTTACATTTACATTTACATTTAGTCATTTGGCAGACGCTTTTATCCAAAGCGACTTACAATTGGGGAATACATAAAGCGATTCATCTTGAAGAGCCAATCATACAGAGGAAGTGCTCATAACACCAAGTCTCAGTCATTGTTCAAATAAGTACAAGCTAGCAAGGGAAGGAGAGAAAGATAAAGGGAAAGTTTTTTATTTTTTTTAGAACAAGTTTAGGATGAAGTCAAGTAGTGCCGAAAGAGATGAGTTTTCAGTTGTTGCTTGAAGATTGACAGGGATCCAGCATTCCGGATAGGGGTGGGAAGATTATTCCACCATCCAGGAATGGTGAATGAGAATGTTCTGGAGAGTGATTTTGAGCCTCTCTGTAATGGCACCACAAGGCGTCGCTCACTAGCAGATCTCAGACTTCTGGAGGGGATGTAGATTCGTAATAGTGAGTGGAAGTAGGAGGGTGCTGAGCCTGTGGTCGTTCTGTATGCAAGCATCAGTGCCTTGAACTTGATGCGAGCTGCCACTGGTAGCCAGTGCAGTGAGATGAAGAGAGGTGTAACATGGGTTATTTTGGGCTCATTGAAGACCAGTCGTGCCGCTGCATTCTGGATCATTTGTAGAGGTTTGATTGTGTTTGATGGAAGTCCAGCCAGAAGAGCATTGCAGTAGTCCAGCCTAGAAACGACAAGGGCCTGGACAAGAAGTTGTGCAGCATGCTCTGTCAGAAAGGGCCTGATTTTTCTGATGTTGTGTAGCGCAAACCTGCAAGATCGAGCAGTCTTTGCAATGTGCTCTTTGAAGGTCAGCTGGTCATCAAAGATTACACCAAGATTTCTGACCGAAGTTGATGGGGTAATTATTGATGTGCCTAACTGAATCGAGAAGTCATGCTGTAGAGTCGGAGTGGCAGGGACGACAAGAAGCCCTGTTTCTACGTTACGTTGCCGTGCAAGGCTTCTTTGTCAGTTTATCCTGAAAATCGCATATCTAGTTATACGACCAGGTTAGCAAAGACTATAAACCTGAAAGGAGAGTGGCAAGTGGGCCTTGCTGAGATTGAATATCCTAGAAGCTGGTACAGCTTCAACGACGACGATGGGTTTTCAGCATGCACGTCTACCAGCCCCATCCCAGAAACACGCGAATAAACCCGGCGAAGACGTATTTAAAAAGTTACCAGGGATATCCATATCGAGGAATCTCCAAATAAGCGGGGGATACTATGAGAATGTTCGTGCCGTGATCAGTGCGATAAATGCGATTCTCGGGCCCACGGCTCTAATAGGTTACGATAAATTAAAAAACAAAACCCAACTGGTCGCAAAGCCCAACATTTCGGTAAGCTTCTACGGGAAACTAGCCACTATTTTAGGAATGAAACCCGACGAGGCTTTAGGACATTCCGCCTATCACGAAAAAGCTGATTTTACAACGAGCGTTATTACGGACGCTTCTCACCAAGCCGATATCAATGCGGGTTTCTACACGATGTACGTCTATACCGACATTATCGAATACCAATCGGTCGGTGATTCGTACGTGCCCCTTTTAAGATGCGTACATATAAAGAGGGGAGACAATGATACCGTCAGTGTTAGATACGACAAACCCCATTACGCATCAGTCAACAAGGCGCTCATCACGGACATCTCCGTAGAATTAAAGGATGACCAAAACTGTGAAATACCATTTTCTTACGGGAAAGTCATTGTAAAACTACACTTTAGGCCTGTGAAACAATCTGCGCTTTAAGAATGGCTTATTACAACCCGCGCAGAATGAATGCCGCTGATTACATCGACTATTATCGAAATCAGGCTGGCGGCGGTCTACCCGGATATGCGGGTGGAGCCGTTATGTACGGAGCCGGTCTAGGAGGTCTTTTCAGAGGTCTGTTTAGGTTGGCCGTACCGTTGTTAAAAAGGGGGTTCAGCATCGCTAAACCTCACCTAAAATCGGCCGCTAAAAATATAGCAACTGACGTCGTCTCAAACGTGATGTCAAGATCCTATAACGATAACTCTAAAGCTCAAGACGGGTCGGGGCTTATGGTCATGGCTCGTAAGAGAACGTCTAAACCTCTGGGTATAAGGAGGCGTGGTCATTCAATAAAGAAAACAAAGCGCGGTCCCAACAAGGTCTCAGTCACACGCAGAAAGCGTAAGAAGACTGCGAAGCGACGCGTAGCTGTTAAGAGATCCGTAAAAACCATATTCTAACATGGCGTTACTGCACCGCATGTCGGGAGAGTGTATTAAGTCCGAGTTGGATTTGTTTACAGTCCCTCTGACGCAGACGGTTATCGAGAAAATCTCCTATTTAGAAGTAGCTCCTTTATCGGCTATATCGGACTCGTCACCTTTGGAGTTTTTTATCGCACGAACCGGCGAAGATTACATAGACCTAAATAACACATTGTTGTTTCTGCGTCTTAAAATAACAAGACCTAATGGGGGCGACATCCCAGACCCCACAAAGGTAGCCCTAATCAATTACCCCGGAGCTACTATATTATAATTACTATATTATAAGTCAACGTCAGTCTCGGTGATCGATTGATATCTCAGAGCTCAAGCACTTACCCTTACTGATGTATCATCGAGAGTCTTATCAACTACAGCAAAGATGCGCTGGAATCGCTTTTCTCAGCCGGTCTGTTTTTCAAAGACACAGCTGGTCACATGGACGAAACCGATCCTGTGGTACGTAACGCGGGTCTGACCAAGAGATCGCTCTACACTACCGGGAGCAGGGTTGTGGTGCTGCTGGCGCCTATTCACAGCGATATTTTCTTTCAAGAAAAATTAATGCTAAACGGCGTCGACATAAAAATACGAATGATCGGAGGCAAAGATGAATTCTGTATAATGAGCGATGATCTCTACAAATTAAATATTGTGTCAGCCTCCCTTTTTGTCAAGAAAGTGTCCGTATCGCCGTCTGTGAGACTGGCGCATGCCCAGGCCTTGCTCTCGACCACGGCCAAGTACCCCATAGATAGGGTCTGCTTAAAAAATGTCTCCATACCTGCAGGGTCCCGCGTATCAAATCAAGAAAATTTGTTTTTGGGGACGTTACCAAAATCTATCGTTCTGGCTATGGTGGATAATGACGTGTTCACCGGATCCTACGATAACAACCCTTTCGCGTTCAAACATTAAGATTTGGAGTTCCTGGCCATCTACGTAAACGGACAGCAATTCCCCTCCAAGCCTCTACAACCAGACTTCGTCTCAGGAGCAGCCGTATGAGAATTTTATCAGCTGGCGACCGCTACCGGGAGACATCTTAAAAATCAGGCTCTCTCTATCAACAGGCATGATTTTCTGAGAGGTTATTCGCTTTACGCCTTTAACCTCACGCCTGACGAAGACTGTGGTCAGCACATTTAGCTCATCAAGTCCGGGAATATCAGACTTGAAGCACGTTTCAGACAACCGCTGACGCATACTATTAATCTCATAGTTTACGCTGTGTTTGACAGCATTATCGAAGTGTCTAACCGCAGACAGGTCCTGGTCGATTACTACGGAGTAGAAAAATGAACACGGTGCAACTCACCGTCATTATGGACAAAAATTTGTGTAACACTCATTTTCTCTGAGTTCTTCCGAGCGATCACCTGCCAGAAAGCCAGTTAAAGACCTTACCGGCTCTGGCTATCGTTAACACGGACCCTTCTGACTTGCCGGGGGAACACTGGGTCACAGTTTATTTTGCTCGAGCGGGTTCCGGGTGTTTTTTTCGATAGCTTCGGCAACGCTCCTGACAGCGATCCCTTTCCAACATCCATCAAAAACTTTTTAATATTTAACGCCCCCGTCGTGTTATATTCTACCAAACGGGTACAGGATTTTACGTCTGATGTGTGCGGTCAGCACTGTGTGTTTTTCCTATATCACTTGTTTTTGTGTATTCATTGTGGGCAGACGAGTAATTCTTCCATGTTGCATGATTGAATTATCCGATGTATTTGTTTGAACGTAAATAAAGACTCTTAAAGCCGACATCAGTTTTACAGACATTTATTAAAAAAAAATTACTAGGCATACACAACATTTAAAGATCGCTAAAATTCTAACCACGGTCTTTGATTGATAGTCGGTGATTTGAACACAGGTTCATCCGTCCTCAGAGCCGTAGCTCGTGAAATTCTCTTTTTGACCGTCTTTTTAGAAGGACGCGCTAATTCCGGCATGTATGCGATAGCTCCAGGTTTGCTTTTTAAAGAACTAATCACGCGTCTAACATGATTATTCGGTACGGTAGAAAACAGTATGTTTCATTCAGCAAACGCCTGCAGAAACTCCGACCATCCTAGAGGTCTTCAGCCATCCCGGGCCTGGTGCGGCGCTGTAACATTTTTTAAGAAATCGAGCATGTGGGAGCCTGGTACGGCTTTACCCTTAAACACAAATTCGCCCGATTCGTTCCAAGCGCTGAGTCCTTTAGCTTTAGACGTTTTGTCTAATATGTATCGACTGTTTTTTACGCTTCTCACCGGCACGTTCTTCAGAACTTCGTCTACGACGTCTTCCGAACCCTCGTCATCTTCGGCCGAGGTATTTGGTCGAACATCTTTATGTCCTGTATCGGAATTTGGTAACGAGAGGGTTAAAACCCCGCTCTTGCGATCCCCTTGTTTTACAATCGTTAAAAACCTCGTTAGGATGTTTGAGTAAAGTTTGACTTTTTCACGTTGATCTAAATAAAATCCTGAGTAAAATATTTCTTATGGCCGTTTCCAGGTCATTCTCTACGGCCTGTTGAATGTTCTCGCGGGGGGTTCCGGATTTCAACATTTCCAGTTGGTTCTGGGGAACAAGATACATCTTCTCGGAGTACTCCATGTTCAACCCTGTCTAAACGCTATTAAGCTGGAAATAAAGGGTACCGCGACGCTTAGGAGGGGTAGAAGAAAACCACCCTTTTGGTTGAAAACGCATTTCTTGGCGGTTATACCGATTTTCTTATTGGCGAGAAATTTAATTTCCGATTTTCTCCTTTTTAGTTTTTGGTACTGTTGTCAGTTGATCGGAATCGTACCATAAAGGATGTTTAGCACTACTTCGCAAAGTGTTAAAATTAGTTAGTCGGACAACGACTGTAAAATAAGACGTCTTTGTTTAGGCGTCGCTTTATGTAACATCTTTAAAGTTTGGCGGACATGATGAATGATCACATTCTTTTTTTCTGGAGGTAGATCACTTGGCGATCGGAAAGCAACCCCATTCTGAACCGGTACTGTTCGGGCGTTTTCGCTTTATAGTCTATCATGAGGTATCCGTAAGGTTGGCTGGTAGCGTCTTGATAACACTCCATAAAGTATTTCACATTGGTCGGATACATTTGCTTCCCCAGCACCATCACTTGATTAACGTCCCGGGGGGTTTTAAACAAAATTAAATAATTTGTGTTCAAGCTGATGGTCCTGCTCAATTTACCTTGAGCGAATAAATTCTGTACGATATAAATAGCGCTAAGATTACGATGGTGAACAAACTGAGTGAAGACTTTTTGGACTTGCGCGTTAACGCTAGCTTCGCTCATCATGTCGTCCAAAATCAGAAGATTAGCTTTGTTGACGGGGAGTAAATGATCATCATTCAGAGACGTTGGTATTCCTTCAACAAATTTAATGTTGTACAATTTAAGCAGTTCATCATACAGAGGTTGCCAACAATTGTAAATATAAACAATGTTTTCAATTTTTTTTAAATCATATTTAAATCATTTTCCATCAGACGTTTTACAAAATAGGTTTTCCCGCTATTGGACGGGCCGCTTATCACACATGAGAAAGGGTGTTGCAGCCTAAAGTCAAATTCAGAAGCGTCCCGCACTCCTGTAGGCATCATCAAATCAGTAGCCATAAGGAAGAGTATTGAAATTACACTACCTTGAACCTTTTGTCGACTGACTTGTTGTGCAGCGTGAGATGCTTTTTATCCCTCATGATGTTTTCGGCACGAGGCAGGATGTATTGTGTATCATCGTTAGACATCACATAGCTGTTAACCAGACCAATCAGGGAATCTAAGCGGATAGCTTGGGCATTTTTAGCGTTCAGAGTTATACCCTTAGCCTTCATGCATGCTTTTCCTTTGGCAGTCGGTAACCATAGGATTTTGGTCCGCTAGAACAGAATTCTGTGATGTAGTTGCCGTCCCCTATTTCGTCCATCAGCTCCCCCAAATGATCCCCCAGATGAGGTATCCAGTCGCCATCCCTAGACACAAAAATGACGCTGTCTGTGTCCGAGTATGAAACACGGTCGCCGAGTTTGTCAATCAGGTCGTACAACTCCAGTCGAGCGTGAGCCGTCATAAATGCTCCTATAAACACGTTAATGTTGTGTGTCTGTCGAACATCCCCTTTGGGGGGACGACGCTGGACAAGAGCGACATCATCTGAGACGAACGTGAAAAATTTCAGGGTATCGGTTTTACCAAAAACAATACTGGTGAAATCTTCAGGGTCTTTCACGAGCATGGTTTGTGCTAAATCCTCCCTCATAGAGAATCTCCCCCATAAACTATTAAGCAATAGCTTGTTTATAGACCTCTGAGCGGGGTTGTGACTGATTTTTTCAGTGTCGAGAGGAATTGCCTCTTTTTCATAATATTCCCGAATGTAATGAATATTCCGAATTCCTGGATATCACGTTTGACGGATATCCAGATGCCTGCTGTTTCAAGCGCAAAACATTTTTTACGTAATCGCAAAACAGCTTATCTGTTCGTTGCGGGAAATGCCAAACTTCATCAACTTTGGCCACGACATAGCCCTTCTCGATCGCTTTTAAAAGCTCGATACTGACCCAACACCCGGAGAGAGCCATCTCCTCGTCTGTGAGGCAACAGCTCGTCGTCTGGTTTTCGGTGTGCGCGCAGGTACGACAAATCAAATCAAAATCAAATCAAATCACTTTTATTGTCACATCACCACAGCACGAGTGCCTTGGTGAGTGAAATTCTTGAGAGCGTACTCCAGACAGTGCAAAAAAAACAAAACAATTTACATATAGACAGTACATATTTACAGACTGTACAGAAGACAATGTGCATAATTCACATACACATACTCAATATACACAGTGTACTATACAGACATACTTAGTTACCAATACACTGTATGTACACATTTTACATTATGTACACATCTATACATAGTAATATGTTAAGGTGCAACAGATTATACATATACAACAGATTAGTTGTGCAATAGATAGTTGTGCAAAGGTGCAACAGATTATACATATGCAATGTCGTGGATGTGCATTGTATGGTATCCAGTGATAGCAGATAGGTTGTATTATTGCAGTGTGTGCATGTAGTCCAGTGAACGGCGGTAAAGTGCAGTGCATGGCATGATGTGTGAGTGGGAGTGTGATGTAGGGTGAATTAGTTCTGACTGTTCATTAGCCTGATAGCCTGAGGGAAAAAGCTGTCCCTCAGTCGGCTAGTGCGGGATCGGATGATGCGGAGACGTCTCCCTGAGGGCAGCAGAGAGAGCAGTCTGTGGGATGGATGGCTGGAGTCCTTGATGATCCTCCTGGCTTTCCATATGCTCCGCCTGGTGTAGATGTCCTGGAGGAAGGGAAGTTCACCTCCAACAATGTGGCGGGCAGATCGCACGACCCTTTGCAGAGCTTTGCGGTTGCCAGCGGTGCTGTTTCCAAACCAGGCGGTGATGCAGCCGGTCAGGATGCTCTCCACAGTGCAGGTGTAGAAGGATCTGAGGATGCTGGGGCTCATTCCAAACTTCCTCAGCCGTCTCAGGAAGAAGATTCGCTGATGTGCCTTCTTCAGCACTGCATCTGTGTGAGTGGACCATGTGAGATCCTCGGTGATGTGAACGCCGAGGAACTTAAAGCTGTTTACCCGCTCCACAGGTGTCTTGTCGATGGAGATGGGTGTGTGTTCTCTGCTCTGTCTCCTGAAATCCACCACCAGCTCCTTGGTCTTGTCGTTGTTGAGTGAGAGGTGGTTCTCCTGGCACCATTTAGTCAGGGTACTCACCTCCTCTCTGTAGGCCGTCTCATCGTTGTCGGTGATCAGGCCTATCACCGTTGTGTCATCGGCAAATTTGACGATGACATTGGAGCTGTGTGTAGCTGTACAGTTGTGTGTGTACAGGGAGTACAGGAGCGGGCTGAGGACGCAGCCCTGCGGGGCACCAGTGTTGAGGATCAGGGGAGATGAGGTGTTGTTGCCCATTCTGACCACCTGACTTCTACCTGTCAGGAAGTCCAGGATCCAGCTGCACAGAGATCTGTTCAGTCCCAGAGTCTGGAGCTTCTCAACCAGTGTGGCAGGCACTATGGTGTTAAATGCTGAACTATAATCCACGAACAGCATCCTTACATAGGTGTTCTTATTTTCCAGGTGGGAGAGAGCAGTGTGCAGGGTGAAGGCAATAGCGTCGTCTGTGGAACGGTTTCTGCGGTATGCAAATTGTAGTGGGTCCAGTGAGGCAGGCAGCACAGAGCATATGTGGTCTCTGATGAGCTTCTCAAAACACTTGCTGAAGATGGGTGTCAGAGCAACGGGCCTCCAGTCATTCAAGCATGTGATTTTATATTTCTTAGGTATGGGCACAATGGTGGATTTCTTGAAGCATGAGGGAACCACAGACATAAGGGGAACATGAGTTTTCCTCCGCATATGTAAGGCAGTACAGGGTGAAGTCATTTGCGAGGGGGGTACACGACGGCCTTGATAAGACCATAATAATTTTCAATCAGTTCAAAATCATTATAAATGATTTGGGGGTGTCCAATCGGATAGCTCTTCCTAGCTTTGCAGTAGGGGTATAAACTGGTAAAATCGACGTAGCTTATTTTCTCACCGTCGGTCGTTTTGTGATAGAGTTTGTAAGTGTTAGTTCTTCCACCAAAAAGTGCTTCTCTAGGTTTCAGTCTCTCTGGAACCGAATAAGTACTCATAAACTCCATCACAGAGGGGTCGGTCTGTTTCATTATGGTCCATTCACACTCCTAGAGAGTCTCTATTTTCAAGCCGTATGCGTTTTGCAGAATTTCGACCTTGTCGTCAAACCGTCTTCTGAGAACGCCAAAAGGTATGCCTGACAAAGGGTGGGTTTTATGAGGTTTGAAGCGGCATTCGTGACCATGGAATAAACACCCCTTGTATTCTAACCCATGCCTCACCCCGTCCTGCTCGTAGTAACCATCTAAAAAGTAACGACCGATCTGCACTTCACCGTGATTTAGAGCGTGGTGAAGGTCTATGTTTCGGGTCTTTTTCACATACTCGAGCCATTCGATCGATGCGTTAGAGTAAGCCTTGCTGTGCCGGACGTACATGTTATTATGCGTCAGAGCCAGCGTGTCTCTGTCAAGATAATGCGTTTTGAAGACCCCCATGCAACAGATCGCAAGAGTGGTAAAGTTGAACGGATCAAGCTCGGTACAGTCTATGAACGCTTCTCTGTATTTCATGGAGGCTTCACGTAATAAGACGACGTTGTTCACCCCGTACGCATGCAGTTCTTTTCTGAAACGGAAGAATTTACCAGAGACCGTGCTGTATCATGCATCGAACTTTGCCTGGTCTTTATCCGACATGTTTTCATTCCCATAAAACTTTTTGTCGGGGTAAGGACCCTCATAATTTGTATGAAAATAATAAAATTAAACAGTATCCTTCGAATCGGGGTTGTCTGAACCGGCTGATCAGTTGTTCCACGCAGTTGGTGCCTTCGGCCACAAATCAATCGCCTTCAAAAGTGATCGCGCAAACAAAATTAGCGACGTGTCTCCCGTTTTCATAACGAGTTTTGAAATCATAAAAAATGTAATTTTTGCTAGTTTCCTTGGGCGGTTGGGGCTGTATGTGGCAGAAATGTAACCCACGGTCATGCAGCTCTTCCCCGCAATCGTTGCATCGGGAGGAAGAGCATTTGTGGCCATCGACGTGACTTTTCATTTCGTACCACCTGTTACATAGTTTGCAATATTTTATAACATCGCAAGGGGGATTATCTTTGCCGGGAGGAGTCTTCCTGTGCATGGCGTAACAGTAGTTCGAATTACAATAGCACAGACAATCGGGACAGTGAACGGTTCTTTTAGGGTATTTGAAACAATCTCGGTCAAAACAGACGTTGCAGACGTACTTACAATGGTGATCTCAAATTTTCTCATAGCCTTTATAGCAGAAATGGCACACGTAGCTAGCCCCTATGAACGCCGTCAGATTCAGAATCATGTAATAATGTCCATCATGTAAATAAAGAAACATGGTCTTAGAACATTTCTAACGCGCCTGCGCTCGTCCTGTAAAAAACGACGATTTTGATATCTAGCTGATTTTCAAACCTCGCTATATCGTGAAGACCGATCTTGTCTTGGTTCGAAAAACCTGCATCGTTGTGGATCACGGTCGCCCGATTTTCTAATTCGCTCTCGGGTAATTGCGGATCGAGAAAACGCACAAGACAGATAGAGAAACGTAAATTATTAGCGGAATTCAGGGGTATAAATAAACTCGTCTTTTTTCTTTTAATCACCTGTTGTAACGGCAAGTCTGTGAGTTTACGACGTTGTCCCCCTCCTCCTTGTCTGTTCATGGCCACATCAACTTCGATCTCGACAGTGTCGTCGGACAATAACTGATCGTCGCTCTGTAATTTTTTTTCAATTTGTTCTGTAAAAAGATTAATGTCATAATTATTACCGGGTGATAAAACAATGTTAACGGGGGGCTTGAGGCATTCACCATTCATCGTTCGATTAATAACGCTAGAGTCCCTGCACGAACCCCCATCCCCTCGTACACGCTGTTTCAAAGTCGGGATCACTACCGCTAGACCACACTGTCTCCTGGTTAACCAAGCAAAGTAAACAAAGATTGTATCTACCATCTCAAACGCAAACAATTAAAAACTTAAAAGCCGATTACCAGTTAAAAGTTTAAAAGCAGGCATGATTAAAGGATCGCCCTTGTGTATATTACAAGCACAAATAATTAAACAAAAAACTCAGAAGCCATAAAGACTTTGCATGTTAAAAGTTTAAAAGCAGACATCAACAATCATAGGTACATAAAACCAATCAAAATTTAATCTCAAACAATCAGACATAACACAGTTGCATCTCAAACAATGTTAAAAACGTTTTGCTAAAAAGTTAAATAATTTTAATTATATTTTACAGATAGAAACAGAAATAAACTTAGAGTTTGCTTTATTTAACTAATCACAAACATGTGTAAGACTATAGGGGAAATAGGTTTTACAAAAAATAAGATTAAAAAGCAGACATCAACAATCATAGGTACATAAAACCAGTCAAAATTTAATCTCAAACAAGCAGACATAACAGTTTACATCCAAACAAACATATTAACCATTAAAATATTTTAAAACTAATATCGAACGTCTTGCCAAAAACAGTTAAAGAAATGTTTCCCATTTCCAACGAGGCTGGGACAAGAACCACCGTGTCTTCGCACCCCCTGATTCATAGCCGGGGTCACTAACCACTAGACCACGCGGTCTGCTGGTCAACCGGCCAAAATAAAACAATGGTTGGGAGTTACAAACGCAAAAAATTAAAAAATTAGAAGCCGATTACAAGTTAAAAGTTTAAAACCAGGCATAATTAAAGCATTGCCCTCGCGTATATTACAAGCACAAATAATTAAACAAAAAGTTTAGAAGCCGATTACAAGTTAAAAGGCTGAGGCAAATCGAAATTTAATCTCAAACAATCAGACATAACAACTAGGCTGACTAATAAAACGGTCCGATAGCCTCCAGAACATAGGCCTAAATGACAAATCATGATCAGTTATTGAATACATTTCACACGTGTTGCTATGATTACGATAAAACACAAAGATTTCACCACTAGCTGTACCCAAACAGACTAATGACAGGCTTCTTTTTTTTTTTCAAGGAAATAAATCGAACATACCTGTAATGGCCATTTTTCCAAAAAACTGAAGAGTTCCAGAAAAAGTTGCAAGAAATGTCCAAGGAGTCTCGTGAAAATGTTTTTGCCCGATCCTAAACATTTACGGTATTTAAAGGCCCGTACTGCGAGTTTATTGCTTCCTGAGACAACATCTGTTATATCGATTATAGAAAAAGGAGCTATACATTATTTGTATAGTTTTGGAAATATTTAAACGTAAATGACACGGATAGTAATTTAAACACAAAACAACAGGATATATAACTTGTTATAATATGTTTATATATTTGGTTCTGAATAAATAGAATAAAGAATGATATTTTCGTGAGAGAGGTTATTTTAAGTGTGACCGGCAGGGGTCGCTCAAGTACCACGATATAACTTATTACAAAGCATCTGCGAAAGTGTTATGCAGTAACAGACGGCTTTGTCCCGACTAAAGAAAACAGACATACACATGGTGCAGTGTTATTTGTTTTGAAACCACAGGATTCATTATTAGGAGTGTTATTTAATTACATTTTATAAAACCAACAGAGTATATGTGTGAATAGGCACAATGTGATATGGTCTTTTTAAAATTGTTTATTTATTCTGTTATTGTCCTTAAATCCAATATCTTTTTCATACAGAGAGAACGCTTTGGAATGCAACCGGACATGTGGTCCACATTCCAAAAAGCGCCTAGGGGGGCTATGGAATGCTTTTCTGAAAGGTTGTGAAATAAACACAACCAACGTCAAATTCGTAGAATAAAGGCTGATTATTATTTAAAATAGGTGCAATTATAGCTATATGATTAAAAAAGGTTTGAAATCCTTCCGAGACGGGGATTCAATAAATGTTCAAAATGAGCATCTGTTCCCTTGCATGGCCAGATTAACCACAGAGCCATCGCACTCACCTCATTCAATAGAAATGTTACCAGCTTTAGCTTTTTAAAAAATAGAGAAAGCCTTTTCATGTTTCAACACATCATGTGTGTTGGAATACAATTTTTAAGATGATGTGTAATTAGTTAAAATATAAGGACGAATCACCAGACTTCAGACGTAGGCTATAGGCTATAGGGAATCTGATTATTTAATCATTAAAGTATACACACCATTCAAATGTTTGCAAAGCTATATCAGTTTTCTCTCTGACAACGGACAAAAATGGCAGGAGCGGTGGGGGCCAGCACACACACACACACACAGACACTATCATGCTCACTCTGCAGAGAGAGAGGGTGAGGGTGGAGACAGAGAATCTCAAAGAAACAATTCTTCTTTCCAGTTTAAACTAAACACAATTTTGTAAACCTCTCATTCAAAGAATGGGGTTCCTTGCAAAAGGAGGACATTTTTTTCTCTTGGAAAATGTAAGAGGATTTTATTTATTGTTTTATTTCCAATTCATTATTTGTCATGCTACCTATTTTTATTTAATTTCTTTTTATACAACCAACAGAGTATATGTGTGAATACGCCCATTGTGATATGCTCTCATGACCTGTTAAAATTGTTTATTTATTCTGTCCATCCTTTTTCATACATCTCACATACAGAGCCCATAGCAAGAGCATGCCTTGGAATGCAACCTGATACCACGGACACACACACACACACACACACACACACACACACACACGCGCACACACACTAATGCTCACTCTGCAGAGAGGGAGAGGATGAGGGTGGAGAAAGAGAGACAGACAAAAAATTGTTCTTTCAACTTAAACTAAACAATTTTTTTTGCAAACCTCTCATTTGAAGAATGGGGTTCCTTGCAAAAGGATAAATTATTTTTCTCTTGGAAAAATGTAAGGGTTTTATTTATTGTTTTATTTCCAATTCATTATTAGGAGTGTTATTTAATTACATTTGATAAAACCAACAGAGTATATGTGTGAATACGCACAATGTGAAATGGTCTTTTTAAAATTGTTTATTTATTCTGTTATTGTCCTTAAATCCAATATCTTTTTCATACAGAGAGAACGCTTTGGAATGCAACCAGATACGTGGTCCACAGATGGGCAAATCCCCCGGATGAGCATAACATCTTCAAAAACATTCATCAGGGCTTCATTTTATCTCCTGTCACCGGACAGGCACGTACAAACATCATAGCTCATCCACAGATGACGTCGGAATTTCACGCATGACGATTGCAACATCTGGATCTCATTTGAGGGGTCA
This sequence comes from Schizothorax lantsangensis, assembly GCA_027422415.1. Classification (NCBI taxonomy): domain Eukaryota; kingdom Metazoa; phylum Chordata; class Actinopteri; order Cypriniformes; family Cyprinidae; genus Schizothorax; species Schizothorax lantsangensis. The sequence goes on along the minus strand of CM049844.1, from coordinate 1,033,511 downwards.
CGGGGTCAACACGATGTGGGTGGTCGCGATACCAAAAATTCTGGAATTTTCATTGTATTTTACACCAGGAAGTGTTGTGTAGCAAAACCCTAAAGATTGACAATATTATGAATGTGGTAATAAAAACTGTTAATTTCATCAGAGCAAAGGGGCTCAACCATCAGCAGTTTGAGGCCTTTTTATCTGAATTTTTTTTTTCTCACAGTCTACCCTACCACACCGAAGTTCGCTGGTTGAGCAGGGGAGCCGTGCTCAAACGTTTCTTTGAACTGCGCTCTGAGATCAGTCAGTTCATGAAAGACAAGGGAAAACCGATGACTGAGCTGGATGACCCGAGTGGGTTAGTGATCTTGCTTTTATGGTGGACGTAACCGAGCACTTAAATGTGCTCAATACTAAGATGCAAGGCCGCAACAAAGTCGTAACTGAATATTACGATTGCATTCGCGCATTTGAGATGAAACTTGATCTGTGGGGGAAACAGCTTTCCCAAGGTAACCCAGCTCATTTTCCCTATTTAAAATCTTTGCCCACCGCTCACGACAAAGACAACATGGTCAAATACAAAGAAAAAATTGTTGGTCTGCAGAATGAGTTTCAGAATCGCTTCCAGATCTTCAATGAACTTGAGAAGGAATTCTCACTCTTCCGTTCACCGTTTACTGCGAGCGCAACAGATGTACCGGAGGAACTCCAAATGGAACTAATCGAACAGCAGTGCAACACACCTTTGAAAGACAAATTCGCAACAGTCAATGTGGATTTATTTTTTCAAAATCTCTGACCGACGTTCCCCAAAATGACAAGTTTTGCATCCAAAATCCTCAGCATGTTCGGGACTGCATATCTCTGTGAGCAGGCATTTTCTGTAATGAACATTAACAAGTCCACCCTGCACTCCCGACTCACACACAGGCATCTAAATGACATTATGAGAGTGGCAACGGCTCAAAAACTGGTTGCTGATGTTGATGCACTGGTTGAAGAAAAGAGATGGCAGGTGTCAGGAAGCAAGAATTAAAATCATAATGCTTACGTGCTTTATGATGTCTTTGTTAAAGGAAAGTTCTCATTTCTATTGTATATTTAATGTTCATATCCAAAGTGATTTTTTTTTTAATTTGCATTAACTAACCATAAAGAAATTATTTTGTTTATTATTATTATTGTTTTTTTTTACATAAGCTATACTATTGAGTTGTTAAATATGTTAAAGGCAGTTTTAAAGTTAAAGTGTTTTTCTAGTTTGTAAATTATATTGTATAGCTTGGTGGTTCACATTTAATGTAACTGTCTGTACACAAAGAGAGCCTGTAGCATATTTATTTCTTATTTTCTCATTACTGAAAAGTATCTGACAAATAATATTCATATTCAAAGGAAAGGGTTTTGATTGCCATTACTTAGACAACATTATATATTTTTTCAAAAAGGAATGAGTGTTAATGAACAGTTTCTGAGGACTTATTAAATGCAGTTTTTACAGAAAAGAGTGTCTATAGGTTTTTTTTGCAAATTAATTTGTAATTTGGTGCACTATGATTTAAAAAAAAAGTGATTTGGCCCGCACATGGTCACATTTCTTCTCATCCGGCCCTCACCCTAAAATGAGTTTGACACCCCTGACCTAGACTATACAAATAACAAATAAATTATTTTTCCAAAGTATTGTTTGAATTGCGAACGTAGCCGCTCAAAGAAGGCTTTAAGACCAAGAATCATCTGCGCCTAGTCGCTCCCGCTTCACTGCGACTGGGGCTCGCGCTTTGATTTCTGCAAATCAGTTTGGTCGAATGCAAAAGACGTGATTATTGATCGTAAGCACAACATCCAGCTAGAAAACATACTACTATTTGCAACAGTTGGACCAAGGCTACGGAATAACCTTCCTTTATCTGTGAAAGCGTCAAATTTTGTTTTACGAGTTTAAAACTAAATTGAAATCTTATTTTCTTACCTTGGCTTTTTAAACTTTGTTTGTAGGCTTTGTTAAGTTATCTTTTGAGTTTACTGATGTTTTACTTTTTACTGGGTTTTTATTTTATTTGTACAGCACTATGGGCAACTGCTGTTGTGTTTGTCGGTGGTTAATAAATACAAATACATGAGGGAATATGTATTTCACTGTAGTAACAGTCTCTACAGAACACATCTCTGGGCTGGAAGACTGCGCTAGATGACACCTTACCTCTTTTAGAGGAATCATATTCTGTTCCTTCTCCAATTGATAACTCACCAGAGCCGTTTGTTCAGAGTGAAAGGGTGAAGAAAATCTTGTTATTCATCACGGCCAGGCCCTTCGACATCTTATTGCACATTTTTGTGACAAAAGTGTCTTGACAGATAACATATCTACACTGCAAAAAATGACAGTGATTTTAATGGTAAAAAACTGAAAATGCTACAGTAAAAACCTGTTAAATGGTTAACGGTAAGTTCCCGTAAAATTTACAGGGAAAAACCGTAAACTGACGTTCCCAGAATTCCCTGCGTTGCATTTCAAATATTGTTTGAATTTGATGTTTTTTTCTTTGAAATAACTATGTTTCTTCTTATCAGCTATGTTTATTAGGGTTGTATGTTACATCTAATGTTGTTAAATTAATGTTTATTGCATATTTCAGTTTAATGAGTCTCACCATGATGGTGTTTAGTGTTTGTGTGAATGACACTGTGCACCTTCTGTATATGTTATTATTTAAAAGCTGTTTGTGATTGGCTTCGGTTCATCATGTGACTTTCTCATTATCACCTGCTTTTGGTGGTTATCAGTGTATTACAAAGGTACAAAACAGATTTCAGTACTTCAATAGGTTGGTATATTAACATTATATCAGTCAATGAAATTACGGTATTTAACTGTAAATTTAAGTTAAAACCGTAAAACCTAAAATTTTGTTACCGTATTTTTTTACGGTAGAATTACGGCAACCACAGCTGCCGGTTTTTTACCGTATGAAAGTCATTCTTCCTGATGGATGGCTAGAAAATGCTGTTGATGAAGGGAGGGGTTTTGAGGGATGTGCTTTCCGAGTTTTGGAATGACTTTTATGAGCAATGCACTTTGGGAAATAGTTTTAATGTCCCTTATCTACGACATGACTTGCTCAACAAGAGTGGGAAAGCATTGGCCGAATCATTGCATTTGGTTGGCTAAAAGAGAAGTACCTGCCTGTAAAAATAGCACCTGTAATGCTGGAACATGGATGTGTCACAACAAGTCTCATGGACTGCTTTCTCAGATATGTTACAGAATCAGACAGGGTGATCCTAGAATCATGCCGTTCACATTTTGAAGATGTGGACAAAGAAGAGCTGTTTGAGGTGATGGATCATCATAACTGTCGAAGAGTCCCAACAGCAGGTAATATCGAGCAGCTCTTGGAGGAGATAGCACATCAGAAGCTGATGTTTGTGATAGAGCAGTGGCATGATGTGCTTGCACCTATGAGATTTGAGCTCCAGGACATCGCAGCTGCCTATGATGAACTCCAACCGACATCAAGAAAGCTCATGAAATCAACAGCTTACCCTGCTACGATGAATGTACAACAAAAACAAACTGGCAGGTATCTGAAGCCTCGTTCAGACTGTCAGCCCAAATCCGATTTTTGTGCAAATCCGATTGAAATCCGATCATATTTAAATAGTCTGAACGGCAACGAACTACATGAAATCCGATTTATGCAAATCCGTTTCGAGCTACATTCGTATGTGGTTTGGAATCCTATTCAAATCGCATTTCTGGAAATCTGATTTAGTCTGGACGGTCAGATCGGATTTAGCATAGCTTTTTCATGTTCTCACGCCACGTAAAACGTAAATACGTCAGACGTCAAACATGCTGAACAGCTCTGCAGAAACAAGCTTGTGTCGTTGCGAAGTGCAAGTCAAGCGGAATAAAACAATATACTGCTAGTATATGCACCTCTTTGTGTTTTGAAAGTAGCGGAGACAACAACAAAAAAAAGAAAAAAAAGCAAAGTAGCGGAGGTCGGCAGCACGGAATAAAGCCACATATTCAAGCTTCCTGCTTTTCTGCCGCTGCATCACAAGACAAAATATAATACTACAGCACAACCGCGACGGTAAGACAACATCTGTATTGCAAACTGTATTGCTGTTACTGTTGCTTTTAGAGTAGGCATAACAATGCAACGGCATTACCATAGAAACCAATGCACATTCAGTAAAAACTAAAAAGCACTTATGGACACACAAATCGGATATGAACAGTTGCGATATGCTTTGTGGACAGTCAGTTATACAAATCCGATTCCATCCAGATATGCACAAAATCGGATTTGGGCTGACAGTCTGAACGAAGCTTATGTACATTTCTTAGAGAATCAGATAAACAACACCTGTCCCTCTTCCTTCGGTTAGATTTGTTCCTGGGAAAGAACATCACCGTTAGCTTCACACAACTGGAAGGCTTTCAAAGACGACCCATTGCACACACATGTGGCTGTTACCTGGAGCTGCCTGTGAATTATGATAACTACCCAGAGTTTGGCCATGCATGAAATGAACAAAGTGTTAGAGAGCAACATATGGGTCATGGATATAGTCTAGTACACTAAGTATAGGCTTACTCTTTAAGGAACTGAAGTTAAGCTTAAACAACATAATTGAGGTCAAAGCAAGCTTTATTTTTTTGTTTTTTTTCAAGATGTGTTTTACATGTTCACATTTCCAAAGTTCCTGTTAATATTCTCTCTAAAGCACAAGAGAAGGAATTGAAGTTAAGCTTAAACAACATAATTGAGGTCAAAGCAAGCTTTATTTTTTTGTTTTTTTTCAAGATGTGTTGTACATGTTCACATTTCCAAAGTTCCTGTTAATATTCTCTCTGAGGCACAAGGTTGAAAGGGCCTTTTTGTTATTCCAGTAACAAAGATTCTACAACAATTTGTCATTGCATGCATGTAAACTCAAACTCGGTCTCATAACATCAACATGACTCCATTTAATAATCACTAATAATCAGTAAGTTATTAATATTTTTTCTACCATTCGTATTGCTGCTATGTAAATACCCTGTACAACCTGTTTGCACATCTTCTTGCACATTCCTTCTTATATTATTATTTATTAAGTCTACAGAATACTGTCCTGCGCACTTTTTTGTTTTGCACATTATATTTTATTCTTTTTATTTTTTATTTTCTACTTCCTTCATTTTTTTTACATTTATGTATATTCTTTGTGTTTGTATTCCATATAATTGCACTGTCCATGGAGCGGACCTGACTAAACATTTCACTGCTGGTTATACACTGTATAATTGTGTATGTGACAAATAAAAGTTTGAAAATTGAAATTGAAATTGAAAAATGTTGATAAAAAGAAGTTTTTCTACACATATTATACAAAGCTTTCCTTTTGTTTTTATTCTCATCATCACTGTTCTTTCATTAATATAACACAAGTATGCTACAGTTTATTTAAATGTAATTTTTTTTTTCCAATTTCAATTTTGTAATGTGTTGTTTTGGGACAATTAGACCATTCCCTTGTTAAAACATAACTTGTTTGTCTTCACTACTGACCAGTAGAATACAAATCTCAAATGTTAAGTCAGCAACACATTTTTTAGCTATGAGGCTCACTGTTAATTAGCTCCCTAAGTGTTATGCACAAGTCCTCTGCTACAAACACATAATTTGTAAGGTTCAAATCATGCTCTGACATAAGATTAACACATGTTAAAAATGTCTTCATCGCATGTAAAGTCTTTGAAAATACACTCTTCTAAACAGACTTGAACCTTCTCCAGATGTACTGGATGCAGGTGGTCTGTGGCTCCATATAGATGAGATACTGCACACATGATGGATGACCGGCCATGTGGTGACCGTGAGTTGTGGACGGGCCCTATTCTGTGATTGTTCCAAGCTAAGACAATCTCATCAAGCTCTTACTGTAAGGAAACGTATTGAAACAGAGTTAGTAGATGTCTGACGATCTATGCGTGTAGCAGGAGAATCACACAGAGCATGAATCATGGAACCAGGTAATCAAACCACAGAAAATGTGCAATGAATAGAAATGTAAGATATTTTACATTATTGGTATGCATAATAAAAATTATTTATAACATTAAAAATACACTGAGTGAGGATGTCAATAAAAGAGGTGACCCAAGTTACAATTCCATGTTCGACTATAGTATAGGTGGCATCTGGTGGACACTTGGGGAAGTGACAGACAAAACTGAGTGACATTTGTTCATCTAATGGACGGACAGAATGTTATTTTACTTTTAATCTGACCTATTTCAGTTTATAATAACAATAGTTAATTTTGCCCTTTAACTCCAGGTCTATGCTACAGTTAAATAAATCTAATAAAGTGTATTGAAAATGATCAAGTTTGTGTGTGTGTGTGTGTGTGTGTGTGTGTGTGTGTGTGTGTTGTGAAGCCCTGTCTGGACAAAATCTTAGAGCCTTACTCCATTCAGATTAAATTAAATAATATTTTTAGATAAACTCTTGCTAGCTTTTATCGTGTTAATCAGCTATATATTTCAGTTCTCATAATTGATGGAACAAAATTTGGAAGTTATTGTTGGTTTAAACCACCTACACAGTATTCCTTTTTCAGTTAACATATTAACAATACTTTTGTAACTTTTAATGCCTAGCCAAATAATTTTGAATACAGTATCCCGACATAAATTTAGACATTATTAAGCCTACTGAACTCCACATAAAATCTGTGACTACAAAGTCCTCTAAAAGACGTTAATGCAAAGGCAATCAAGGCAGTTACGATGAATGAGATCTCACCTGGATTTTGTTAAGGAAACAGAACTGGACCAAGGATTTGTCCAAAAGAGTGTCTGCGAAGTGCCCATCCTCTCTCAGTTTGTCAAAGAGGTCTATCCAAAATCGGACACATTCACTTCTCAGAGTGAGCCACCATCTTTCGATGCGCTGGTTTCCAGAGCTTGGGCCAAAAGTAACATGGTCTGTTTCTGGTCGATCCTCAGAAAAAGTAAAAAATGTTTGCATCTCAGCCAAATTAACATTTTCTGTTCCTAAATCTAGCCTTACTCTTGCAGGACACCCCCCAGATTTAATTACTGCATCCATGAAGTATCCAGCAATAAGTCTTGGATCATTGTTGGTCTTGTATGCCTCAAGCCATATCATACTCCTGGAAAATCCATCTATACATCCACTTCTTCCGATTCCAAATGGCTTCAGCTTGTCATAGCCATCTACTTGCCACATAAAGTTCGGACCACGGCTATGATACACACGCCGCCTCAGTCGATTTCTTGACTTCAAGTTAACCCCCTCACCATCTAAAAGCCGGAGCAGAACTTGCACTGTTTCCCTATCAGTTACAATACCATTCATCCAACATTTACCATGGGACTGGCCAGAGGTTTGAAGCTGCTGTTCAATGAAAGCTGCCACCTCAGCCACGTCCGTTTTGTTCTTTCTGCGCCAAAGCTGGTTCTACCTTAAAATCCTTTCAAGAGAGTGTTTGCTCAGAGCTATTCCTTGCTGTTCTGCTAATAAAGCAATAATTTCATTGTTAGTAAAACCACGTTTAAAATACTCCTTAATATGTTCACAATTCATCGGACCATCTGTGTTGTATTGTGTTAGATCATGAGCCTGCAGGTCAGCAAGTCATAATTTCGATTTAGTAAATCATAATTTTGACTTTTTGAGGCATTATTTTTTTTCTTACGGGGCGGAAATGGGCTTCAGATGATTCTTCCATGTTTGTCTGATGGATTGAATCTGTGGTGTAAGGAATTTGGGCTCTTGGTTGTGTTCTGAAACGAACAAACATTGCAATTACTATGTTGATTTCATTTTAAAACAGTGTGTCATAATCACAGAGAGAAGAGACTGGATTTAGGGATCATAACTTATATTTAGTGTTATTGAATATTAAATACTTTACTTGAGGAACAACAGGTAAAACAGGTTGTAAACAGGTTTGGTTATTAATTTCATCATCATCTGCGAAATATGTTTAGGAGAATCAGGGTGTTGCTTTTTAGGAAACAGAAACAAATCATACCAGTGAAAGTAAGAGTCTTCTTTGGCTGATTTCCCAGATTCCTCAGCACTGCTGGAAGATCAACACTGCCCTCTGATGGCAGACCTGAATAAATCAATCAGAGACATAGAGCTTGTATCATAGCAGGCAATCAGGTTTTCCCCTAGTATTGGTAGGTTTAGGAGTAGGTGTGAGAGAGGGGTTAGGATTAAGGGTGGGGTTGGGATTAGGGAATTAGGTAGCAATTTCAACGAGGGGATGCATAATCTGGCAGGGGTGCAGATTTCAGCACAACTGTGAGTCACGTGTGTTTGAGTTTGTGTAACAGATTAAACTACTCCATGCATTCACACAGAGCGACACACACAGAACATGCAGACTTGTTATTAGCGACATGCACTGACTGTGTCACGAATCTGGTCTATGAACTTCCGTTAACTCACCACCAGAGGTCACTCGCTCACCACATGTACTCTTGCACTACACTAACTGTTGCACGTCACCTCAGACTACAATTCCCATCATCCATTGCACTGACGACACACACAGCTGATTGCACCGATCACCCACCCTACATAAACCATGGACTTCCTCTTCCTCTCTGCTGAGTATTGTATAGCGTATATCCTAGCGATAGCTACTCTACAGAGCCCACACAGTTGTTATAGCCTTGCCTTGCCTGTTTTCTCATGTTTGATACCTGCCCGTGTTTCCTGGATTAACCCTTTGCCTTGCCGTTCGGACTCTGTTTGTACCTCGTTTGGATTATTGCTCGTGTACCTGGATTATCTCTCTGCCTTGCCCTGTTGGATATTGTTCGCCGATCGCAGACCTACACTTGCCCTAGGATTACTCTTGTGTCTTGCCTTGTCTATGTCTGTTTGCTGTGTACCGAGCAATGCTTGTTTCATGACCACGCCTTCTAATAAAGCTCTGCAGATTGATCCGCACGCCTCACGCTTCTGTCACTCCGTTACAGACTGGCTGCTGAAGCATTTATTTCTGTTGTGTGATAGGATGTTAGATTAATCCATATTGAGTAAAAATGTCCAGAGCTTATCATCATTATTAACATAAATTTTCATCATAATCTATGATACAGATTATGAAACAGCTGGAGTTTGTTTATTAAGCATGCAGAACAACCACCCAATAAAGCATTACAATAATCTAACCTTTAGGTCATGAACACATCAATTACCACTTCTGCATTTGACAATGTGAGCATAGGTCTCAATTTAGATATTTTATATATGGAAAAATGTGGTCTTACAAATGCTGGAAACATGGCTTTCAAAGGAAAGACTGCTATCAAATAGCACACCTACTGTAGGTTCCTAACTGATGATGAAGAATTAACAGAGCAGCTAATCAAGTATTTAGGCCCAATTATTTTGGTCCAATAATTTAAACCTCTGTTTTATCAGAATTTAGCAGTAGGAAATCACTAGTCATCCAGTTTTTTATATCAACTACCTATGCAGAAGGTTAGGTTAAACATTTAACCCAGCTGTTGGTTGAAAACAACCAAATCGCTGGGTTTGTCCATATTTTACCCAGCACTGGGTTGTATTTAACCCAGCATTTTTTTAGTGTATATTAATCAGTAATCATAACTTCAGTCAGTTAAATCATTATCATCATGATCCGATAAGTTTCTTACAATTAAGTTTTGCAACTAAAGCACCCAAATACAGGTATGTGTTGTGCAAACGAGGAAGCTTTACAAGTCTTGAAGATAAAGTGAATAAACTAGTCCTCAACAGCAGATAATCCATTACGATTTATTTGTTATTAACTAGTAAACCTACACATTATTAACAATTACAGTTTTAAGCAGTGTATTGGTAGTAAGTTAAATGCTACACTCTAAGGAATGTCCATAAAAATAGGGCACAGTGTACTGTGTTAATATGATCTTTAATATTATAATTATTTATCAGGATTTTACATTTTACATTGCATTTTGATAGACAGATAGACAAATATACAGATAGACAGATATCAACTTGATTCACATGTGATGTGTGTGCTTCCAAAAGGCACATCTCTCCAATTCTCTGCCAGCTGGCTAGCTGTTAAGAAAAAAAATCAAGCCTTGTTTTAATCATTTGAATCACTTTTCAAAAGTTACTAGGGTAGTCTGAGAAGTTCCCAAAACTAGCAACAAAATTAAGTAAGTTGGCAACACTGCTAACCACTTCTCCATCGCCAGGGTGAGTCACGTCACACAAACACACTCCATCTGTGCAGACATTCACCACAAAACAAGTCCTGTTCAGAAGTTTGAGAATGTTCCTGTTCCCCAGACACACTTTGCCTACATCTGTAAAGTGTTTTAGAGCGTGTGTACTGTAAATGTCTGTGGCTGCTGATGTTGTAATATCTCTTCTACTCGAGAGTTTCTTGACTTATTGAGCTGCCACCTGTGTGCCAGTCCTTCACCACAGAATAAACTCATGAAATGAAGTGCAGACGAATCACAGAAACTGCTAAAACTGTCCGTTTTAACTCTGTAAAGCCTGACATTAGAAGTAATGAAATGAACACCTTATTTAGTCTGATAAAGATGAAGTTTTTGCAGATGCTCATATTCCTATGATGAAATTCTGATGCTTGTAATGTAAATCAATGAGATCTTTCTAACAGTGCAGCAGATACTGACACAAAATGGTCTAAATATCACTCTATATCTCCAATAATATGTCTTAGTAAGATGAGATTGAAATGATCCAAACATACAATTGAGAGATGAAGAAATAAAGTCTCCTCAGAAGATGTGAGATGAAGATCATTCCTCCGCTGAGGAACAGTGAAAGTAAAGCTCCTCAAAAGATCCTGATGATCAGATTTGAGACTAAAACATGATTGATGGAGAATCAAGTAAAGCTGAGCTGCTTCAGTCCAGTAAGTGTTCATCTGGAGATATGACTGCAGTTATTCTGACGTTTACTTGATCAAAATCAGTCAAGATTTGACTCTGAAGCTGGACGCTTGTACAATTACACTAAAAGAGCTTTTACTGGATAAAACACTCTAAACTATCCATCAGACGATAAAAGACATGCTGGAGATTGTGTGTGAAGCAGGTTTAACAACATCATATTGATTATTTAGAGAAATTAATGTATCAAATGTGATACATTAGCTTCATATGGTTAAGCGTCATTTACTGCACTGAAATCATGCCAATGCAATTCTACTAATGCCAACATAATTTGTGATAATTACTCACCATGCTCCTAGTTTAGCAGTTCCTGGAGACAATATACATTACTTTCTCTTTGACGGAGAGGCGCTGTATTCTGTCCTACGGGTCAGTCTCTCAACAACTGGATCTGTCTGTCAGATGAACTCCTGCCCCAGGACCATTTTTGGCAATAAATTTGCTTTTCTTAAAGAAACTGGTTTGGTGGGTCATGCAAATTGCTTATAAAAGATTGCTCATGTCTGATTATGCCCAGCCATTTAAATCAGGACACATAACTATGCTGTTGATCTCGATTAACTTGTGCCTTCAGGTTAACAATGTCAAGAACGCCTGCAGGAATGAGAAATATCAAATCACTTCTTTAAGTCTCTGAATTCACACCCAGATGAGCATCTGCTTTATTCAAAGTCAGTCAACCAGCTCACTTTCTTCTGAATGCAAACCCATGAAATGGCATTTTCCAGCTTACAAAACCTCTTGCTAATGTTCCCATTAAGTTATGAAAATGTCTGAATATTCTCTGCCATTTTTTAATGTTCTAAAAAAAATATTTTCTTGGTAATGTGATCATTAGAGAAAACATTAAGAGAATGTTTTCTCTATTTTATCATTTTGCAAACATCATGGAAACATATTTTTGAATGTTCTCTGAATGTTCTAAATCAAGTAGTAAGATTATAGAAAGAAATAATAAACACAGAGAGGAAAACATCATTTGCATAGTGCATAATTTGGCTTATATTATGGGGCTGTTGAATGCTTGAATCTGATTGGCTGACGAACATTAATAAAATACATTGAAATCACCATTTTGCTTCCCTTTTGCTGCACCTTTGGCTCAGGATGCATTCTGAAATTTACACTACATTTTGCTACACTTATTTCGTGGTATTATGATGAAAATGCAATCCCAAGTGTCCTACCCCTAAGTCTCTAAATGCATTTAGGAAAAATAGCATTTAAATGATAATTTTGCTACAGTTTTTGCTTGATCATGTTAAACATGTGAAATCAATACATTTTCATTTAACTTTGCAACTTATAAAGCGTTAAAATATGTTTTTAATTTACATAGTTTAATAAATTACATACAACTAGTGTATAGGAAATGGCAAGTGTAAATTAAATAATTTAATGCTTGTCGCACATATGGGTAAATGTAAATTGAAATACAGAAATACATTGCCACTTTACATATTGCATTGCCACCCATATGCTTCCATATTTTACAGCTGTATTTTTATTTTATTTGCCTGTCCTTCTCTTGAATTAGCTCTTGAAATCATGTCATTGGTTTTCTAGGAAATTTAACTGAAATAACTTTTAAAATGTTGCTCACATCTTCCCACTTCATTAAGTTACATTCAAGCATTTCTTCTTTTATTATAGCTTTTAATTGTTTTACTTGTGCTTTTTATTTTCTTTCCCTGACAAACCTTCCCTGGAAATGTTGATCTATGGAGTTAAATGTTTGTCCAGTACATTATTTTTATCAAAGGATCTTCATCACTACTCGGGTCCTTTAAGTGAAATCACTGCACATGCAAACTGACTGTAAAACAACTGTTGGATCAGGAATGAAGAGACGGGGAGTCCGGGGTGAGGGTGAGGAGTAGTTTATTAATGATACCAGTCAAACATCAGATGAGAAGTGGAGAAGAACAACAGAAATCAGAACATTTATCTCTGCTTAAGCTTTGGCATGCGTCCCAGTTGTTAAGCTTTACATATAAAACTATGCACAGTATGAGTAGTTCAAATTATGGGTGATTAGCCCGTTGTATAACCACGAATAAAACTGTGACGAGAAAAACAAGCAGACTGTATAGTTTGCTTTGCCTTATCAAATATAAAACCAAAAAAATTATGACGTGCACGAAAGCAAAAACAGAAACAAAATTCAAAGGCTTCTTGCACCTATAAGAATAAACAGAAAGCATTTGTATTAATTCATGGTGTGAAAAGTTGTTGCCTTTGTGACATTAATCCTAATATTGTAGCCGTTTAGTTATAATTTGTTGCATTTGTGAATTATTATAATATATTATGTGATGTATTATTAATATGAAAGGCCAATACACCTTATATCTAAATAACTGAAACATTTTTGACATAATATAGTGTTTAATATAGTCAAATTTGAGACATTTATGAGTGCAGTATAATCCTGATATAAAAGGTCATGCTGAATAACTGTACCTGCTTGGATTGTGGTGCTCCGTATCTCAACAGCGTAACGAAGTGCTCACAGTTGCGTGTGAGCAGATTGTATGGAAGTACCTTCCCCACAAGGCTTTCGGCATTCTGTAGTATTTGTGAAGTGTGGCGTGGTTGATATTGCTTATCTAGGACATTGTGGATCCGGTACTCATCGCTGCCAACCACATCCTGCAGTTTATCTTTCTTTACTATAGCTTCGTTGTGACATACTGATTTAAAACGGCTGACCCCGGCATCAGCGTGCTCAGCTATAGAGAAAGAAATGGAAAAGTAAAAACAATCATGACTCATGAGACATAAATTGAAAGCTTCAGATTCAATACAAGTTCAGCTCAATTGGCAGCATGCATATAAAAAGCATGTATATATAAAAAATAAAAATAAAACCTCACAGGGTGGGAGCAGGTGAATCACATTCCCATCTCCAATATACATGCACCAGTGTTGATATGGACCTCGGAATATTTCAATGAGATCTCCAAGCTTTAGCTACTTAAACGAGACAAAAATACTAAGTGTGAGAAAATCATAAGTATGCTGTTTAAACATCACTGTAATCCAAACTAACTCAATAAAAGCCTTAAACTCATCATATTTGAGTTTATTTCATCAGTTTCTGGAGCAGGAGGCACCAAAACACTGCTTTCTCTTTGATTTAGAAGCTCTGTATGCTGCCCTACAGTTACTGTCCTGTCCCAGGACCGTTTTGACAAGATAAGAACATAGCAATTACAAAAAACATAGAAAAGCTGATAACTGTTTGCTCATTTATAGTCTGACTATAGACCAAACCTTTAAAGTGAAATCAAAGTCAGTCAACCAGTACTTCTTCTAAAAGCAAACCCATGACATGACATTTCCACAGCTAACAAAAATATTATATTTTTCGAATTCTTTGCATTTTAGCTTTTTTTTATTATTATTCCAAATGTCCCAAATGAAAAATATACATTTTGTGTAAAAAAAATATTTTACTTCTGTAACTTATTTAACTAGGTCTGTATTCCAAAGTGTTCATGAATTACCATTTACGTTCAGATCTGTTCTTTATAAGACAGTATATGCTCTCAGTGACATTTAATAGGTTAAAAGTTAATATAATCCTAAAATAATTAAAATCAGAATAACTCACCGTAGCTAAAATTTCTAAAAGAGCCGATGGATGTTTATTATTAATCATTTCCATTTATTTTTAAATGTTTCTTGCTTTAGAGAAGTTGAGTTGCTCTTTTATAGTGCGATAGAGCACGCCCTTTAAAGGTGTGGAATTGTCCAGAACAGTTCCATCAGTGATGACAAATGAAACAATGCTGTTCAACTTGTTTCACATGTGTTGGATGCAAAACATCACCAAGAATGAGAAAGACTGTCTTTAGCTGACAGTCATGATGTGTTTCTACAATTCATTTCTACTTATTTATTTGTTATTCTGAAAATACAATAAATTGCAATATAGTAATTAACAGTAACATCATTGACAAAACCACACTCTCCCACACCTTTAGCACTCTTCATATTTAACATTATCAAGTCCATTTATTATTTGTAGCACACCAACAACCAAATAACTGCAATAAGCTTTGCTACTTTTATTATAACACAAAGTCTCAGCCTATAATTTCTGTCAATCTTATCACAAAATACAAACAATAAATATATTTTTATGTTGTGAGATAACTATTCGCCTCAGTTCAAGCGGCATGTGAATCAATCATCGTTTCCACTTTAGTATTTAGAGCTCGAAATAAAAATGAATGCATATCAGAAGGAACTTTTTAATAAATCAGAACAATTTAATAAAACAAATGTGTCATGTAATCCTTCAAATCAGTGTTTTAAAAAAGTCAATAAAACAGCTTGTGAAGAGTCAGTCGTAACATAACATTTAACCTACCTCAGAAAACAAACAATATAACTTTGCCAACATTATTTTATCATTCTCATAAATCAGTCAGTTAACCGAGTTGGAGTCTACTTCAATGTAGAACGTTTTTATTCCTGTTTTTCATGTTAATAAATGTGAAGAATGACAGATTGGATGCCTCAGACTTTTTTTTGTGGAGTAGGTGAAATTTTCACATTTACTTCATGCAATATAACATGATTTTATTATCGTAATTTTGACTGAAATATTATGATGTTAATCTTATTTATTTTCTTTTTTTTTTCTACATGGCAGTAAAACACTGCTGTATTTGTACTGCCTGCAAACACAATCTTGGCAGAGCGGCCTGAAAAACAAGTCTGTCTGGTCTTGGTCCTGGATTGATGTGAGTTTGTGTTTGTACGTTCTCCTGGTGATTCTGCTGTTCATTGTGTTTAAGACAGAATTAAAGACTATTACTCTTTACTCCATCGATGTACACCTTACAGCCACATACCTTTACAGCTGTGTGAAGGGAAGAAATTTCAAAGTCTCAATTTTAAATTGAGACAATAAAAGTGATTTGATTGATTTGATTTGATTTAAATTGGAAAAAAGGGATCGTAATTTTCGCTTCGGTGTGCTAATTTAATTAAAATCAGTGCTTTATTGCAGTGCTGCTGATTTATGTAAAATTAAATAAAATTTAAATAAAAAAGCCCAATATCATGCTTTTATGGGTGGCCTAGTGGACCATAGAATAACATGCACTTGCAGGGAAAACAGTTTCATTATTGAATAGAAACCAGCCTGAATCTTTCTCTGGATCATTGTTTCTCCACTGGTGTTTCACATTGTTTCTTTTTAACTGGAAAAAAAAGTGCAGTAAAAGAACAAGAATAAGATTTCTTCTAAAGTAGTCAGTCTAAACTGCAAATAATATTTTAAAATATTTACCCATTCAATTTTAGTTGTGCTCCTAATATGTTGAATACAAAACAGAAAAATGCTGTTTTTGTCACATTTAAATGAATCAAGTGGCAGGCCTTATTTCAAAAGAGTTGAGCAGGTTTTTTTTTATGTTTTTGTCATTTACTGCGCTGGTTTTGTGTTCAAGGTATGTGTGCATCAGTGTAAAAACAGGTATTTGCTACTATTCTGCATTTACTTACATCGTGCCTCACCCTTTTCACAGAAACAATCATGCTGGAATTTGTGCTTGAATTTCAACTCATCTCAGTCATTTTGTCATCGATGAGCGCTGTTAGAGCACTGAGGCTTACTTAAAGCAGACAAAGACCACTTATAAGTAATAATAATAATAACAATAATATATATTTTTCCCAAACAGCTATAAGATCATATATCAGATCAGATGACACATTTGCTTTGAACATTTTTTTTTTTTAATAATATCAGTTTGATTATTTTGATGGCACCCTTTAGATAGCTGTTGATAAGTAACTCTGCAACTACATGTCACCTAGCAGTCATGAGAGTATTAGTAGTGTGTCTGCTGAATATACTGTATGCTAACACTTTATTTTGATGGTTACTCAACAGACAAACTGAGTATAGGATACTTTGCAAGTATGTGAATATTCTACCTACCCTACCTAAGTCTACTAATACAATTAGTTTTATATATATATAAAAATATACATATAAACATTGCACTCAATAGACGTTGTAAGTTTCTGTGCAGATCTTAAATAAACAATGTCAAGCTATGATATAGCCCATTATAAATGAAGTAGATTTAATATGGTGTTCATTGTGTTATCAATAATCATACTCTTAAAAGTTATAAGCACAAATACGTAAGTACTATAATGTATTATAATTGTTGTTATGATTATTCATGAGATTTTATAGCACATTATAAGGCCTTAAGAATACCCTTATAATGTATTATAAATACGGGCTTCATAGAAAGTGTTACCGATTTCTTTGTTCTGGTCTGGATATAAAAGCGAAGTGGCATTATAGTCATTCTGTAACCAGAAAAACCCACACTGTGTGAGAGTCTCTGGTGCATCTCTCACTCTTAGATTCATCTTTGCACAGCTGATGTTATGTATTTATCTGAATTATTATCATATACTTATGCATTAAAAAAAATGTTAGCCAAGATTATATATAACTGAACAATCTCAGACCGATTAATTCTATTCTCTGATTCATTCCAACAAGATAACAGACAGCAGGAGACAAAGGAGAATAAGCAAAGATTTACTAAACAAATCACATGGTGTAACAGTCCAAAGAAGACGAGTGAAGACAATAAAACTATATTTATTAAACCAAAAGAAAAACAAAGTAAACTCGGTTATCCCAAATGACAGAATCCACAGCATGACACAAAAGAAACAAATCAATCTGAAGAGATTAAATACACACGGTGATTAACTAAAACACAATCAGGTGTGAGCCGATTAATGAATAACCATAGCAACAAAGGGCTGGCGGGAAAATGGAGCAAAGTAAACCAGGGGCCTGTACCGTGCACTGTAAAAAAATAAAAAGTTGAGTCAACTTAAAAAATTAAGGTAACCAGCTGCAAAGCTTTTTTGAGTTTACTGAACTTCAAGAACTGAGTTGTGCCCCTCATTTTTTTTTTTGAAGTTCAGTAAACTCAAAAAAAGCTTTGCAGCCAGTTGCTTTAATATTTTAAGCTGACTCAACTATTTTTTTTTTTTTTTTTACCGTTTAAATGTACAACTTTAAATCTTACAACCAGATTCTAAGCCACATTGTATGCTCCTCACATCATTTAAGAACACAAATGCACACAGTACGAACAATACTGTAAATACAACACAAACAAGATTTTGTCATCATTACAGAAAGTGTTTATTGGCATTCTGCAAAATGACACCTTCAAAAGGAACACAATTTGGTATGCAGTTTTACTCCACTCAAACTAGGATAAAAAAATAAAAAAACTCTACTAAATTAATTATATTTGGCATGTAGCAAAATTTACAACAAAAATGCTCTTAAATTATCATTTATTTAAGTGCCAGAAAAAAAAAAAAAAAAAATAAAAAAAAAAAATAATTGAAAATGTTAAATTCTGCAGCAATAAGCAAAGTCTTAAATCAAAAATCACAACAAACCTTGTATATCATTTAAAGAAAGCTAAACTTTACTGTCACAGAATGGCCCGTATCCTCCGTCACTGATCACTTTCACCTGCACCTGATTTACTCATCATGCACACCTGCTCCTCATCATCACAGCCTATCACCTCTGCTCTATTTAAGCACACTCCTCACTCCAGTCTGGGTCCGATCTCGTTGATACAAGTGGATACTACAAGGACCGACATTCTCCAGCAGCCACTAGATGAGTATACCTACCTGAAAATCTTACCTGCTGTTCTTACCTCCTGTCTAACCTCTCACTACCAGATACCTGTACAACAGTGGACTCTAGGAACTCACAGGCTTTCCAGGATTCCTGTCCGCCACGAACCTGTCAAGAGAAAGAGGCACAGTCAGAATCCCAGCTCACTATCCACAATCCTTCCTAGAAGGGACACTTACCACACCCGAAGACTCTTACCACTGTTGTCTCACCATATCCTGTTAATAAACTCACTGTTTACAACACTCACCTTTGTGTCCGACTAGTTCCGTAACAGAAGATCGGACCAATAACAGAAGATGGACAGCATTTCCTCACACCTAGAGCAACTCTTCACAATAACCCAAGATGGCTGCTCCATCGAATCTTATGTGGAAGATTTCCTTCATCTCGCCCATCACGTACACTGGGATGACGGTTCAGTGAAATTAATCTTCTGGAGCGGTTTGAACGATCATCTGTTCCGCCTGGCGCCAACTGCCACTACCCCAGGCTCCCTGTCGCAATACATAGACTATGTGCTGAACCTTGCGGGTTCGTCTTTTACTGTGGAGGAAGTTCCCGTAAGCCAGCCACCATCCCCGGCGAAGTCTGTGTACCCTCGAGCCCGGAAAGGGGCCTCCAATAGCGCTGACCTGAGGGCTAAGGTACTGGACCCATCATTTACATCTGTCAGGTCAGCACTCAAAGCATTCCCCTGTCTTCCAAGCCAGCCGCCACCCGTGCCAATGATGCCGCCGGCCACGGCGACGAGCTCTCCTGAGCCCCACGGCGACGAGCTCTCCTGAGCCCCAGCTGGTTCCGTCCAGCTCTCCTGAGCCCCAGCTGGTTCCGTCCAGCTCTCCTGAGCCCCAGCTGGTTCCGTCCAGCTCTCCTGAGCCCCAGCTGGTTCCGTCCAGCTCTCCCGAGCTCTCGCAGGTGCCCTCCAGTGGCTGCTCATCGCAGGTGCCCTCCAGCCGTCCTGAATCCGTGCCTCCAGAGCGCCCCCTAGTGCCTGCGCCCCCTAGTGCCCGCGCCTCCAGAGCGCCTTCTAGTGCCCGCTCTTCCAGAGCTTCTTCAAGAGCCCACTCCTCCAGAGTGCCCACCAGAGGGGAGCTTCCCCATGAAGATTTTGGGGGGGGGGGGGCTATAAATCCTCTGCCTGGGTGGCCGGGCCCAGAGCCAAGGCCACGGAGACCCCTGACCCACCATGGCCGCACAAGAGAAATAGGCCATGGTCTCCCGAGCCTCCAGATCCGCCATGGCCTCCCGAAGCCCCGGATCCGCCATGGCCTCCCGAAGCCCCAGATCCACCAGGGCTTCCTAAATCTCCGGTTCCACCCTGGATGCCTTCCCTGTATCCATGTCCTCCACCGACATCCAGGGCGCCCACCCCCCTCCCAGGTTTTGTTATTACGTCGCGGGACGCGCCGTCCGGGAGGGGGAGGTACTGTCACAGAATGGCCCGTATCCTCCGTCACTGATCACTTTCACCTGCACCTGATTTACTCATCATGCACACCTGCTCCTCATCATCACAGCCTATCACCTCTGCTCTATTTAAGCACACTCCTCACTCCAGTCTGGGTCCGATCTCGTTGATACAAGTGGATACTACAAGGACCGACATTCTCCAGCAGCCACTAGATGAGTATACCTACCTGAAAACCTTACCTGCTGTTCTTACCTCCTGTCTAACCTCTCACTACCAGATACCTGTACAACAGTGGACTCTAGGAACTCACGGGCTTTCCAGGATTCCTGTCCGCCACGAACCTGTCAAGAGAAAGAGGCACAGTCAGAATCCCAGCTCACTATCCACAATCCTTCCTAGAAGGGACACTTACCACACCTGAAGTCTCTTACCACTGTTGTCTCACCATATCCTGTTAATAAACTCACTGTTTACAACACTCACCTTTGTGTCCGACTAGTTCCGTAACATTTACCACCTTAAACTTTCGTCTTGCTCCATCTGATAATTTTGGCACATGCATAATGAATCAATAAGCAAAATAGTTAAACTATTTACACAACATTTAAAGGAATAATTCAACCAAAATTATTCTGAAAATTGTCATTTACTCACTCCCATGTCGTTCTAAACCCTTGTTCATACTCAGAACAGAAATTAAAATATTTTAATGAAATTTGAGAGATTCCCTATCCCTACCCCTATACTGAAACTTTGACACTTCAAAACGTTCATAAAGAGATCAACAATAATAAAATAAATATATAATAAATGAATATGAAATGAGCAGTTTAAGTCTTCTGAAGAGACACAATTGTAGGGATGCATGAATTAGAAAATATAATAGTTCATGCTCATTATTATTAGTATATTTATACCATAAATATTAGAATTATTTATTAATATTACTTCTATATACAGGTGCATCTCAATAAATTAGAATGTCATGAAAAAGTTAATTTTTTCTTGTAAGTTATGTCAAAAAGTGAAACTTTCATATATTTTAGATTCATTGCATGTAAAGTAAAACATTTCAAGTTTTTTTTTTTTTTTTTTTTTTGATGATTAGAGCTTACAGCTCATGAAAGTCAAAAATCAGTATCTCAAAATATTAGAATATTTACATTTGAGTTTCAATAAATGACCATCCCTACAGTATAAATTCTGGGTATCTCTTGTTCTTTGAAACCACAATAATGGGGAAGACTGCTGACTTGGCAATGATCCAGAAGACGAACATTGACGCCCTCCACAAAGACTGTAAGTCACAGAAGACTTAAAATCAATTAATTAAAATCAATCCTATACTGTACCGGAAGCCAATGTAGAGAAACCAAAGATGGAGTAATATGTTCACGCTTTTTAATATTCAATAGCAGTCTTGCGGCAGCATTTTGGACCTTCTGTAGCCATTGAATAGATGCTTGACTAATACCCTTGTATAACGAGTTACAGTAATCTAGTCTCGAAGATATTAGAGCATGGATCGCAAGTTCAAGACTCTCGAATGTCAGACATGATTTCATCTTTGCCAAATTTCTCAAGTGAAAAAAACTTGACTTTACCACATGATTGATCTGAGTGTTCAACTTCAAAGAGCTATGTTGTGAACTTGGTTCTTCTAAAGTGTAGAAAACTCAGAAGAGAAGACCAGGAGAAATCGGATTGGATCGTCAGCAGGATTCTTTATTGAGAACACAAGCTGTTGGTATGCTGTAGTCATCGAAATCTCAATCTTAAGTAACTTTACAAGGTTATTTTATAGGCATTTTTGGAGGAGGGATTCTTGGAGGTGGAGACAAATTCAAACAAAGCAAGCACATGAGGGAGGCGTTAGTTTGTTGCTACTTCCCGTGGTTCTAATCTCATCAACATAATCAAATGCATAGACACTAATCCAATCAACCTAACGAATCAACGTCTTGGCCAGGGGGCTCCGAAAGATAGACACTAATCCAATCAACCTAACGAATCAACGTCTGGGCCAGGGGTTCTTTGAATCAACGTCTGGGTGCTTTGAATCTCTGCCAATCAACATGACTTGATTGAGACAAAGCACAGTTATACATTGAGTCAGGAAGTGGATAATAAGAATCTAAGTTAAACATTTAAATACAATTTGTAATCCCACAGCTATCAATATAAATACCCAAGTTTTTAACTTGGTCTTTGACATAAAATGACAATGGTCCTTGATTTAGCTCTGCTACACCCCTGGATCCTCTGGGGCCAAAGACTACAATCTCTGTCTTGTTTTCATTGAGATATAAAAAGTTATAGGTCAACCATGTTTTTAGATCGGAGAGGCAAGACATACGATTTTCTACACTATTTTCATTTATTAATGGTCAATAAACTTGCAAATCATCTGCATAGCAGTGGAACGCAATATCATACTTCTTAAAAATGTCTCCCAATGGGAGCATATATAATGAAAAAAGTGTGGGGGCCAAAATAGAGCCTTGCGGCACACCACATGTAAGCGATGTCGAGCTTGTTGTATATGCGCCGTATCTCACTGCCATGCTTCTAGCAGTTAAGTATGACTTAAACCAATTCAAAGCCTGCCCTTGAATCCCTACATACTTTTCTAGCTGTGAAAGCAGCACCATATGATCTATCGTATCAAAGGCTGCAGTTAGATCTAATAAAACTAATACGGCTGAATCACCAGCATCCAGAGTCATCAATAAATCATTAAAAACTTTTACAAGGGCTGTCTCTGTAGAATGCCGCATTCTAAAACCAGGCGGATAGACTTTACCAATCTTATTTTGTTCTAAAAAAATCATGTAATTGACTAAACACTATGTTTTCTAAATTTTTTGACAAAAATGGAAGATGAGAAACCGGTCTATAATTAGTCAGGTCGGTTGGATCTAGGGAAGGTTTTTTTTAATACAGGTTGCACAAAGGCCTGTTTTAATATGCTGGGGAAAACACCTGTATCTAAACTTTTCTTTACAATCTGAAAAATACTAGGTCCAATAACCTCAAATTTTTCTTTTAAAAACCATGGAGGAACCATATCAATGGCTGATCCAGTGGGTTTTAACCTGCTTACAGTGTCACAAAGCTGCTGAAACATAATGGATTCAAATATATTAAAAGTTACAGGATGTGTAACGAGGCCTAAAAAATCACAGCTCATTTGTGGGATAGTCCCTCTGAGATTCTCAATCTTAGTTTTAAACTAATTAAGAAAATTCTCACAAATAGTAGGGGATGGGTCTAAGTTTAATATCAGAGGATTTACTGCTCTATTTATAATGCTAAACAGCGTCCTAGGGCTTTTAGCATTTTTTTCTATTAGTTCAACAAAATACCTAGATTTAACTGATCTTATAGTCCTGATCTTATAGTCCTCTGATCTTATAGATCTTATAAACTGTAAAAACATTCATTATTCTCCATCATCCGCATTGCTGCTATGTGTACATACCCGGTACAACCTGTTAGCACATTCCTCTTGCACATCCCTGTTTATATTAATATTTATTAAATCCACAGTAGACTGTATTGCACATTTTATTTCATTGCACATTTTACTCCTTATTTTATTTTATTTTTTCTTTCTTATTTTTTTTTTTTATTCTTACCTATATTTATATATATTCTCTTGTGTTATGTTTCATTTTTTACTTTTTTTTGTACTGTCCATTGAGCGGACCTGTCCTGACCTACATTTCACCAGAGGTGTCAAGTAACGAAGTACAAATACTTCGTTACCTTACTTAAGTAGAAATTTTGGGTATCTATACTTTACTGGAGTAATTATTTTTCAGCCGACTTTTTACTTCTACTCCTTACATTTTCACGCAATTATCTGTACTTTCTACTCCTTACTTTTTAAAAATAGCCTCGTTACTCCTATTTTATTTCGGCTTGTTTTCATTCCGGCTTGTCATCGTTCAAAAAAAAAAAAACCTATCCAGATAAATCGCGCCATCCGGATAGAGTGAATTTGATTGTGGTTGGATGAGAAGTATAAACATATACCATTCCGACACCCTATTGGTTTGTACGCGATCCATCGCACCTGCACATGACACAAATCACGTCACACTCCAGCAAGGACATAGCCAGTGTTGGGGTCGTTACTCAAAATAGATTATTTCTTAAAAGTTATTATTTCTCCACTACTGGCTCATTTATCAAACGGGTGCTTTCTCTTCATCCTCCGCAAATTAAGCTACAGTAGTTCGGTAGAGAGACGTTTGAATAAATTAGCGTTTGCGATTGACAACGCTATTGACAATGTTGTGATAAGTAGGCTATACTAACTTTGTAACTCGTTACCCCCAACACTGGACATAGCAGACGTATGTAGCCAAGTACGAAGATGTCCGTGGCAGAGACTCAAGAAGAGAACTCGAGTGAAATGTCCCAACCAAGCACCAGCGATGAGGTTTGTAGCCAGGATCATCTTCCGCTCCATGAAACACACGTTAATGCTCAGTAGTACGTGTTTTTTTAATGTATTTGCATTGTACTAAAATGCGTTCATTTTCAATGGGCATATATGCGGCTGAAACAAGTAGCCTAGTGCATCCCAAATTTTTCAACATTAACATTTTAATATAACATTATAGTCATTATGGCCTTCAGAAAAATGTTTTTTTTGAGGAGGTGGGGTAGTGCACAATAGGCCTTTGTGGCACGGCATAAGCTTTTGTTCTTAATGGCATTTTTTTCCTTACATTACTTTTACTTTTATACTTTAAGTAGTTTTGAAACCAGTACTTTTATACTTTTACTTGAGTAAAAAGCTTGAGTTGATACTTCAACTTCTACAGAAGTCTTTTTAAACCCTAGTATCTATACTTCTACCTGAGTAATGAATGTGAATACTTTTGACACCAGTGCATTTCACTACTGATTATACCCAATGTATGATTATGTATTTGACGAATAATAAAGAACCTTGAACCTTGAACCAACCTTTGAAAGTTTTTTAATGCCTCCATAAAAATATCATAATACATTTGTAACTTATTTTTCTTCCACTTTCTTTCGGCCTGCCTACAAATTTGTCTAAGACTTCTTATCTCATCATTTAACCACGGATCAGACCTAACTTTACGCTGTTTAGTTTTTAGAGGAGCCACTATATCTAACACATCTTTACAGGCTGAATGCAACCATTGTAGATGCTCATCGACACCCATATCCCGAAAGACAGAGTCAGACACTTTACACACCTCATTAAAACTAGTGACAAATTCTGTACCAGTCATAGGTAAAAAACTACGAAAGCATTGCAGAGAATTCACAGGGTTAACAGAACAGCATGAAACAGGAATATTAAACAATATAGGTTTACGATCAGAGATAATATGGTCATTTAAATTGAAATCTTCAATAGGTAGACCATGTGTTAATACCAGGTCTAATGTATGGCCGTATATATGAGTCGGACCATTTACTAATTGAGTTAGTTCAAAAGAATCGATCCAGTTTAAAAAAATCATTCGACATCACATTCCCTGGGCAGCACACATGAATATTAAAATCACCTAGAATAAGCAATCTATCAAATTTTGAAAACAGACCTCCTAGAAAGTCCCCAAATTCATTAATAAAGTATTTCTGTACTTGTGGAGGCCTATGTGGCGAGGGTCACTACAAATTAACACACAAGCCCAAGTTCATCTACTTATAGAAAATTTGACTACGCCACCTGGGGAAGTTTTGCACAGGAAATAGAAATAAACTCCAAAATTTGGTTATTAGGTCACAGGTTCGTTTCTCCTAAGAAGAGTAGGCAAGAGACGTAGGTACCATATAAAAATACAATTTATTAACAGAATGGATTCACAAATATAAAGAGATCACTTAAAATAGCCTCAATAACACTATGCCACCCCTGTTAGCTCTTTCCCATGACACATTGAAAGAGGAGTGACTGGCAACTAATTCACAGAATAAACACACACAAAAAAACTTTACATAAAGGCTAATTTTACACAACTCAAAAGTAAACAAAACAAATTTAATCAACCTACAGGGCTGAGGGTACCCACAGGAGTGATCACCAGTGCTAGTTATCCAAAAGCACACTTCCACACACCACTGCACACTCAGATCACACACCCAAACACATCAAAGTGTCCCACGGCAAACGTTGGAGCAGCACCACCACCACAAAAGATCCTTCACCCGTGGGACCCCAGCTCCTGAAAGAAAATCAAAAACAAATAAATAAATCTTATAAACAGAAGTAAATAAATTCACACTCAATTGAAATCATAATGTCATCATAAGAACGAAGAATACTGGATAAAAATCACCAGTATACAGCACAAATCAACAATACACCAATATTCAAATACAAGGGAAAAAAATACAAAAACAAACAAACAGAAAAAAAAGAAAGTTCAAACTACGAGGAAGACAGAACTTGCACGGAGCAACCACACGTAGTCTGTAAACCAGCTCCGCTCATCAAGTAAACAGTCCTCCACCCCAAAGGAAACTAGAAATTAGACAGCAGCAGCAATCCCTTTTTATTAGTTGCGAGGTTTATTAGTAGCGTTCCTGCAGCAGAAAAATTATGAAGCTGCAACAATAATCACCCAGAACGAAAGGGAGAATCCTGAGGCAAATATGAACAATAAAACACAAAACAGTGTTATTAATAGTTACACATTACCCACTCATAACCACATACAAGACACTTACCAAACGAGAATAATGTGCTCTATAATCCGTTCACAGGCCAGGATACACAGCCTTCATAAAACCCACTGCTATACTGAAGTACAGGGAACCGCACATTACTCAAACCACCCGCCAATCGTCAAACCAAATTGAATTAGACCATCTAGTTGCTACGACACAGCTTTACCTCACATACCTGAAAAGGAGTGCAGTCATCCAATCCACTACTGAAGCAACCGATGGAGACACACACAGATGAAAAGACAGGCTAGGATGCAACAAACGAATCGTTAGTACCACCCGAGTAATAATTAAAAGGTTAGCAACCGCTGTATACTAGCAGCACATACCTAAAGCCACCGTCGAAACAAACAGACAGGGGAGGATCCGGACGTGACGCATCACCAGCTGCAACTAACCAGCTCTAAAATAGGAAGCACTCGTCGCTGATTGGTGATCACAAGTGTCAATCTCCACCACTTGCCTCATTCATACTGTCACACCTATAAATAATAGCAATAGCAACTGGACTACCAATATCCAAAATCAGCATCTGTCGTTCAAATGAGCCATTGTCCTCAGTGGCTATTAATCTGCAATTAAACTTCTCTTTGTATACAGAAACCAACCCTCCTCCTCGGCCTGATGAAGGAGGGTTATTATAGAACTTACAATCCCGTGGTAAGAGCTCATGGAAAGGACTCATGTCCCCACTTGTAATCCACGTCTCAGTGATGAACATAAAATCTAGACCGTGTGTAGTAAAAAAGTCTTATTCATCACTGACCTCGCGTTGATCAAACCGATCCTCAGGTTTATTATGTCTTCATTAGGTTGAAATGTCCAGTGTAGCAGTTTAATATTACACAGTCTCACCCCGCCAAATCGAATATGCGGAGAACACAACAATTACCGTGATCCAGAAGAAGTAGGGAAAATCTGAATATTCCAGGAATATCGCAGTTCCAGGGAACGCCATCTCACAAAACGAGAGCAATCTATTCCGTCCACAACCAGATCTCAAAGAACATAACTTCTCTGGTTTCTTCCAAGGGTAAGTTTGAGCTTAACCACAAAGCCACCTCTTCTCCCTCTACGCTTTCGTCGTTTCTTTCCCAGCGGCAACGATTGTACACGACGAAGATAGGCCGGCACGGACGCCAACAGAGGCGGCGGAATCCCACTAGCACCCGGCAATGTTTGGTGCATTTGTCCATCTGCCCGAAGTCTAATATTCAGCAAAGTTTGTCGATCATAAACCAAGACCGGTAGCGCGCTTAGACTTGAAACAGCACATAAGTTAAAAATGCCATGATTTAAAATACAGTTAAAAATACATAGTACAAACAAGCTTAAAAGTTTCAGAGAGTGACGGCATGCCAGGAACACCGGCACCATCTCAAAACATTTTTAGTGAATTGTTGGCCTTCTGGAAAGTATGTTAATTTACTGTATATGTACTCAATACTTGGTAGGGGCTCCTTTTGCTTTAATTACTGCCTCAATTCGGCGTGGCATGGAGGTGATCAGTTTGTGGCACTGCTGAGGTGGTATGGAAGCCCAGGTTGCTTTGAGAGCGGCCTTCAGCTCATCTGCATTGTTGGGTCTGGTGTCTCTCATCTTCCTCTTGACAATACCCCATAGATTCTCTATTACCCCTTTTCCACCAAGGCAGTTCCAGTGCTGGTTCGGAGCCAGAGCCTAGTTTCAAACTGGTTCTTTGTTTTTCGACACCCAAAGCACCAGCTCCGAACCAGGAAAAGCGATTCGTAAGTAGCACCAAAACATTGCTGGGCTAGAAGGAAGAACCACTTGCATCAGGGGCTGGGTGCGGGGTTACCGTGACCAACAAGAAGAACAGAAACTTTGGACTGCCATATTTGAAATAGCAGCTAAACGCGAACACATTTGATTCGCCGTGTTTGGATGCCGATGTAGGTTCGCAAAGCCATGAACATCAATAGCAAGGCAACATCCGCCATCGTTGATAGTTTGTTTAGGCTTGTTCGGGATGGATCGGCGATGCGCGGACCGGTCGGTGCGAAGCATCGGGGTGCTGCGGGAGCAACTGGAAAGCTGACGGCTCTTTATGCAACTGATCGATCGGTCTGCTTGGCGCTGATGCACCTCAAACAAGTCTGTTGTGCCGCACTAGTGAACCGAAACGTGAGACGTATTGTGACGTAAGACCTGGCTCTGTATTGGCTCTCTAGCCTGTGGAAAAGCAAGCGGTTCTTAAAGGTCTCGCCAGTCGAACCAACTAAGAACCGGCAAAACTCTGGCTCTGAACTAGCACCTGGTTCCAGCTGGTGGAAAGGGGGTATATGGGGTTCAGGTCAGGCGAGTTTGCTGTCCAATCAAGCACAGTAACACCATGGTCATTTAACCAACTTTTGGTACCTTTGGCAGGTGCCAAGTCCTGCTGGAAAATTAAATCAGCATCTCCATCAAGCTTGTCAGCAGAAGGAAGCATTCAGTGCTCTAAACTTTCCTGGTAGATGGCTGCGTTGACTGTGGACTTCAGAAAACACAGTGGACCAACACCAGCAGATGAGATGACAGCCCAAATCATCACTGACTGTGGAAACTTCACACTGGACTTCAAGCAACATGGATTCTGTGCCTCTCCACTCTTCCTCCAGACTCTGGGACCTTGATTTCCAAATGAAATACAAAATTTACTTTCATCTGAAAAGAGGACTTTGGACCACTGAGCAACAGTCCAGTTCTTTTTCTCCACAGCCCAGGTAAGATGCTTCTGACGTTGTCTCTGGTTCAGAAGTGGCTTGATAGCCCTTTTCCTGAAGACGTCTGAGCATGGTGAGTCTTGATGCACTGACTCCAGCTTCAGTTCACTCCTTGTGAAGCTCTCACAAGTGTTTGAATCAGCTTTGCTTGACAGTATTCTCAAGCTTGCAGTCATCCCTGTTGCTTGTGCACCTTTTCCTACCACAATCCCTACTTCCAGTCAACTTTGCATTTAATATGCTTTGATACAGCACTCTGTAAACAGCCACACCTTTCAATAATGACCTTCTGTGACTTACCCTCTTTGTGGAGGGTGTCAATGTTCATCTTCTGGACCATTGCCAAGTCAGCAGTCTTCCCCATTATTGTGGTTTCAAAGAACAAGAGATACCCAGAATTTATATTGTAGAGATGGTCATTAATTGAAACTCAAATGTAAATATTCTAATATTTGGAGATATTGATTTTGGACTTTCATGAGCTGTAAGATCTAATCATCAAAATTAAAACAAAAAAAAAAACTTTTGAAATGTTTTACTTTACATGTAATGAATCTAAAATATCTTAAAGTTTCAGTTTTTGAATTAAGTTACAAGAAAAAATGAACTTTTTCACAACCTGTATATACTTAAAGGGTCCTATTATGTAAAAATCAATTTTATAAGGTGTTTGAACACAGTTGTGTGGCTGCAGTGTGTGAAAATATCAAGCCTATAATGGTAAAAATCCACCCACTCATTTATTTATAATCTAATAAAATCATAAACAGTCTCTCAGGATGAGCTGTTTCAGATTCTCCCTCTGTGCACGCTGCCCCTGAGTGAGAAGCTGTGGTCCGCCTCAGTCATTAACGTTACTGATTACTGTAGCTGCTGGAGATATACAATGTCAGCGGCAAAGAGGCTTTTCAAGTGTTGGGTTTTGGGATGCACTAACGAACATAGGAGTCTCCATAGACTCCCTCCATCTGAGCTGCTGAGGACACTGTGGTTAAGTTTCATTTTCTGAGAATTTTCTGAAATATCCAGGAAAAAAATCGGTAAAGTGAAAAATAAAAGCAACACAGACAGAAATAACCAACAATTATAGACAAAAAACAACTCAGACTGCACATTACCAAGAACATAGGTCTGATTGAGCAACAAAAAATTGTGATGATCCGTGACCAATCCACTTCAGCGCAAAACGAGCCTCCCAAAAGGCTCACATAACCAAAACATTATTTTAATTAAACCTACTTTCCATTAGTCCCCCCCCAGATTAGGGATAGTCTTACCAGCAAAGATACAGCTGTATCGAATAAATATGAACACTATCCCAGGAGGAGAGAGGAAAGAAGAAAGGAAAAAAGAGATCTAGCAAGCATCCATATCCCTCCCACCATCTTCTTCCGGGCAGCCGGCATCCCCTCCATCCCGGCCATCAAGCCCCTCCCGCCGGGCCGAAGAGAAGGCCGCCGCCTTTCCGCCGCCCCGCGGAGCCGCTGCAAATGCCGCCCTCTGTAACAGGGAGCTGACAAAATCCTCAGCCTTCCGAAGAGAGTCGAAGCTTCTCTGCTCACCCCGTGCCGTAGCTTAATTACCGCCGGATAAGCGAGGAAGGGCTGGAGACCGTCTCGGTTACGTACGTAACCCTCGTTCCCTGATGGAGGGAACGGAGACGTTATGTCGTGACGACATAGGGGATTTACCTGGAAGCCCCAATCATCTCTGTAAAGAGAAAACGCCAATGAATATTGGCTAGTGGAATTTGCATACCTGAGCCCCTCCCCGTGCATACGGGTATAAAAGGGCGACAGGTGCATCCACTGATCAGGTTTTCCACTGAGGAGCCGAGACAGAGTCCCAGGCAACCAGCGGTGGTTCAAGATTGTGGCATGGGGACATAACGTCTCCGTTCCCTCCATCAGGGAACGAGGGTTACGTACGTAACCAAGACGTTCCCTATCTGTCGGTCACTACAAGTTATGTCGTGACGACATAGGGGTCCTATGGAAAGCGCCACAACCTGAACCCCGTCACGACCTTGTGCATGCAGATGTTGACAAGCGAGCGCGTGACAGACAAATGCCATGCGAAGGTCGCAACCTTCCCATCGCCCCAGCGCAAATTCGCTAACCTTGGTGCCCGCAGGGACCACTGAGTACATCGCTGCTGGAGATAGCCAAGCCGCTGTTCCTTACCCCAGAGTCAGAAGGGATTTCGACCTTCAATGAAAGATGCTTCACGTCTTTCCTGTTTGTTGTTACAGCTTGGCAGTAACGACGGGGAAGCGAGCCTTCCGGAGAAGGGCGCTACGGAGGCCACATCCTGCCCAAAGGGAGGTACCATGTGGAGACACTGATATGGACTGACCCAGGCCTGGGGCAGTACTACATACGACTGGACCCTGGGGCAGATCCTACCTAGGAGTAGGGAGGAGGGCTGCCAGCAGGGCCTGACAGAGAGCTCTGTCAAAGGGAAGACACGGGTTTACCATGAGGGAAACCTTACCGTGGAAGAATACACGTATGGGATTACCCGAAGGGAATCAAAGCCATACGGACACCTAGCCGACTACAGGGGCTGACCGGAGACCCGGGCGAGCAAGCACAAGTACTGGGCCTGGCGTCAGACTGCTCCGCCCAGTCTGACTGCCGGGGGTGCTGGAGGAACTCCACCAGGGTTCGCCGTTCGGGGAACTGAACTGGAGGAGAAAACAGGCGCTCGTATCCCCGGGTGAGGGGGAATGGCGCAGCAAGCGTGACACCTGCCAGTTCTTCCTGCTACTTACCTGTTCCCTAATACGCGGGAAGAAACTGGTTCAACTCGAAGATTGTAAAATCTTGCGAAGGTGTTCGGTGTCGCCCAGCCCGCAGCTCTACAGATGTCTGCCAG
Source organism: Schizothorax lantsangensis (assembly GCA_027422415.1). Taxonomy (NCBI): domain Eukaryota; kingdom Metazoa; phylum Chordata; class Actinopteri; order Cypriniformes; family Cyprinidae; genus Schizothorax; species Schizothorax lantsangensis. Next base: position 1,001,085 of record CM049844.1, on the reverse strand, counting down.
AGAGGCGCCGTGCGCCAAGGCATAGGAGGAGGCAACACTCCGTGTGGAGTGAGCCCTCACCCCCATGGGGCACGGCTCGCCTTGGGATTGGTACGCCAAGGCGATGGCATCCACTATCCAGTGGGCCAACCTCTGCTTGGAGACAGGCTTCCCTTTCTGTTGACCTCCGTAACAGACAAAGAGCTGCTCGGAGCTTCTGAAGCTCCGGGTGCGTTCCACGTATATGCGTAAAGCTCTTACGGGACACAGCAACGCCAAGGCTGGGTCTGCCTCCTCCGAGGGCAGTGCTTGCAGGTTCACCACCTGATCGCGGAAGGGCGTGGTGGGAACCTTGGGCACGTATCCAGGCCGGGGTCTCAAGACAACGTGAGAGTAGTCCGGCCCGAACACAAGGCACTCTTCGCTCACCGAAAATGCTTGGAGTTCCCCGACCCTTTTGATGGAAGTGAGCGCGGTCAGGAGCGCTGTCTTAGCCGACAGGTATCTTAGCTCGACTGAGTCCAGCGGCTCACAGGGACCCTCTGAAGTCCAGCCAGGACGATAGAGAGGTCCCAGGAGGGCATCAGGGGTGGCCTAGAGGGGTTCAATCTCCTGGCACCCCTCAGGAACCTCACGATGAGATCATGCTTTCCCAGGGACCGGCCGTCCACTGCATCGTGATGGGCCGCGATAGCGGCCACATACACTTTCAAGGTGGAGGGTGACAGCCTACGCTCCAACCTTTCTTGCAGGAAAGAAAGCACTACTCCAATCGTGCATCTTCGGGGGTCTTCTCGGCGAGAAGAACACCAGTTCGCGAACAGACTCCACTTCAGGGCGTAGGCTTGCCTTGTAGAAGGAGCTCTAGCCTGAGTGATGGTCTCTACCACTGCCTGTGGGAGATCGCTCAAGTCTGCCGCGTCCCGTCCAGGAGCCACACATGGAGGTTCCACAGGTCTGGACGCGGGTGCCAAATGGTGCCGAGCCCCTGAGAAAGGAGGTCCTTCCTCAGAGGAATGCGCCAGGGAGGGGCTGTCGCGAGGAGAATGAGTTCGGGAAACCAGGTCCGGGTGGGCCAGAACGGCGCAACCAGCAGGACCTGCTCCTCGTCCTCCCTGACTTTGCACAGTGTCTGTGCGAGCAGGCTCACTGGGGGAAATGCATACTTGCATAGAGCCCGAGGCCAGCTGTGTGCCAGTGCATCCGTGCCGAGGGTGCCCTCGGTCAGGGAGAAATACCACTGGCAGTGGGAGGACTCGCGGGAAGCAAACAGGTCCACCTGAGCTTCCCCGAATCGACTCCAGATCAGCCGGATCGTCTCGGGGTGGAGTCGCCATTCTCCGGGGAAAGTGAGCTGTCGTGAGAGCGCGTCGGCCGCACGATTGAGCTCCCCCGGAATGTGGACAGCGCGCAGCGATTTGAGCAGCGTGTGACTCCAGAGGAGGAGATGGCGGGCGAGCTGTGACATGCGGCGCGATCGTATACCCCCCATCCGGTTGGTATACGACACAGCCGCAGTGTTGTCCGTACGGACCAACACATGCTTGCCTAACAGCAGTGGCCGAAACTGCCGCAAGGCTAGATGCACTGCCAGCAGCTCTAGGCAGTTGATGTGCCAAAGCAGCCGAGGCCCCGTCCAGAGCCCCGAGGCTGCCTGCCCGTTGCATGTAGCGCCCCAGCCCGTGCTGGAGGCATCTGTTGTGACAACAACATGCCGAGACACTTGTTCTAAGGGCACCCCGGCCCGTAGAAAGACAAGGTCCGTCCAGGGGCTGAAGGAGCGGCGACACTCCTGTGTGATGTTCACCCGAAGTGCACCGCGGCACCATGCCCACCTCGGGACTCGGGAGTGTAGCCAGTGCTGAAGTGGTCTCATATGAAGCAATCCGAGCGGCGTGACCGCGGCTGCGGATGCCATATGCCCCAGGAGCCTCTGAAACTGTTTCAGTGGAACCACAGTCCTGCCTCCGAAGGAACTCAGGCAGTTCAGCACCGACTGGGCGCGCTCCTCCGTGAGGCACGCCGTCATACTCACCGAGTCTAACTCCACACCAAGAAAAGAGATTCTCTGCGCAGGGGAGAGCTTGCTCTTTTCCCAGTTGACCCGAAGCCCCAACTGGCTGAGGTGCCGAAGCACCAGATCCCTGTGATCGCACAACTGTTCTCGGGACTGGGCCAGAATGAGCCAGTCGTCGAGATAGTTGAGGATCCTGACGCCCACTTCCCGTAACGGGGCAAGGGCGCCCTCTACGACCTTCGTGAAGACACGGGGAGAGAGGGAGAGCCCGAAGGGGAGGACCCTGTACTGCCATGCCCGACCTTCGAACGCAAACCGTAGGAACGGTCTGTGTCGGGGAAGGATCGAAACATGAAAGTAAGCATCCTTCAGATCGATCGCTGCAAACCAATCCCGGGGCTGTATGCATTTGATCATACGCCTGTGCGTCAACATCTTGAACGGGAGCCTGTGCAGGGCCCGGTTCAGGAGTCGCAAATCCAGGATTGGTCGAAGACCACCGCCTTTCTTGGGTACGATGAAGTAAGGGCTGTAAAACCCCTGCCTCATCTCGGCTGGAGGGACCGGCTCGATTGCACCCTTTGCCAGGAGGACAGCAATCTCCTCGCGCAAGACAGGAGCGTTCTGAGCTCTCACCGAGGTCTCGAGAACGCCGCTGAACTTGGGAGGTCGCCTGGCGAACTGAATCGCGTAGCCGAGTCGAATTGTGCACGTGAGCCAGCGAGACGGGCTGGGCAGCGCAAGCCACGCTTCCAGACGCCGTGCAAGTGGCTAAAACGGTACAATCGACGTACCTGTGGTGGTGCAGTGAAGGGGAGTAGAGCTGGATGGTACAGAAGGCAGTGCGTTCTGCAGCATCCACGCGGAACTCCCTGGGTCCCAAAGGGGACTGGCTAGAGGTGCGTGGGGAGGCACTGCGTCCCCGAACCGCGCTCTCTTGGCCGCTGGCAAAATGGGTCGTGGGCGAGAGTGAGGAGGCAAAGCGTCGCACACTGTCGGCCCGTGGACCTGAAAACCCGGAGGAAAAGGAAATTGCTCTTTCTTTGAAAATGTGGGTGCCGCTGACCCTTGGGCCAGCGGCGGAACAGAAATAAAGGGGAACATAGGATTCTCCACCCGGCCCTCCATCGGGGGAAGGAGCGACGTTGTCCTCGTCGTCTCCTGAGAAAGAGCAAACTCCAACATCTCCGGGTTGCCCGCATCAGGGCCGCTTCGCCGACTTCCTGGACGACTTGGGGCCCGGATGGGACGCGGGGGACGCCGCGCTCCTGCGAGAGGCTCGACGCACCGGCCTAGCTTCCGCTTCAGCACGGGGCGGAGCAGCTCTGGAGGACGCAGGAGGGCGTTCACGGCGACGAGCAGACGGAGGTCTGGTCCTAGGGGCAGCCGCCGCTGCCGGAGCATCCCGTCGTAGCAGGATGTGCTGGATCGCCTCGGTCTGCTTCTGCACTGCCGAGAACTGCTGGGCAAAGCCCTCGACAGTGTCGCCGAACAGCCCAGCCTGGGAGATGGGGGCTTTCTCGACGTCCTTCATCTCCGCCAGGTTGAGCCAGAGATGGCGCTCTTGGACCACCATAGTGGACATCGCCTTCCCGAGGGACCGCGCCGTGACTTTCGTCGCTCGTAGAGCGAGGTCAGTCGCCGTGCGCAGCTCCTGCATCAACCCCGGGTCGGGACTACCCTCGTGCATCTGTTTGAGTGCCTTGGCTTGGTGAACCTGCAGGATCGCCATGGCATGCAGGGCAGAGGCTGCCTGACCCGCAGCACTATAAGTTTTGGCTGCCAGAGCAGCCGTCAGCTTACAGGCTTTGGACGGGAGACGCGGACGGTTCCTCCAAGTGGCGGCGTTTCGCGGGCACAAGTGCACCGCGACCGCTCTCTCCACCTGGGGAAGGGCTGCGTACCCCCTGGCAGCCCCGCCGTTGAGGGTAGTGAGGACGGAGGAGGCAGACGAGTGGCTTCTGGCCATGAAAGGGGCCATCCACGACTTCGTCAGCTCCTCATGCACCTCCGGGAAGAAAGGCACCGGAGTAGGGCGCGGTTGTGAGCCGCGTCCCGCTCCGAGAAACCAATCATCCAACCGCGAGGGCTCGGGACTGGGAGGTCTGTTGACCTCCAGCCCGATGCTCGCGGCTGCCCGGGCAAACATGGCCTTCAGCTCTAAGTCCGATGCGGCGGAGGCGACCACACCCGAAGGGGGCAGCCCCACCGCACCTTCATCCTCAGAGGACGTAAGCCCATCCCCCGATGCTGCGATCGACATACTATCTTCAGGTGGCGCACCGAATGATATGCTGGCCATCCTGTGGGAAGAACCAGCAAAATCACCCAGGAGCCGGACGGGACCCTTGCTGTGTGAGGAGTAAGAGGTCCGTGGGGACGTGCCCGGCGGAGAAGCTCTTACTGAGGCCCTCGGATCTCCCAGAGCGCCAGCCGGTGGTCCTCTGCTCGAGCCAGAGAGACCAGGGCGGGTGGCGGCAGAGGGTGCCAATCCTTTCAGAAAGGAAAGGCGAGATCGCAGCGATGTCATGTTCATACGCCCACAACAGGCGCATGAATCATCCACGAACGCAGCTTCAGCGTGCTGAATGCCCAGACACTGAAGACAACGATCGTGTCCGTCATCCACAGACAGAGAACGACCGCAACCAAGAGGACACGGACGAAGCGGCATCTTGAAAAAGATGCGATCGTCCGTGATTTGCTCTTTTAGAATTTGCTCTTTTAGTTGAAGTGCCCAGGGGAATCGCTGGTAAAAGGGACTCCGCTGACTGCACCGTGATGCCAACCAGGAACAAATTAAAGACGAAAGGCTTTGTGGAGATCAGCGTACTTCTCATCCACTCGGCTCCGAAGTAAAAATCTGATCAGTGGATGCACCTGTCGCCCTTTTATACCCATATGCACGGGGAGGGGCTCAGGTATGCAAATTCCACTAGCCAATATTCATTGGCGTTTTCTCTTTACAGAGATGATTGTGGCTTCCAGGGAAATCCCCTATGTCGTCACGACATAACTCGTAGTGACCGACAGATAGGGAACAAGAGCCGTCATCGACCTCAAAACCTGAACCAAGCTTTTTCTCTTGGCGGCTGTGGCTGGATTAAAGTCAGGAAAAAAACAGTAACGTGACATTGTCCTGCGTGCATTTCACCGGATAAGCCTGCCGAGTACCCTTCAGGATCTCTGATCTGTCATGCCATCTTAGTACACGAAAGATGAGAGTGCGCGGCCTCCCTCCGTCATACACCCGATGCGCCCGGTCAATCTCAATGTTACGACCCTTCAGGGAAGGGATCCACTTGGAAAGATTAACTCTGAGGAAACCAGCCACATCGGATCCCTACATCCCCTCTGGTAACCCCACCAGTCGTACATTATTTCTTCTGCTTCTGTCCTCAGTATCCGTCATCTTCTCGGTGAGTCGCTCCAGCTGATTTCTTAAGTCCGTGACTGTCCTCCTATCCTCACGTGCAGTTGCCTGAACGGAATCAACGTGGTCACGTGTCTGCTTCGCCGTGGTAGCTATCGCCTCAAGTTCCTCTCTTAGCTCTTTAACAGACTTGTTGGTCGCTTGTATGTCCTCACGCAGTTCACGCAATGCTGGAATCAGCACCGAGTCCACTGCATCTCTTACTGCCGAAGTCACAACCGAATTCAAAGTGCTTTGCTGCTCTTTAAATGCATACCGTTAGCGATACCATCGTCGATATCCTCTCTGGAGATGGTGGAATCATTGATTTTTTTCTTTATTGGTGATTGCCCAATCTCTCTTTTCCGATCGCCTTTGACTGTTGAAGTATTCATGATGAGTCCGATGCAAAGTGGTTCGAAATTTACTGACAGGATGATAAAATATCTGACAAAGTCAGCAGAGCGAAAGACTACGCGTGCATCGAAGTTGAAGGGTCACGTGATCTCCCTTAAACCACTCATTTCATATTAATTTATTATATATTTATTTTATTATTTATGATCTCTTTATGAACGTTTTAAAGTGTCAAAGTTGCAGTACAGGGATAGGGATAGGGAATCTCTCAAATTTCATTAAAATATCTTAATTTGTGCTATGAACAAGGGTTTAGAACGACATGGGAGTGAGTAAATGATGACAGAATTTTCAGAATAATTTTGGTTGAATTATTCCTTTAAATATTGTGTAAATAGTTGAAATATTTTGCTTATTGATTCAGCATGTTTGTTGCATTATGCATGTGCCAAAATTATCAGATGGAGCAAGATGAAAGTTTAAGGTGGTAAAGTTTAGCTTTCTTTAAATGATATTCAAGGTTTGTTGCGATTTTTGATTTAAGACTTTGCTTATTGCTGCAGAATTTAACATTTTTAATTTTGTTTTTTAATTATTATTTTTTTTTACATTTTTTCTGGCACTTAAATAAATTATAATTTAAGAGCATTTTTGTTGTAAATTTTGCTACATGCCAAATATAATTAATTTGAGGTTATTTTTTATTTTTTTTTTTTAACCTAGTTTGAGTGGAGTAAAACTGCATACCAAATTGTGTTCCTTTTGAAGGTGTCATTTTGCAGAATGCCAATAAACACTTTCTGTAATGATGACAAAATCTTGTTTGTGTTGTATTTACAGTATTGTTCGTACTGTGTGCATTTGTGTTCTTAAATGATGTGAGGAGCATACAATGTGGCTTAGAATCTGGTTGTAAGATTTAAAGTTGTACATTTAAATGGTAAAAAAAAATATATATATAGTTGAGTCAGCTTAAAATATTAAAGCAACTGGCTGCAAAGCTTTTTTGAGTTTACTGAACTTCAAGAAAAAAAATGAGGGGCACAACTCAGTTCTTGAAGTTCAGTAAACTCAAAAAAGCTTTGCAGCTGGTTACCTTAATTTTTTAAGTTGACTCAACTTTTTATTTTTTTACAGTGCACGGTACAGGCCCCTGGTTTATTTTGCTCCATTTTCCCGCCAGCCCTTTGTTGCTATGGTTATTCATTAATCGGCTCACACCTGATTGTGTTTTAGTTAATCACCGTGTGTATTTAAGCTCTTCAGATTGATTTGTTTCTTTTGTGTCATGCTGTGGATTCTGTCATTTGGGTTAACCGAGTTTACTTTGTTTTTCTTTTGGTTTAATAAATATAGCTTTATTGTCTTCACTCGTCTTCTTTGGACTGTTACACCATGTGATTTGTTTAGTAAATCTTTGCTTATTCTCCTGCTGTCTGTTATCTTGTTGGAATGAATCAGAGAATAGAATTAATCGGTCTGAGATTGTTCAGTTATATATAATCTTGGCTAACATTTTTTTTAATGCATAAGTATATGATAATAATTCAGATAAATACATAACATCAGCTGTGCAAAGATGAATCTAAGAGTGAGAGATGCACCAGAGACTCTCACACAGTGTGGGTTTTTCTGGTTACAGAATGACTATAATGCCACTTCGCTTTTATATCCAGACCAGAACAAAGAAATCGGTAACACTTTCTATGAAGCCCGTATTTATAATACATTATAAGGGTATTCTTAAGGCCTTATAATGTGCTATAAAATCTCATGAATAATCATAACAACAATTATAATACATTATAGTACTTACGTATTTGTGCTTATAACTTTTAAGAGTATGATTATTTATAACACAATGAACACCATATTAAATCTACTTCATTTATAATGGGCTATATCATTGCTTGACATTGTTTATTTAAGATCTGCACAGTAACTTACAACGTCTCTTCAGTGCAATGTTTATATATATAGTTTTATATATACTGTATATATAAAACTAATTGTATTAGTAGACTTAGGTAGGGTAGGTAGAATATTCACATACTTGCAAAGTATCCTATACTCAGTTTGTCTGTTGAGGAACCATCAAAATAAAGTGTTAGCATACAGTATATTCAGCAGACACACTACTAATACTCTCATGACTGCTAGGTGACATGTAGTTGCAGAGTTACTTATCAACAGCTATCTAAAGGGTGCCATCAAAATAATCAAACTGATATTATTAAAAAAAATAAATGTTCAAAGCAAATGTGTCATCTGATCTGATATATGATCTTATAGCTGTTTGCGAAAAATATATATTATTGTTATTATTATTATTACTTATAAGTGGTCTTTGTCTGCTTTAAGTAAGCCTCAGTGCTCTAACAGCGCTCATCAATGACAAAATGACTGAGATGAGTTGAAATTCAAGCACAAATTCCAGCATGATTGTTTCTGTGAAAAGGGTGAGGCACGATGTAAGTAAATGCAGAATAGTAGCAAATACCTGTTTTTACACTGATGCACACATACCTTCAGGGGCGTAGATTACGCGGGGGACGTGTCCCCCCCCCCACTTTTAATATCATGTAAATTTGTCCCCCGCACTTTTTTGGGCAAGTGTGTTGGCATAAAGGTTTTCAAGAGCCGGTGTGGATAAATATAGATTTAAATTCAAAGAGACAGGATAGTCTGTTGCATGACCTGATGTTTTATTCGGACCCAGAATAAGGCGAGATGAACATCACGGAGCGCTTAACGCTCATTACATGCAGTGTGTGTTCATTCATACTCGAAGCCGGAGGGAGCTCTCACGCAGAAAGTTGCACCATGAAGTTCCTAATATATGAAATGGATGAAAACAGCTGTTTTCACAGAAAAAAAAACGAGTTTGGAATTGCGATTGCGACAATATATGGTTTATTTGTGTTTTTCAAGTCATCTCCAGGTAATAAATAAAGTATATGAACAATGCAGTACTAATTGACATAGCATTCATTACAGTATAGAAACTATTCTGCCTCATGGGATAAAAAAAGTGTTTGTAGTATATAAACAAATCATTATTATTGGTTATTGTCCAGCAGTGTATCTGATTTCTAAGCCAATTAAAAGCAAGAAAAAGAGAAAAATTAAAGTTGCCTACACTACCAGTCAAAAGATTTTTAATGTTTTTTAAAGAAGTCTCTTCTGCTCAGAAAGCCTGGATTTATTTGATCCAAAGTAGGCCTACAGCAAAACAGTACAATTTTGAAATATTTCCACTATTTAAAATAACTGTTTTCTATTTGAATATATTTCAAAATGTAAATTACTCCAGTCACACGATCTTTCAGAAATCATTCTAATATTCTGATTTGCTGCTAAAAAAACATTTATTATTATGATGATGTTGAAAACAGCTGAGTAGAATTTTTTTCCAGGTTTCTTTGATGAATAGAAAGTTCAGAAGAACAGCATTTATCTGAAATAGAAATCTTTTGTAACATTATAAATGTCTTTTGATCAATTTAAACCATCCTTGCTAAATAAAACTATTAATTTCTATCATTTCTTTTCCAAAATAAATAAAATAAAATAATAATAATACTGACTCCACACTTTTGAATGGTATAGTGTATAATGTTACAAAAACTTTTTATTTCAGATAAATGCTGATCTTTGGACCTTTCTATTCATCAAAGAATCCTGAAAAAAATTACTCAACTGTTTTAAATAATAATAATAATTAAAAAAGATTTATTGAGCAGCACATCAGCATATTAGAATGATTTTTGAAGGATCATGTGACTGTATTTTGGATTAAATAAATGCAGGCTTGGTGAGCAGAAGAGACTTATTTTTAAAAAAAAAACATTATTCATATATATATATATATATATTACATTTATGTCCCCCTCACTTCTGAAATGATGGCTACGCCCCTGCTTAAAATGCTCTTCCAATTGTGGAATTATCAAAAATGTGGTATTGCGAGAAACAATCCCGACTCCACTCTTAATAACAGCTCTGTGTTATTCCATCCTACCTCCACGCCAGATAATTAAGATCCAGCCCTGGACACCAGATCCCATCAGAAAATATATGTTTTGTCCGGTACCCAAAATACCCAAAACTCTATGAACAGTCTTCTATCAGCCAAGAAGTTGACTGAGGAAAAGGCCAGAGAAGAGCAGAAGCAGGAGACGAAGTGATGATAAAAGAGTTTATTAGTTGCGTATGTTTCAATGCTCAGACTTCATCTGCCCAGCACAAACTCAACAAGTATAGTTATACCAAACTGCTTCAAACATCATCCCATAAACCTGAGTTTCCATAAATATTCCCTTGTATCTCTTTTTCATGAAGACAAACAGCCCTTAAAACACACATAATAAGACTAAACAAATATGAAAATAATATGAAATGAGAATAATAAGCAAAATAAAATCTTAAAGAGTAAACAAATAATATAATTAAAATGATACAATTGATAATAATAAACAAATTATACATTATATAAATGGCTAATGAATAATTATAAAATATTATATGATTATAGGAATAAGTGATTATAAATGAATGAAGATTGTATGATTGCTCTCTTGAAGCAAAACACACAGTTTGCATTTGAGGATCCTTCAGTTTAATTAAACTAATGTATAATATTCCCGTACGGTTTGACCTCCTTAAACACCCTGATCTCTAATGTTGCTCAACTCATCTCTACAGAATCCCCCACAGGTGCTCAAGAGTGTTCAGACACAGTGATGTAAAACAACACTCCCTCACACCTTTAGCACTCTTACAGTACATATCTGACATATTCTACTTGACAGCATTGACAAAACAACACTCCCTCACACCTTTAGCACTCATTCCTATCAGTGGCATAGCAAGTCAGCCTCGGGGCCATAGATAAAATGTTTTTGAGGTAAAAAAAAATTAAGGTAAAAAAAGCTGTTTTATTTACGGTATAAATGCATGGAAATCATATTTAACATTTTCAAGTCCATTTATTATTTGTAGCACACCAACAACCAAATAAGTGCAATAAGCTTTGTGCTTTGTTACTTTTATTATAACACAAAGTCTCAGCCTATAATTTCTGTCAATTTTATCACAAAATACAAACAATAAATATATTTTTATGTTGTGAGATAACTATTCGCCTCAGTTCAAGCGGCATGTGAATCAATCATCTTTTCCACTTTACTATTTAGAGCTCGAAATAAAAATGAATGCATATCAGAAGGAACTTTTTAATAAATCAGAACAATTTAATAAAACAAATGTCTCCTGTAATCCATCAATCAGTGTTTCAAAAAAGTCAAAAAACCGCTTGTGAAGAGTCAGTCGTAACATAACATTTAACCTACCTCAGAAAACAAACAATATAACTTTGCCAACATTGTTTTATCATTCATTTATACTTCAATGTAGAACGTTTTTATTCCTGTTTTTCATGTTAATAAATGTGAAGAATGACAGATTGGATGCCTCAGACTTTTTTGTGGAGTAGGTGAAATTTTCACATTTACTTCATGCAATATAACATGATTTTATTATCGTAATTTTGACTGAAATATTATGACATTAATCTTATTTATTTTCTTTTTTTTCAACGTGGCAGTAAAACACTGCTGTATTTGTACTGCCTGCAAACACAATCTTGGCAGAGCGGCCTGAAAAACAAGTCTGTCTGGTCTTGGTCCTGGATTGATGTGAGTTTGTGTTTGTACGTTCTCCTGGTGATTCTGCTGTCCATTGTGTTTAAGATAGAATTAAAGACTATTACTCTTTACTCCATCGATGTACACCTTACAGCCACATACCTTTACAGCTGTGTGAAGGGAAGAAATTTCAAAGTCTCAATTTTAAATTGGAAAAAAGGGATCGTAATATTGCTTAGGTGTGATAATTTAATTAAAAGCAGTGCTTTATTGCAGTGCTGCTGATATATGTAAAATTAAAAAAAAAAATTAAAAAAAGCCCAATCTCATGCTTTCATGGGTGGACCATATAATAACATGCACTTGCAGGAAAAAAAGATGCATTATTTAATAGTAGAAAACAGCCTGAATATTTCTCTGGATCATTGTTTCTACACTGGTGATTCTTTTTAACTGGGAAAAAAGTACAGTAAAAGAACAAGAATAAGAATTTTTGTAAAGTAGTCAGTCTAAACTGCAAATAAAATTGTAAAACATTTACTCATTCAATTTTAGTTGTGTTCCTAATATGTTGAATACAAAACAGAAAAATGCTGTTGTTGTCACACAGTTGAGCAGTTTTTTTTTTGGATGTTTTTGTGATTTACTGTGCTGGGTGTGTGTTCAAGGTATGTGTGCATCATTGTAAAAAACAGGTATTTGCAACTATTCTGCATTTACTTACATCGTGCCTCGCCCTTTTCACAGAAGCAATCATGCTGGAATTCATGCTTGAATTTCAACTCATCTCAGTGATTTAGACATTGATGAGCGCTGTTAGAGCACTGAGGCAGACCAGCATAAAATGTCATTTTTAAAACTGTAACATCAGAAATGATCTTTTCCTATTGCCTATCACAGCTATCCTGATGATATCCAGATCTACCTGGCCTTATCTCCAAATGACTATAGCCCCATTGACTCCCTCTGCCAATGCATTGATGAAATTAACAGTTGGATGTGCCAAAACTTTCTTCAGCTAAACAAGGAGAAAACTGAAGTCATTGCATTTGGAAACAAAGATGAAGTTCTCAAGGTGAATGCATACCTTGACTCTAGGGGGTCAAACAACTAAAAATCAAGTCAGAAATCTTGGGGTGATTCTGGAGACAGACCTTAGCTTCAGTAGTCATGTCAAAGCAGTAACTAAATCAGCATACTATCATCTCAAAAACATTGCAAGAATTAGATGTTTTGTTTCCAGACACGACTTGGAGAAACTTGTTCATGCCTTTATCACCAGCAGGGTGGATTATTGTAATGGTCTCCTCACCGGCCTTCCAAAGAAGACCATTATACAGCTGCAGCTCATCCAGAACGCTGCTGCCAGGATTCTGACTAGAACCAGAAAATCTGAGCATATCACACCAGTCCTCAGGTCCTTACACTGGCTTCCAGTTACATTTAGGATTGATTTTAAAGTACTTTTACTCGTTTATAAATCACTCAATGGCCTAGGACCTAAATACATTGCAGATATGCTCACTGAATATAAACCTAACAGACCACTCAGATCATTAGGATCGAGTCAGTTAGAAATACCAAGGGTTCACACAAAACAAGGGGAGTCCGCTTGTAGCTATTATGCCGCCCGCAGTTGGAACCAGCTTCCAGAAGAGATCAGATGTGCTAAAACATTAGCCACATTTAAATCCAGTCTCAAAACTCATCTATTTAGCTGTGCATTTACTGAATGAACACTGTGCTATGTCCGAACTGACTGCACTGTATTTTATGTATAATCATTTTCTATTTAACTGTTTTAAATCTCATTTTAAATCAATTTCTATAACATTTTAAAATTCCTTGTTTTTATTACTTTTAATTCCTTGTTTTTATTGCTGTGAATGACTATTTCACTTTCTTTTATGTAAAGCACTTTGAATTACCACTGTGTATGAAATGTGCTATATAAATAATTATATACACAGCAGTCACTTATATTATCTGTTCTGCTGCTGAAGTGTGTGTTGCTGAAAGTGTTTTCCCTTCTCCGGCCAGGGGCCTGTACCATGAAGCCGGTTTAGCTGCAAGCCAGGTAAGTTTTAGTTTAGTTTAGACTAAAATCGAATGAACATTTTATGTTAAATAAATTATAATTTATGTTTAGTGAGGTTCTTACCTGGTAGTGGATATTATGTCATTATATGACACATTGAGTAGCAATTAAGACTGTCAATGAGTATTTTTTAATCTTTATAATTGCATTATTTTCTCATTAATTAATCTACTTAGTCATAATTTATTATTTATCAACATAGGAAAAAACATAAAACAAACTCTAAATGCCCCAAATAAGCAATTAAAAGTTTAATTATGCTTTTGGAGCAGGGGTGGGGAACACTGATCCTGGAGGCCTCTGTCCTGCAGAGTTTATCTCCAACCCTGAAGAATAAATACCGACCTGTGTCCTGAAGACCTTGATTAGCTTGTGCAGGTGTGTTTGATTAAGCTCGGAGCTAAGGGCCACCGGCCCTCCAGGATCAACGCTCCCCGTCCCTGTTTAAGACAGTGATGTTGAGTAGACAACACTAAAAAGTGTCCTTTCCTTTTTTAATTCTACGACTCTCCTCATTAATGCAACACATTCCTGTATTCTGTCTGGAATAGGTTTCTGGCCTCTGCATCACATCTTGCTTTTCAAAGGAGTAGTTCTCCCAAAAATGAAAATGTTCTCCCTCATGTCGTCCCAAATGTTTATGACTTCCTTTTTGTTCAGATGAACACAAGAAAATATTTTTTGTCTGTATAATGCAAGTGGACAGTCCCACACAAAGTGAACACGACAGTCAAGTTTAAAATATTGGTATTAGTATTTTTTGTATTTATCGTTTCACTAAAGAAGACACTGATTCATTAACAGGGGTTGTATGGGTTACTGTCATATTCATTTTTGGACGTTCCATACACTTGCATTATACAAAGAGAGATTTTTTTTCTAAAACTCTTAGTTTGTGTTCATCTGATAAATGAAAGTCATATAGGATGGCATGAGGCTGGAAGTTTCCTTTTAATTCCTTTCTCTGTATTTGTGTGTGCATTTTGTTTCGTTTTCTCCCTTTAACAAAACTTCTGTATATCTGTTAAAAAAAAAAAAAAAAACTTCTACTTTTTAAATACTCGAGTACAATTTAAAGTTGTACTTTTTACTTTAACTAGTATGTTTTTGGCCAGATACTTGTAATTGAGTGAAATTGTCACTGAGTATCTGTACTTTCACTTGAGTAATTTTTACACCTCTGTTTGGGACTCTATGACGTCACACAACCGCTGTGTATCATCTGTTACACGCACCCTGTCTCTGTAAACTGGCCTGTGAATCGTCTTCTCACTGTTAACATCCTCCATGTTTCATTTCATACCGTACTGGAGAGACAGAAGTAGCTCATTGATCTGCCAGTCTGTTCTCTTTCATGCAGAGCACTCTGCTCATGTTTTCTGGATAATGATGCATTTAAAACTTAATGACCAAATGAATGTTTATAAAAGTTCACATGGCTGTTGCAGATGAAATGTAACACGGATAACAATAACATTTTATTTTTTTTACCAGGTTAATGTTGATTATTAGTAACTCAAACTCCTTTTTGTAAACCTCTCTACCTAACTGTTGATCATGTGCATCCGCCACGTTTGTGGTTTTTCTAAAACGTTTTATACGTGTTTGTAGTTCTGGACCGATTGGGCAATTTTAGCCATTAGAGTGTGCACAGATCCACGCTTCAAAAATCGACCTGAAATAGTAGACCATCCGGGGACTTTTGCATACTCTTTTCAACATACTATGCTTTGGGACACACTTATTGTAATCTCACATACTATTAAGGATGGCCAGTATGAACATTGGGACGCAGGGTAGGTCTTCTGCCATCTTCACCCAATTTAATTTTGGGCTAAAAGTGTGTTTTAATGCAAGTGTTACTGAACATGTACTTAGTAAAATATTAATGAAAATTGATTAGTAATCTGTTACTGTTATGCATTACTTTTGTAACGCGTTGCTCCCAACACTGAATTTAACTACAGAAATACATTACCACTTTACATATTGCATTGCCACCCATATGCTGCCATATATTACAGCTGTATTTTTATTTTATGTGCCTGTCCTTCTCTTGAATCAGCTCTTGAAATCATGTCATTGGTTTACTTGGAAATTTAACTGAAATAACTTTTAAAATGTTCCCACTTCATTAAGTTACTTTCAAGCATATCTCTTTTATTATAGCTTTTGATTGTTTTACTTGTGCTTTTTATTTTCTTTCCCTGACAAACCTTCCCTGGAAATATTGATCTGTGGAGTTAAATCTTTGTTAAATACAAAGTCCAGTACATTATTTTTAACCAAAGGATCTTCATCGCTACTCGGGTCCTTTAAGTGTAATCACTGCACATGCAAACTGACTGTAAAACAACTGCTGGATCAGGAATGAAGAGACCGGGGTGATGGTGAGAAGTTGTTTATTAATGATTAAAGATTCCATTCAACCATCAGATTAGAAGTGGAGAACACCAAAATCAGAGACATATTTATCTCTGCTTAAACCAGTTCATATGAGTTTACAGTAGGAGCTTCTTAAGCTTTACAAATAAATCTATGCACAGTTTTAACAGTTCAAAGTATGACTGATTAGGCCAATTTATAACAAAAGTAAGACTACGAAAAGCAAAGGAAAGCAAATCAAGCAGACTGTCTAATTTGTTTGGCCATTTCCAATTTAAAACCAAGAAAATGATGACGCACAGGACAGCCACAACACCACAGGCTTCTTGCACCTATAAGAATAAACAGAAAGCATTTGTATTAATTCAGGTGTGAAAAGTTGTTGCCTTTGTGACCTTAATCCTAATGTTGAAGCCGTTTAGTTATAATTTGTTGTATTTGTGAATTATTATAATATATTATGTGATGTATTATTAATATGAAAGGCCAACACACCTTATATCTAAATAACTGAAACATTTTTGACATAATATAGTGTTTAATATAGTCAAATTTGAGACATTTATGAGTGCAGTATAATCCTGATATAAAAGGTCATGCTGAATAACTGTACTTGCTTACATTCCCATCTCCTCCTTTAGTGCAAGCTTGATATAGAGCTGGGGCACTTTCAATGTGATGTCCAGGCTTTAGCTACTTAAACGAGACAAAAATACTAAGTGTGAGAAAATCATAAGTATGCTGTTTAAACATCACTGTAATCCAAACTAACTACAAACAGATATAAATATGAATAACTCACCTTGACTTTATCTGGGGCCGGAGCCCCAGATAATTGCGCTTTAAAGTTGTCTCCTTCCTTAAAGCTTTTTGTTTTCAAATTATTCAAACTATTCATGTGTTTTTTTTTTTGTTGTTTTTTTAAGTGCTTAGAGTTGAGTTTGCTCTTTTATAGTGCGATAGAGCACGCCCTTTAAAGGTGTGGAATTGTCCAGAACAGTTCCATCAGTGCTGACAAATGAAACAATGCTGTTCAACTAGTTTCACAAGTGTTGAATGCAAAACATCACCAAGAATGAGAAAGACTGTCTTCAGCTGACAGTCATGATGTGTTTCTACATTTAATTTTCAATTCAATTCAATTCAAGTTTATTTGTATAGCGCTTTTTACGATACAAATCGTTGCAAAGCAGCTCTACAGGAATTTAAGTTTCCACAATATATTTATATATTGTAGAACCTTAATATATTTAACTTATGGTATTTCTGGTATTTGGTAATTCTATATGTTGTCTGAGGTCCTCTGAGGGGTTGGCATTATCTTTTCTCCGGTCATCTCAGATCATTTAAGGGTTGGATCCAGACTGGAGCTTCTGTAATTCCTAGTTACCACGGGACGTTAATCCCGTGGCAGAAACAGAGAAACAGATAGAGACATAATTAGCGTAGCTGCTGTTCCATCTAAGTACAAATTAATTGTTCAACCCAAGCTAAAGAATAATAATAATGTACATTTGATCAGATATAACTGCAGTACAAGATTATAAGATGCATTATGTGAATGCTTGGCTAAAGAGATGTGTCTTTAATCTAGATTTAAACAGAGAGAGTGTGTCTGAACCCTGAACGTTATCAGGAAGGCTATTCCAGAGTTTGGGAGCCAAATATGAAAAAGCTCTACCTCCTTTAGTGGACTTTGCTATTCTAGGTACTACCAAGAGTCCAGAGTTTTGCGACCTTAGGGAGCGTGATGGATTGTAGCGAGATAGAAGACTAGTTAGGTACGCAGGAGCTAAACCATTTAGGGCCTTATAGGCAAGTAATAGTATTTTGTAAATTATACGGAACTGAATAGGTAGCCAGTGTAGAGACTGTAAAATTGGGGTAATATGATCATATTTTCTTGACCTGGTAAGAATTCTAGCCGCTGCATTTTGGACTATCTGTAGCTTGTTTATTGAAGATGCAGGACAACCACCTAGCAGTGCATTACAATAGTCCAGTCTAGAGGTCATGAATGCATAGCTTTTCTGCATCAGAGGCATTTCTGCATCAGAATTTCTACTTATTTATTTGTTATTCTGAAAATACAATAAATTGCAATATAGTAATTAATAGAGCCGGCATTAAGGTAGTCAGTTATGTGCTGTTCTTAAGTCAAATAACATTTGAATATTCCTCCAAGGCACTTTTTTTCCCACTGTCACCCTCACACGGAGGACAACTGTTGAAGTGCTCCAGAAATTGTACCACAGTGGAATCGCAGTAATGTATTTCCCCATTGGGATGTTTTTTTATAGATAGTAACAACGATTGCAGTTATTTATTTATTTGAAGTGTTTATTGTAGTATAGTTTATTGATGCATGAATAAGAATATGACTTTTCAGAAAATGAACATATTTGACAGAAATGGAAAAGGGAAAGAGTGAAGAGTGATGCCTTCAGTGTCTGTAACAGTGTGTGTGTGTGTGTGTGTGTGTGTGTGTGTGTGTGGCAGATTTTAATGTAAATTAATATTTAATGCATATAAAAGAAATTTCAATTGATAAGAAAATAATAATTTAATAGAAAAACTACTTTTTTTGTAAATTTTCCATTGTGGTACACTCCCACTGGGCAAAGTTACGTCCATTGGACGTCTTTTTATGTCTTTGCAGATGTTGAAAAGGCATCCAATGAGGAGCCAGAATGAAAGTTTTTATGATGTCTTTTTTTGACGTGTTCTGCACGTCCGATCTAGACGTTCAGTGAACCTCCATACAAGCTTAAAAACTAGTTCAAATGTGGTCAGTGGACATATTTTTTTAACATCATTTAAGGTTCTTTTAGACATAATTTATACTGTTTCTGGACCAAATATACACTCTCGGGATGCATTAGATTTAAACTCATGCTATTTCAAAGCAATTTACATTTGTAACTGCAAATCAACTCACAGAAACTGTGTTTGTCCAAAAATCATGAAAATAAAAGAATCTGCACTGAAACAGCATTGATGTTTATGAGATAATTAAATGATGAAATAACTGATGACTGAGCATTTTGGTAAAATCACTGCAAATCAAAGACGCTAAATCTCTGAAGATCTCTGCAGAGGAGGACCAAACATCTCCACAAACAGCATCACCAGCTTCACTCATTAGACTGACTTTATTTCTGTCAGACATCTATAGCTTTTATTGATAATTACCAGAGGTTTACGTGTTGATATGTTTTATATGAACTCACCATTGTGGTGGAGAGTGTTTGCTTTAGTTATACATCTGTTTAATGTTTGGTGTCTTCTGTTCAATTTTTAGTATTTTATCACACAGAGATGTAAAACAGCTTTAGCACTCTAACAGTACATTCCTGACATATTCTACATGACAGCATTGACAAAACACCACTCCCTCACACCTTTAGCACTCATTCCTATCAGTGGCAGAGCAGGTCAGCCTCGGGCCATATGCAAAATGTTTTTGAGGTAAAAAAAAAATAAAAAATATTAAGGTATAAATGCATAGAAATCATATTTAAGGTTTTCATTTATTATTTGTAGCACACCAACAACCAAATAATTGCAATAAGCTTTGTGCTTTGTTACTTTTATTATAACACAAAGTCTCAGCCTATAATTTCTGTCAATTTTATCACAAAATACAAACAATAAATATATTTTTATGTTGTGAGATAACTATTCGCCTCAGTTCAAGCGGCATGTGAATCAATCATCTTTTCCACTTTACTATTTAGAGCTCGAAATAAAAATGAATGCATATCAGAAGGAACTTTTTAATAAATCAGAACAATTTAATAAAATAAATGTATTCTGTAATCCATCAATCAGTGTTTCAAAAAAGTCAGAAAACAGCTTGTGAAGAGTCAGTCGTAACATAACATTTAACCTACCTCAGAAAACAAACAATATAACTTTGCCAACATTGTTTTATCATTAATTTATACTTCAATGTAGAACGTTTTTATTCCTGTTTTTCATGTTAATAAATGTGAAGAATGACAGATTGGATGCCTCAGACTTTTTTTTGTGGAGTAGGTGAAATTTTCACATTTACTTCATGCAATATAACATGATTTTATAATCGTAATTTTGACTGAAATATTATGACATTATTAGTATATTATTATTTATTTTCTTTTTTTTCAACGTGGCAGTCAAACACTGCTGTATTTGTACTGCCTGCAAACACAATCTTGGCAGAGCGGCCTGAAAAACAAGTCTGTCTGGTCTTGGTCCTGGATTGATGTGAGTTTGTGTTTGTACGTTCTCCTGGTGATTCTGCTGTCCATTGTGTTTAAGATAGAATTAAAGACTATTACTCTTTACTCCATCGATGTACACATTACAGCCACATACCTTTACAGCTGTGTGAAGGGAAGAAATTTCAAAGTCTCAATTTTAAATTGGAAAAAAGGGATCGTAATATTGCTTAGGTGTGATAATTTAATTAAAAGCAGTGCTTTATTGCAGTGCTGCTGATATACGTAAAATAAAAAAAAATAAAATAAAAAAGCCCAATCTCATGCTTTCATGGGTGGACCATATAATAACATGCACTTGCAGGAAAAAAAGATGCATTATTGAATAGTAGACAACAGCCTGAATCTTTCTCTGGATCATTGTTTCTACACTGGTGATTCTTTTTAACTGGGAAAAAAGTACAGTAAAAGAACAAGAATAAGAATTTTTGTAAAGTAGTCAGTCTAAACTGCAAATAAAATTATAAAACATTTACCCATTCAATTTTAGTTGTGTTCCTAATATGTCTAATACAAAACAGAAAAATGCTGTTGTTGTCACACAGTTGGGCAGTTTTTTTTGGATGTTTTTGTGATTTACTGTGCTGGGTGTGTGTTCAAGATATGAAAAAACAGGTATTTGCAACTATTCTGCATTTACTTACATCGTGCCTCGCCCTTTTCACAGAAGCAATCATGCTGGAATTCGTGCTTGAATTTCAACTCATCTCAGTGATTTTGACATTGATGAGCGCTGTTAGAGCACTGAGGCAGACCAGCATAAAATGTCGTTTTTAAAACCGTAAGATCAGAAATGATCTTTTCCTATAAAACCAAAGTTCAGGAACTCTCACAAAACAGATGCAACAAAACAAAACTCACTAATCTGAAGAAAAGATCTAAAAGAAAACCATTTGCTCAACTGTCCTTTTATACTTAAACCACTTCTCTCCCTCTGGGTGTGTGGTTACTGTGCTTATACTGCATTTGTTATATCTCATGGATTCATTGATTTAATGTTTTCATGTTTGGCATCATTTTAAAGGTCTCGGTGTGATTTCACAGCAGTCACTTATATTATCTGTTCTGCTGCTGAAGTCTGTGTTGCTGAAAATGTTTTCCCTTCTCCGGCCAGGGGCCTGTACCATGAAGCCGGTTTAGCTGCAAGCCAGGTAAGTTTTAGTTTAGTTTGCACCAATCCTGGGTTTTAAGGCAAGGCAAGGCAAGGCAAGTTTATTTATATAGCACATTTCATACACAGTGGTAATTCAAAGTGCTTTACATAAAAGAAAGTGAAATAATCATTCACAGCAATAAAAAACAAGGAATTAAAAATAATAAAACAAGGAATTTTAAAATGATATAGAAATTGATTTAACATGAAATTTAAAACAGTTAAATAGAAAAGGATTATACATAAAATACAATGCAGTCAGTTCGGACGTAGCACAGTGCTCATTCAACAAATGCACAGCTAAACAGATGAGTTTTGAGACTGGATTTAAATGTGGCTAATGTTTTAGCACATCTGATCTCTTCTGGAAGCTGGTTCCAGCTGCGGGCGGCATAATAGCTAAAAGCGGACTCCCCTTGTTTTGTGTGAACCCTTGGTATTTCTAACTGACTCGATCCTAATGATCTGAGTGGTCTGTTAGGTTTATATTCAGTGAGCATATCTGCAATATATTTAGGTCCTAGGCCATTGAGTGACTTATAAACGAGTAAAAGTACTTTAAAATCAATCCTAAATGTAACTGGAAGCCAGTGTAAGGACCTGAGGACTGGTGTGATATGCTCAGATTTTCTGGTTCTAGTCAGAATCCTGGCAGCAGCGTTCTGGATGAGCTTCAGCTGACTAATGGTCTTCTTTGGAAGGAGACCATTACAATAATCCACCTGCTGGGAATAAAGGCATGAACAAGTTTCTCCAAGTCTTGACTGGAAACAAAACATCTAATTCTTGCAATGTTTTTGAGATGATAGTATGCTGATTTAGTTACTGCTTTGACATGACTACTAAAACTAAGGTCTGTCTCCAGAATCACCCCAAGATTTCTGACTTGATTTTTAGTTGTTTGACCCCTAGAGTCAAGGTATGCATTCACCTTGAGAACTTCATCTTTGTTTCCAAATGCAATGACTTCAGTTTTCTCCTTGTTTAATTGAAGAAAGTTTTGGCACATCCAACTGTTTATTTCATCAATTCATTGGCAGAGGGAGTCAATGGGGCTGTAATCATTTGGAGATAAGGCTAGGTAGATCTGGTTATCATCAGCATAGCTGTGATAGGCAATTTGGTTCTTCCTCATTATCTGACTTAGTGGGAGCATATACAGGCTAAACAAGAGCGGTGCAAGAATTGAGCCTTGTGGGACTCCGCATGTCATGGACGTCCACTTAGACTTATGCTCTCCTATACTCACATAATAACCTCTCCCTTCTAAATATGACCTGAACCATTTGAGTGCCATCTCAGAAAGCCCGACCCAGTTTTCCAGTCTCTCTAGAAGTATGTTATGATCGACAGTGTCAAACGCAGCACTAAGATCTAGTAGTACCAGCACTGATATTTTGCCAGAATCAGAATTAAAGCGAATATCATTTATTATCTTAATGAGTGCTGTCTCTGTGCTTTGATGCACGCGGAAACCAGATTGAAAATTATCCAGGTATCCATTTGAGTTTAAGTAGTTGTTCAGCTGATTAAAAACTACCTTTTCAATAATCTTACCTATGAAAGGAAGATTTGATATTGGTCTATAGTTGCTCAACATGGTGTTATCAAGATTGCGCTTTTTCTGTGTGGGCCGGAGCTGGGCCAGAGAAAAGTATTCTTTAGTTATACCAAACTGCTTCAAACATCATCCCATAAACCAGAGTTTCCATAAATATTGCCTCGTATCTCGTTTTCATGAAGACAAACAGCCCTTAAAACACACATAATAAGACTAAACAACTATGAAAATAATAAGCAAGGAGAATAATAATCTTAAAGAGTAACTGAATAATATAATTAAAATGATCATAATAAACAAATGATAAATTATATAAATGGCTAATGACTAATTATCATAAAAGATTACATGATTATAGGAATAAATGCTTATAAATGAGTGAAGATTGTATGATTGCTCTCTTGAAGCAAAACACACAGTTTGCATTTGAGGATCCTACAATTTAATTCAACTAATGTATAATATTCCCGTACGGTTTGACCTCCTTAGACACCCTGATCTCTAATGTTGCTCAACTCATCTCTACAGAATCCCCCACAGGTGCTCAAGAGTGTTCAGATTGGAGTCTTCTGTTTAAGTTTTTGTATTTTATCACACAGTGATGTAAAACACCACTCCCTCACACCTTAAGCACTCTTACAGTACATCCCTGACATATTCTACTTGACAGCATTGACAAAACAACACTCCCTCACACCTTTAGCACTCATTCCTATCAGAGGCATAGCAAGTCAGCCTCGGGGCCATAGGCAAAATGTTTTTGAGGTAAAAAAAAATTAAGGTTAAAAAAGCTGTTTTATTTACGGTATAAATGCATGGAAATCATATTTAACATTTTCAAGTCCATTTATTATTTGTAGCACACCAACAACCAAATAATTGCAATAAGCTTTGTGCTTTTTTACTTTTATTATAACACAAAGTCTCAGCCTATAATTTCTGTCAATTTTATCACAAAATACAAACAATAAATATATTTTTATGTTGTGAGATAACTATTCGCCTCAGTTCAAGCGGCATGTGAATCAATCATCTTTTCCACTTTACTATTTAGAGCTCGAAATAAAAATGAATGCATATCAGAAGGAACTTTTTAATAAATCAGAACAATTTAATAAAATAAATGTATTCTGTAATCCATCAATCAGTGTTTCAAAAAAGTCAAAAAACAGCTTGTGAAGAGTCAGTCGTAACATAACATTTAACCTACCTCAGAAAACAAATAATATAACTTTGCCAACATTGTTTTATCATTCATTTATACTTCAATGTAGAACGTTTTTATTCCTGTTTTTCATGTTAATAAATGTGAAGAATGACAGATTGGATGCCTCAGACTTTTTTTTTGTGGAGTAGGTGAAATTTTCACATTTACTTCATGCAATATAACATGATTTTATTATCGTAATTTTGACTGAAATATTATGACATTATTAGTATATTATTATTTATTTTCTTTTTTTTCAACGTGGCAGTCAAACACTGCTGTATTTGTACTGCCTGCAAACACAATCTTGGCAGAGCGGCCTGAAAAACAAGTCTGTCTGGTCTTGGTCCTGGATTGATGTGAGTTTGTGTTTGTACGTTCTCCTGGTGATTCTGCTGTCCATTGTGTTTAAGATAGAATTAAAGACTATTACTCTTTACTCCATCGATGTACACATTACAGCCACATACCTTTACAGCTGTGTGAAGGGAAGAAATTTCAAAGTCTCAATTTTAAATTGGAAAAAAGGGATCGTAATATTGCTTAGGTGTGATAATTTAATTAAAAGCAGTGCTTTATTGCAGTGCTGCTGATATATGTAAAATTAAAAAAAAAAAAAAAAAAAAAGCCCAATCTCATGCTTTCATGGGTGGACCATATAATAACATGCACTTGCAGGAAAAAAAGATGCATTATTGAATAGTAGACAACAGCCTGAATCTTTCTCTGGATCATTGTTTCTACACTGGTGATTCTTTTTAACTGGGAAAAAAGTACAGTAAAAGAACAAGAATAAGAATTTTTGTAAAGTAGTCAGTCTAAACTGCAAATAAAATTATAAAACATTTACCCATTCAATTTTAGTTGTGTTCCTAATATGTTGAATACAAAACAGAAAAATGCTGTTGTTGTCACACAGTTGGGCAGTTTTTTTTGGATGTTTTTGTGATTTACTGTGCTGGGTGTGTGTTCAAGATATGAAAAAACAGGTATTTGCAACTATTCTGCATTTACTTACATCGTGCCTCGCCCTTTTCACAGAAGCAATCATGCTGGAATTCGTGCTTGAATTTCAACTCATCTCAGTGATTTTGACATTGATGAGCGCTGTTAGAGCACTGAGGCAGACCAGCATAAAATGTCGTTTTTAAAACCGTAAGATCAGAAATGATCTTTTCCTATAAAACCAAAGTTCAGGAACTCTCACAAAACAGATGCAACAAAACAAAACTCACTAATCTGAAGAAAAGATCTAAAAGAAAACCATTTGCTCAACTGTCCTTTTATACTTAAACCACTTCTCTCCCTCTGGGTGTGTGGTTACTGTGCTTATACTGCATTTGTTATATCTCATGGATTCATTGATTTAATGTTTTCATGTTTGGCATCATTTTAAAGGTCTCGGTGTGATTTCACAGCAGTCACTTATATTATCTGTTCTGCTGCTGAAGTCTGTGTTGCTGAAAATGTTTTCCCTTCTCCGGCCAGGGGCCTGTACCATGAAGCCGGTTTAGCTGCAAGCCAGGTAAGTTTTAGTTTAGTTTGCACCAATCCTGGGTTTTAAGGCAAGGCAAGGCAAGGCAAGTTTATTTATATAGCACATTTCATACACAGTGGTAATTCAAAGTGCTTTACATAAAAGAAAGTGAAATAATCATTCACAGCAATAAAAAACAAGGAATTAAAAATAATAAAACAAGGAATTTTAAAATGATATAGAAATTGATTTAACATGAAATTTAAAACAGTTAAATAGAAAAGGATTATACATAAAATACAATGCAGTCAGTTCGGACGTAGCACAGTGCTCATTCAACAAATGCACAGCTAAACAGATGAGTTTTGAGACTGGATTTAAATGTGGCTAATGTTTTAGCACATCTGATCTCTTCTGGAAGCTGGTTCCAGCTGCGGGCGGCATAATAGCTAAAAGCGGACTCCCCTTGTTTTGTGTGAACCCTTGGTATTTCTAACTGACTCGATCCTAATGATCTGAGTGGTCTGTTAGGTTTATATTCAGTGAGCATATCTGCAATATATTTAGGTCCTAGGCCATTGAGTGACTTATAAACGAGTAAAAGTACTTTAAAATCAATCCTAAATGTAACTGGAAGCCAGTGTAAGGACCTGAGGACTGGTGTGATATGCTCAGATTTTCTGGTTCTAGTCAGAATCCTGGCAGCAGCGTTCTGGATGAGCTTCAGCTGACTAATGGTCTTCTTTGGAAGGAGACCATTACAATAATCCACCTGCTGGGAATAAAGGCATGAACAAGTTTCTCCAAGTCTTGACTGGAAACAAAACATCTAATTCTTGCAATGTTTTTGAGATGATAGTATGCTGATTTAGTTACTGCTTTGACATGACTACTAAAACTAAGGTCTGTCTCCAGAATCACCCCAAGATTTCTGACTTGATTTTTAGTTGTTTGACCCCTAGAGTCAAGGTATGCATTCACCTTGAGAACTTCATCTTTGTTTCCAAATGCAATGACTTCAGTTTTCTCCTTGTTTAATTGAAGAAAGTTTTGGCACATCCAACTGTTTATTTCATCAATTCATTGGCAGAGGGAGTCAATGGGGCTGTAATCATTTGGAGATAAGGCTAGGTAGATCTGGTTATCATCAGCATAGCTGTGATAGGCAATTTGGTTCTTCCTCATTATCTGACTTAGTGGGAGCATATACAGGCTAAACAAGAGCGGTGCAAGAATTGAGCCTTGTGGGACTCCGCATGTCATGGACGTCCACTTAGACTTATGCTCTCCTATACTCACATAATAACCTCTCCCTTCTAAATATGACCTGAACCATTTGAGTGCCATCTCAGAAAGCCCGACCCAGTTTTCCAGTCTCTCTAGAAGTATGTTATGATCGACAGTGTCAAACGCAGCACTAAGATCTAGTAGTACCAGCACTGATATTTTGCCAGAATCAGAATTAAAGCGAATATCATTTATTATCTTAATGAGTGCTGTCTCTGTGCTTTGATGCACGCGGAAACCAGATTGAAAATTATCCAGGTATCCATTTGAGTTTAAGTAGTTGTTCAGCTGATTAAAAACTACCTTTTCAATAATCTTACCTATGAAAGGAAGATTTGATATTGGTCTATAGTTGCTCAACATGGTGTTATCAAGATTGCGCTTTTTCTGTGTGGGCCGGAGCTGGGCCAGAGAAAAGTATTCTTTAGTTATACCAAACTGCTTCAAACATCATCCCATAAACCAGAGTTTCCATAAATATTGCCTCGTATCTCGTTTTCATGAAGACAAACAGCCCTTAAAACACACATAATAAGACTAAACAACTATGAAAATAATAAGCAAGGAGAATAATAATCTTAAAGAGTAACTGAATAATATAATTAAAATGATCATAATAAACAAATGATAAATTATATAAATGGCTAATGACTAATTATCATAAAAGATTACATGATTATAGGAATAAATGCTTATAAATGAGTGAAGATTGTATGATTGCTCTCTTGAAGCAAAACACACAGTTTGCATTTGAGGATCCTACAATTTAATTCAACTAATGTATAATATTCCCGTACGGTTTGACCTCCTTAGACACCCTGATCTCTAATGTTGCTCAACTCATCTCTACAGAATCCCCCACAGGTGCTCAAGAGTGTTCAGATTGGAGTCTTCTGTTTAAGTTTTTGTATTTTATCACACAGTGATGTAAAACACCACTCCCTCACACCTTAAGCACTCTTACAGTACATCCCTGACATATTCTACTTGACAGCATTGACAAAACAACACTCCCTCACACCTTTAGCACTCATTCCTATCAGAGGCATAGCAAGTCAGCCTCGGGGCCATAGGCAAAATGTTTTTGAGGTAAAAAAAAATTAAGGTTAAAAAAGCTGTTTTATTTACGGTATAAATGCATGGAAATCATATTTAACATTTTCAAGTCCATTTATTATTTGTAGCACACCAACAACCAAATAATTGCAATAAGCTTTGTGCTTTTTTACTTTTATTATAACACAAAGTCTCAGCCTATAATTTCTGTCAATTTTATCACAAAATACAAACAATAAATATATTTTTATGTTGTGAGATAACTATTCGCCTCAGTTCAAGCGGCATGTGAATCAATCATCTTTTCCACTTTACTATTTAGAGCTCGAAATAAAAATGAATGCATATCAGAAGGAACTTTTTAATAATTCAGAACAATTTAATAAAATAAATGTATTCTGTAATCCATCAATCAGTGTTTCAAAAAAGTCAAAAAACAGCTTGTGAAGAGTCAGTCGTAACATAACATTTAACCTACCTCAGAAAACAAATAATATAACTTTGCCAACATTGTTTTATCATTCATTTATACTTCAATGTAGAACGTTTTTATTCCTGTTTTTCATGTTAATAAATGTGAAGAATGACAGATTGGATGCCTCAGACTTTTTTTTTGTGGAGTAGGTGAAATTTTCACATTTACTTCATGCAATATAACATGATTTTATTATCGTAATTTTGACTGAAATATTATGACATTATTAGTATGTTATTATTTATTTTCTTTTTTTTCAACGTGGCAGTCAAACACTGCTGTATTTGTACTGCCTGCAAACACAATCTTGGCAGAGCGGCCTGAAAAACAAGTCTGTCTGGTCTTGGTCCTGGATTGATGTGAGTTTGTGTTTGTACGTTCTCCTGGTGATTCTGCTGTCCATTGTGTTTAAGATAGAATTAAAGACTATTACTCTTTACTCCATCGATGTACACATTACAGCCACATACCTTTACAGCTGTGTGAAGGGAAGAAATTTCAAAGTCTCAATTTTAAATTGGAAAAAAGGGATCGTAATATTGCTTAGGTGTGATAATTTAATTAAAAGCAGTGCTTTATTGCAGTGCTGCTGATATATGTAAAATTAAAAAATAAAATAAAAAAAAAAGCCCAATCTCATGCTTTCATGGGTGGACCATATAATAACATGCACTTGCAGGAAAAAAAGATGCATTATTGAATAGTAGACAACAGCCTGAATCTTTCTCTGGATCATTGTTTCTACACTGGTGATTCTTTTTAACTGGGAAAAAAGTACAGTAAAAGAACAAGAATAAGAATTTTTGTAAAGTAGTCAGTCTAAACTGCAAATAAAATTATAAAACATTTACCCATTCAATTTTAGTTGTGTTCCTAATATGTTGAATACAAAACAGAAAAATGCTGTTGTTGTCACACAGTTGGGCAGTTTTTTTTGGATGTTTTTGTGATTTACTGTGCTGGGTGTGTGTTCAAGATATGAAAAAACAGGTATTTGCAACTATTCTGCATTTACTTACATCGTGCCTCGCCCTTTTCACAGAAGCAATCATGCTGGAATTCGTGCTTGAATTTCAACTCATCTCAGTGATTTTGACATTGATGAGCGCTGTTAGAGCACTGAGGCAGACCAGCATAAAATGTCGTTTTTAAAACCGTAAGATCAGAAATGATCTTTTCCTATAAAACCAAAGTTCAGGAACTCTCACAAAACAGATGCAACAAAACAAAACTCACTAATCTGAAGAAAAGATCTAAAAGAAAACCATTTGCTCAACTGTCCTTTTATACTTAAACCACTTCTCTCCCTCTGGGTGTGTGGTTACTGTGCTTATACTGCATTTGTTATATCTCATGGATTCATTGATTTAATGTTTTCATGTTTGGCATCATTTTAAAGGTCTCGGTGTGATTTCACAGCAGTCACTTATATTATCTGTTCTGCTGCTGAAGTCTGTGTTGCTGAAAATGTTTTCCCTTCTCCGGCCAGGGGCCTGTACCATGAAGCCGGTTTAGCTGCAAGCCAGGTAAGTTTTAGTTTAGTTTGCACCAATCCTGGGTTTTAAGGCAAGGCAAGGCAAGGCAAGTTTATTTATATAGCACATTTCATACACAGTGGTAATTCAAAGTGCTTTACATAAAAGAAAGTGAAATAATCATTCACAGCAATAAAAAACAAGGAATTAAAAATAATAAAACAAGGAATTTTAAAATGATATAGAAATTGATTTAACATGAAATTTAAAACAGTTAAATAGAAAAGGATTATACATAAAATACAATGCAGTCAGTTCGGACGTAGCACAGTGCTCATTCAACAAATGCACAGCTAAACAGATGAGTTTTGAGACTGGATTTAAATGTGGCTAATGTTTTAGCACATCTGATCTCTTCTGGAAGCTGGTTCCAGCTGCGGGCGGCATAATAGCTAAAAGCGGACTCCCCTTGTTTTGTGTGAACCCTTGGTATTTCTAACTGACTCGATCCTAATGATCTGAGTGGTCTGTTAGGTTTATATTCAGTGAGCATATCTGCAATATATTTAGGTCCTAGGCCATTGAGTGACTTATAAACGAGTAAAAGTACTTTAAAATCAATCCTAAATGTAACTGGAAGCCAGTGTAAGGACCTGAGGACTGGTGTGATATGCTCAGATTTTCTGGTTCTAGTCAGAATCCTGGCAGCAGCGTTCTGGATGAGCTTCAGCTGACTAATGGTCTTCTTTGGAAGGAGACCATTACAATAATCCACCTGCTGGGAATAAAGGCATGAACAAGTTTCTCCAAGTCTTGACTGGAAACAAAACATCTAATTCTTGCAATGTTTTTGAGATGATAGTATGCTGATTTAGTTACTGCTTTGACATGACTACTAAAACTAAGGTCTGTCTCCAGAATCACCCCAAGATTTCTGACTTGATTTTTAGTTGTTTGACCCCTAGAGTCAAGGTATGCATTCACCTTGAGAACTTCATCTTTGTTTCCAAATGCAATGACTTCAGTTTTCTCCTTGTTTAATTGAAGAAAGTTTTGGCACATCCAACTGTTTATTTCATCAATTCATTGGCAGAGGGAGTCAATGGGGCTGTAATCATTTGGAGATAAGGCTAGGTAGATCTGGTTATCATCAGCATAGCTGTGATAGGCAATTTGGTTCTTCCTCATTATCTGACTTAGTGGGAGCATATACAGGCTAAACAAGAGCGGTGCAAGAATTGAGCCTTGTGGGACTCCGCATGTCATGGACGTCCACTTAGACTTATGCTCTCCTATACTCACATAATAACCTCTCCCTTCTAAATATGACCTGAACCATTTGAGTGCCATCTCAGAAAGCCCGACCCAGTTTTCCAGTCTCTCTAGAAGTATGTTATGATCGACAGTGTCAAACGCAGCACTAAGATCTAGTAGTACCAGCACTGATATTTTGCCAGAATCAGAATTAAAGCGAATATCATTTATTATCTTAATGAGTGCTGTCTCTGTGCTTTGATGCACGCGGAAACCAGATTGAAAATTATCCAGGTATCCATTTGAGTTTAAGTAGTTGTTCAGCTGATTAAAAACTACCTTTTCAATAATCTTACCTATGAAAGGAAGATTTGATATTGGTCTATAGTTGCTCAACATGGTGTTATCAAGATTGCGCTTTTTCTGTGTGGGCCGGAGCTGGGCCAGAGAAAAGTATTCTTTAGTTATACCAAACTGCTTCAAACATCATCCCATAAACCAGAGTTTCCATAAATATTGCCTCGTATCTCGTTTTCATGAAGACAAACAGCCCTTAAAACACACATAATAAGACTAAACAACTATGAAAATAATAAGCAAGGAGAATAATAATCTTAAAGAGTAACTGAATAATATAATTAAAATGATCATAATAAACAAATGATAAATTATATAAATGGCTAATGACTAATTATCATAAAAGATTACATGATTATAGGAATAAATGCTTATAAATGAGTGAAGATTGTATGATTGCTCTCTTGAAGCAAAACACACAGTTTGCATTTGAGGATCCTACAATTTAATTCAACTAATGTATAATATTCCCGTACGGTTTGACCTCCTTAGACACCCTGATCTCTAATGTTGCTCAACTCATCTCTACAGAATCCCCCACAGGTGCTCAAGAGTGTTCAGATTGGAGTCTTCTGTTTAAGTTTTTGTATTTTATCACACAGTGATGTAAAACACCACTCCCTCACACCTTAAGCACTCTTACAGTACATCCCTGACATATTCTACTTGACAGCATTGACAAAACAACACTCCCTCACACCTTTAGCACTCATTCCTATCAGAGGCATAGCAAGTCAGCCTCGGGGCCATAGGCAAAATGTTTTTGAGGTAAAAAAAAATTAAGGTTAAAAAAGCTGTTTTATTTACGGTATAAATGCATGGAAATCATATTTAACATTTTCAAGTCCATTTATTATTTGTAGCACACCAACAACCAAATAATTGCAATAAGCTTTGTGCTTTTTTACTTTTATTATAACACAAAGTCTCAGCCTATAATTTCTGTCAATTTTATCACAAAATACAAACAATAAATATATTTTTATGTTGTGAGATAACTATTCGCCTCAGTTCAAGCGGCATGTGAATCAATCATCTTTTCCACTTTACTATTTAGAGCTCGAAATAAAAATGAATGCATATCAGAAGGAACTTTTTAATAAATCAGAACAATTTAATAAAATAAATGTATTCTGTAATCCATCAATCAGTGTTTCAAAAAAGTCAAAAAACAGCTTGTGAAGAGTCAGTCGTAACATAACATTTAACCTACCTCAGAAAACAAATAATATAACTTTGCCAACATTGTTTTATCATTCATTTATACTTCAATGTAGAACGTTTTTATTCCTGTTTTTCATGTTAATAAATGTGAAGAATGACAGATTGGATGCCTCAGACTTTTTTTTGTGGAGTAGGTGAAATTTTCACATTTACTTCATGCAATATAACATGATTTTATAATCGTAATTTTGACTGAAATATTATGACATTAATCTTATTTATTTTCTTTTTTTTCAACGTGGCAGTAAAACACTGCTGTATTTGTACTGCCTGCAAACACAATCTTGGCAGAGCGGCCTGAAAAACAAGTCTGTCTGGTCTTGGTCCTGGATTGATGTGAGTTTGTGTTTGTACATTCTCCTGGTGATTCTGCTGTCCATTGTGTTTAAGATAGAATTAAAGACTATTACTCTTTACTCCATCGATGTACACATTACAGCCACATACCTTTACAGCTGTGTGAAGGGAAGAAATTTCAAAGTCTCAATTTTAAATTGGAAAAAAGGGATCATA
Source organism: Schizothorax lantsangensis (assembly GCA_027422415.1). NCBI lineage: Eukaryota > Metazoa > Chordata > Actinopteri > Cypriniformes > Cyprinidae > Schizothorax > Schizothorax lantsangensis. The sequence goes on along the minus strand of CM049844.1, from coordinate 967,891 downwards.
ATATTGCTTAGGTGTGATAATTTAATTAAAAGCAGTGCTTTATTGCAGTGCTGCTGATATATGTAAAATAAAAAAATAAAATAAAAAAAAGCCCAATCTCATGCTTTCATGGGTGGACCATATAATAACATGCACTTGCAGGAAAAAAGATGCATTATTGAATAGTAGAAAACAGCCTGAATCTTTCTCTGGATCATTGTTTCTACACTGGTGATTCTTTTTAACTGGGAAAAAAGTACAGTAAAAGAACAAGAATAAGAATTTTTGTAAAGTAGTCAGTCTAAACTGCAAATAAAATTGTAAAACATTTACCCATTCAATTTTAGTTGTGTTCCTAATATGTTGAATACAAAACAGAAAAATGCTGTTGTTGTCACACAGTTGAGCAGTTTTTTTTTTGGATGTTTTTGTGATTTACTGTGCTGGGTGTGTGTTCAAGGTATGTGTGCATCATTGTAAAAAACAGGTATTTGCAACTATTCTGCATTTACTTACATCGTGCCTCGCCCTTTTCACAGAAGCAATCATGCTGGAATTCATGCTTGAATTTCAACTCATCTCAGTGATTTAGACATTGATGAGCGCTGTTAGAGCACTGAGGCAGACCAGCATAAAATGTCATTTTTAAAACTGTAACATCAGAAATGATCTTTTCCTATTGCCTATCACAGCTATCCTGATGATATCCAGATCTACCTGGCCTTATCTCCAAATGACTATAGCCCCATTGACTCCCTCTGCCAATGCATTGATGAAATTAACAGTTGGATGTGCCAAAACTTTCTTCAGCTAAACAAGGAGAAAACTGAAGTCATTGCATTTGGAAACAAAGATGAAGTTCTCAAGGTGAATGCATACCTTGACTCTAGGGGGTCAAACAACTAAAAATCAAGTCAGAAATCTTGGGGTGATTCTGGAGACAGACCTTAGCTTCAGTAGTCATGTCAAAGCAGTAACTAAATCAGCATACTATCATCTCAAAAACATTGCAAGAATTAGATGTTTTGTTTCCAGACACGACTTGGAGAAACTTGTTCATGCCTTTATCACCAGCAGGGTGGATTATTGTAATGGTCTCCTCACCGGCCTTCCAAAGAAGACCATTAGACAGCTGCAGCTCATCCAGAACGCTGCTGCCAGGATTCTGACTAGAACCAGAAAATCTGAGCATATCACACCAGTCCTCAGGTCCTTACACTGGCTTCCAGTTACATTTAGGATTGATTTTAAAGTACTTTTACTCGTTTATAAATCACTCAATGGCCTAGGACCTAAATACATTGCAGATATGCTCACTGAATATAAACCTAACAGACCACTCAGATCATTAGGATCGAGTCAGTTAGAAATACCAAGGGTTCACACAAAACAAGGGGAGTCCGCTTTTAGCTATTATGCCGCCCGCAGTTGGAACCAGCTTCCAGAAGAGATCAGATGTGCTAAAACATTAGCCACATTTAAATCCAGTCTCAAAACTCATCTATTTAGCTGTGCATTTACTGAATGAACACTGTGCTATGTCCGAACTGACTGCACTGTATTTTATGTATAATCATTTTCTATTTAACTGTTTTAAATCTCATTTTAAATCAATTTCTATAACATTTTAAAATTCCTTGTTTTTATTACTTTTAATTCCTTGTTTTTATTGCTGTGAATGACTATTTCACTTTCTTTTATGTAAAGCACTTTGAATTACCACTGTGTATGAAATGTGCTATATAAATAAACTTGCCTTGCCTTGCCTATAAAACCAAAGTTCAGGAACTCTCACAAAACAGATGCAACAAAACAAAACTCACTAATCTGAAGAAAAGATCTAAAAGAAAACCATTTGCTCAACTGTCCTTTTATACTTAAACCACTTCTCTCCCTCTGGGTGTGTGGTTACTGTGCTTATACTGCATTTGTTATATCTCATGGATTCATTGCTTTAATGTTTTCATGTTTGGCATCATTTTAAAGGTATCGGTGTGATTTCACAGCAGTCACTTATATTATCTGTTCTGCTGCTGAAGTGTGTGTTGCTGAAAATGTTTTCCCTTCTCCGGCCAGGGGCCTGTACCATGAAGCCGGTTTAGCTGCAAGCCAGGTAAGTTTTAGTTTAGTTTGCACCAATCCTGGATTTTTAGGTACCATGTAAGTGGCTTGGCTTTTAGCTGTGTTCATTGCCAGTAACTTACACTGCAAACCTGTGGATGACAATGTCGTCTAGGTACGCTGCAGCATATTGTTGGTGGGGTCGTAGGACTCTATCCATGAGTCTTTGAAATGTTGCGGGGGCCCCGTGGACCCCAAAGGGAAGAACCCGGTATTGAAAGGCACCATCTGGGGTGGAAAAGGCTGTCTTTGGTTTGGCTTGAGGGGTTAGAGACACTTGCCAATAGCCTTTGGTCAGATCAAGGGTTGTGTTGAAGCGTGCAGGACCCAACCGTTCGATCAGCTCATCTATTCTTGGCATTGGGCATAACATTTCTAAAGGAAAAACAGCACTTTTTACTCCTTACAATTTTATTTCATCTTAAAAAGTACATTATATTTTTATTTTATCTCATGCATGATAAATATGGTAAACAGAAGTTCAAATGTGCATGCTTGACACGAGAACCAATGATCATTGTTTTTCATACATCAAGCACACATTTCTACTTCAGTTGTGACTTTCATCAGATAAATATCAGGCTTCAGAAGTTCATCATCAAATCTGAGGAGGCATATTGAGGAATGAAAAAAAGGTTGTTTCGATAGAGCCATTAGCTGTGTAATACTGTCACAAACGAGGCCCTTGCGCCTCCTCTTTCGCACCACCAGAGGGAGCCCTCACCGGAGTACTAACTCGCATTCGGACTTTACCTCCCCAAGGTATACCTGGGACTGATCACCTGCACCTGTCATCAATTACACACTCACTCACATAAAAGACTGTTCCTTGCACCTCAGTGCAAAGTCTTGATTTGCCACGGTGATCACTACTGAGAGTGTTTCCTCTGTTTATTCCGCCTGCCTGTGTATTACTCAGACTGTTTATCTCGATTATGATTCCTGCCGCCTGCCCCGACCTTCTGCCCGTCATCTGACTTGTGTTCTGCATTGTCTGCTGTTTTTAATAAACTGCAGATGGATCAACAAGCTTCTGACTCGTCACAAATACTTTATATTAGCTCAATGCACAAGTTTGAGTGCAAATAAATCAGTGATGAGAATTTAAATACAATTAATATTTTTGTGGGAATGATTGCTTTTTTGTTTGTTTTTTATTAAATGTTACAAATCTCCAAAAATGTTTAAATGAACATTTTATGTTAAATAAATTATAATTTATGTTTATTGAGGTTCTTACCTGGTAGTGGATATTATGTCATTATATGACACATTGAGTAGCAATTAAGACTGTCAATGAGTATTTTTTAATCTTTATAATTGCATGATTTTCTCATTAATTAATCTAATTAGTCATAATTTATTATTTATCAACATATCCTGAGGAAAAAACAAAAAACAAACTCTAAATGCCCCAAATAAGCAATTAAAAGTTTAATTATGCTTTTGGAGCAGGGGTGGGGAACACTGATCCTGGAGGCCTCTGTCCTGCAGAGTTTATCTCCAACCCTGAAGAATAAATACCGACCTGTGTCCTGAAGACCTTGATTAGCTTGTGCAGGTGTGTTTGATTAAGCTCGGAGCTAAGGGCCACCGGCCCTCCAGGATCAACGCTCCCCGTCCCTGTTTAAGACAGTGATGTTGAGTAGACAACACTAAAAAGTGTCCTTTCCTTTTTTAATTCTACGACTCTCCTCATTAATGCAACACATTCCTGTATTCTGTCTGGAATAGGTTTCTGGCCTCTGCATCACATCTTGCTTTTCAAAGGAGTAGTTCTCCCAAAAATGAAAATGTTCTCCCTCATGTCATCCCAAATGTTTATGACTTCCTTTTTGTTCAGATGAACACAAGAAAAGATTTTTTGTCTGTATAATGCAAGTGGACAGTCCCACACAACGTGAACACGACAGTCAAGTTTAAAATATTGGTATTAGTATTTTTTGTATTTATCGTTTCACTAAAGAAGACACTGATTCATTAACAGGGGTTGTATGGGTTACTGTCATATTCATTTTTGGACGTTCCATGCACTTGCATTATACAAAGAGAGATTTTTTTTCTAAAACTCTTAGTTTGTGTTCATCTGATAAATGAAAGTCATATAGGATGGCATGAGGCTGGAAGTTTCCTTTTAATTCCTTTCTCTGTATTTGTGTGTGCATTTTGTTTCGTTTTCTCCCTTTAACAAAACTTCTGTATATCTGTTAAAAAAAAAAAAAAAAACTTCTACTTTTTAAATACTCGAGTACAATTTAAAGTTGTACTTTTTTACTTTAACTAGTATGTTTTTGGCCAGATACTTGTAATTGAGTGAAATTGTCACTGAGTATCTGTACTTTCACTTGAGTAATTTTTACACCTCTGTTTGGGACTCTATGACGTCACACAACCGCTGTGTCTCATCTGTTACACGCACCCTGTCTCTGTAAACTGGCCTGTCAATCGTCTTCTCACTGTTAACATCCTCCATGTTTCATTTCATACCGTACTGGAGAGACAGAAGTAGCTCATTGATCTGCCAGTCTGTTCTCTTTCATGCAGAGCACTCTGCTCATGTTTTCTGGATAATGATGCATTTAAAACTTAATGACCAAATGAATGTTTATAAAAGTTCACATGGCTGTTGCAGATGAAATGTAACTTTTTTTTTTTACCAGGTTAATGTTGATTGTTAGTAACTCAAACTCCTTTTTGTAAACCTCTCTACCTAACTGTTGATCATGTGCATCCGCCACGTTTGTGGTTTTTCTAAAACGTTTTATACGTGTTTGTAGTTCTGGACCGATTGGGCAATTTTAGCCATTAGAGTGTGCACAGATCCACGCTTCAAAAATCGACCTGAAATAGTAGACCATCCGGGGACTTTTGCATACTCTTTTCAACATACTATGCTTTGGGACACACTTATTGTAATCTCACATACTATTAAGGATGGCCAGTATGAACATTGGGACGCAGGGTAGGTCTTCTGCCATCTTCACCCAATTTAATTTTGGGCTAAAAGTGTGTTTTAATGCAAGTGTTACTGAACATGTACTGAGTAAAATATTAATGAAAATTGATTAGTAATCTGTTACTGTTATGCATTACTTTTGTAACGCGTTACTCCCAACACTGAATTTAACTACAGAAATACATTACCACTTTACATATTGCATTGCCACCCATATGCTGCCATATATTACAGCTGTATTTTTATTTTATGTGCCTGTCCTTCTCTTGAATCAGCTCTTGAAATCATGTCATTGGTTTACTTGGAAATTTAACTGAAATAACTTTTAAAATGTTCCCACTTCATTAAGTTACTTTCAAGCATATCTCTTTTATTATAGCTTTTGATTGTTTTACTTGTGCTTTTTATTTTCTTTCCCTGACAAACCTTCCCTGGAAATATTGATCTGTGGAGTTAAATCTTTGTTAAATACAAAGTCCAGTACATTATTTTTAACCAAAGGATCTTCATCGCTACTCGGGTCCTTTAAGTGTAATCACTGCACATGCAAACTGACTGTAAAACAACTGCTGGATCAGGAATGAAGAGACCGGGGTGATGGTGAGAAGTTGTTTATTAATGATTAAAGATTCCATTCAACCATCAGATTAGAAGTGGAGAACACCAAAATCAGAGACATATTTATCTCTGCTTAAACCAGTTCATATGAGTTACAGTAGGAGCTTCTTAAGCTTTACAAATAAATCTATGAACTGTTTTAACAGTTCAAAGTATGACTGATTAGGCCAATTTATAACAAAAGTAAGACTACGAAAAGCAAAGGAAAGCAAATCAAGCAGACTGTCTAATTTGTTTGGCCATTTCCAATTTAAAACCAAGAAAATGATGACGCACAGGACAGCCACAACACCACAGGCTTCTTGCACCTATAAGAATAAACAGAAAGCATTTGTATTAATTCAGGTGTGAAAAGTTGTTGCCTTTGTGACCTTAATCCTAATGTTGAAGCCGTTTAGTTATAATTTGTTGTATTTGTGAATTATTATAATATATTATGTGATGTATTATTAATATGAAAGGCCAACACACCTTATATCTAAATAACTGAAACATTTTTGACATAATATAGTGTTTAATATAGTCAAATTTGAGACATTTATGAGTGCAGTATAATCCTGATATAAAAGGTCATGCTGAATAACTGTACTTGCTTACATTCCCATCTCCTCCTTTAGTGCAAGCTTGATATAGAGCTGGGGCACTTTCAATGTGATGTCCAGGCTTTAGCTACTTAAACGAGACAAAAATACTAAGTGTGAGAAAATCATAAGTATGCTGTTTAAACATCACTGTAATCCAAACTAACTACAAACAGATATAAATATGAATAACTCACCTTGACTTTATCTGGGGCCGGAGCCCCAGATAATTGCGCTTTAAAGTTGTCTCCTTCCTTAAAGCTTTTTGTTTTCAAATTATTCAAACTATTCATGTGTTTTTTTTTTTGTTGTTTTTTTAAGTGCTTAGAGTTGAGTTTGCTCTTTTATAGTGCGATAGAGCACGCCCTTTAAAGGTGTGGAATTGTCCAGAACAGTTCCATCAGTGCTGACAAATGAAACAATGCTGTTCAACTAGTTTCACAAGTGTTGAATGCAAAACATCACCAAGAATGAGAAAGACTGTCTTCAGCTGACAGTCATGATGTGTTTCTACATTTAATTTTCAATTCAATTCAATTCAAGTTTATTTGTATAGCGCTTTTTACGATACAAATCGTTGCAAAGCAGCTCTACAGGAATTTAAGTTTCCACAATATATTTATATATTGTAGAACCTTAATATATTTAACTTATGGTATTTCTGGTATTTGGTAATTCTATATGTTGTCTGAGGTCCTCTGAGGGGTTGGCATTATCTTTTCTCCGGTCATCTCAGATCATTTAAGGGTTGGATCCAGACTGGAGCTTCTGTAATTCCTAGTTACCACGGGACGTTAATCCCGTGGCAGAAACAGAGAAACAGATAGAGACATAATTAGCGTAGCTGCTGTTCCATCTAAGTACAAATTAATTGTTCAACCCAAGCTAAAGAATAATAATAATGTACATTTGATCAGATATAACTGCAGTACAAGATTATAAGATGCATTATGTGAATGCTTGGCTAAAGAGATGTGTCTTTAATCTAGATTTAAACAGAGAGAGTGTGTCTGAACCCTGAACGTTATCAGGAAGGCTATTCCAGAGTTTGGGAGCCAAATATGAAAAAGCTCTACCTCCTTTAGTGGACTTTGCTATTCTAGGTACTACCAAGAGTCCAGAGTTTTGCGACCTTAGGGAGCGTGATGGATTGTAGCGAGATAGAAGACTAGTTAGGTACGCAGGAGCTAAACCATTTAGGGCCTTATAGGCAAGTAATAGTATTTTGTAAATTATACGGAACTGAATAGGTAGCCAGTGTAGAGACTGTAAAATTGGGGTAATATGATCATAGTTTCTTGACCTGGTAAGAATTCTAGCCGCTGCATTTTGGACTATCTGTATCTTGTTTATTGAAGATGCAGGACAACCACCTAGCAGTGCATTACAATAGTCCAGTCTAGAGGTCATGAATGCATAGCTTTTCTGCATCAGAGGCATTTCTGCATCAGAATTTCTACTTATTTATTTGTTATTCTGAAAATACAATAAATTGCAATATAGTAATTAATAGGGCCGGCATTAAGGTAGTCAGTTATGTGCTGTTCTTAAGTCAAATGACATTTGAATATTCCTCCAAGGCACTTTTTTTCCCACTGTCACCCTCACACGGAGGACAACTGTTGAAGTGCTCCAGAAATTGTACCACAGTGGAATCGCAGTAATGTATTTCCCCATTGGGATGTTTTTTATAGATAGTAACAACGATTGCAGTTATTTATTTATTTGAAGTGTTTATTGTAGTATAGTTTATTGATGCATGAATAAGAATATGACTTTTCAGAAAATGAACATATTTGACAGAAATGGAAAAGGGAAAGAGTGAAGAGTGATGCCTTCAGTGTCTGTAACAGTGTGTGTGTGTGTGTGTGTGTGTGTGTGTGTGTGTGGCAGATTTTAATGTAAATTAATATTTAATGCATATAAAAGAAATTTCAATTGATAAGAAAATAATAATTTAATAGAAAAACTACTTTTTTTGTAAATTTTCCATTGTGGTACACTCCCACTGGGCAAAGTTACGTCCATTGGACGTCTTTTTATGTCTTTGCAGATGTTGAAAAGGCATCCAATGAGGAGCCAGAATGAAAGTTTTTATGATGTCTTTTTTTGACGTGTTCTGCACGTCCGATCTAGACGTTCAGTGAACCTCCATACAAGCTTAAAAACTAGTTCAAATGTGGTCAGTGGACATATTTTTTTAACATCATTTAAGGTTCTTTTAGACATAATTTATACTGTTTCTGGACCAAATATACACTCTCGGGATGCATTAGATTTAAACTCATGCTATTTCAAAGCAATTTACATTTGTAACTGCAAATCAACTCACAGAAACTGTGTTTGTCCAAAAATCATGAAAATAAAAGAATCTGCACTGAAACAGCATTGATGTTTATGAGATAATTAAATGATGAAATAACTGATGACTGAGCATTTTGGTAAAATCACTGCAAATCAAAGACGCTAAATCTCTGAAGATCTCTGCAGAGGAGGACCAAACATCTCCACAAACAGCATCACCAGCTTCACTCATTAGACTGACTTTATTTCTGTCAGACATCTATAGCTTTTATTGATAATTACCAGAGGTTTACGTGTTGATATGTTTTATATGAACTCACCATTGTGGTGGAGAGTGTTTGCTTTAGTTATACATCTGTTTAATGTTTGGTGTCTTCTGTTCAATTTTTAGTATTTTATCACACAGAGATGTAAAAGAGCTTTAGCACTCTAACAGTACATTCCTGACATATTCTACATGACAGCATTGACAAAACACCACTCCCTCACACCTTTAGCTCTCATTCCTATCAGTGGCAGAGCAGGTCAGCCTCGGGCCATATGCAAAATGTATTTGAGGTAAAAAAAAAAAAAAAAAATATTAAGGTATAAATGCATAGAAATCATATTTAAGGTTTTCATTTATTATTTGTAGCACACCAACAACCAAATAATTGCAATAAGCTTTGTGCTTTGTTACTTTTATTATAACACAAACTCTCAGCCTATAATTTCTGTCAATTTTATCACAAAATACAAACAATAAATATATTTTTATGTTGTGAGATAACTATTCGCCTCAGTTCAAGCGGCATGTGAATCAATCATCGTTTCCACTTTACTATTTAGAGCTCGAAATAAAAATGAATGCATATCAGAAGGAACTTTTTAATAAATCAGAACAATTTAATAAAACAAATGTCTCCTGTAATCCATCAATCAGTGTTTCAAAAAAGTCAGAAAACAGCTTGTGAAGTGTCAGTCGTAACATAACATTTAACCTACCTCAGAAAACAAACAATATAACTTTGCCAACATTGTTTTATCATTCATTTATACTTCAATGTAGAACGTTTTTATTCCTGTTTTTCATGTTAATAAATGTGAAGAATGACAGATTGGATGCCTCAGACTTTTTTTTGTGGAGTAGGTGAAATTTTCACATTTACTTCATGCAATATAACATGATTTTATAATCGTAATTTTGACTGAAATATTATGACATTAATCTTATTTATTTTCTTTTTTTTCAACGTGGCAGTAAAACACTGCTGTATTTGTGCTGCCTGCAAACACAATCTTGGCAGAGCGGACTGAAAAACAAGTCTGTCTGGTCTTGGTCCTGGATTGATGTGAGTTTGTGTTTGTACGTTCTCCTGGTGATTCTGCTGTCCATTGTGTTTAAGATAGAATTAAAGACTATTACTCTTTACTCCATCGATGTACACCTTACAGCCACATACCTTTACAGCTGTGTGAAGGGAAGAAATTTCAAAGTCTCAATTTTAAATTGGAAAAAAGGGATCGTAATATTGCTTAGGTGTGATAATTTAATTAAAAGCAGTGCTTTATTGCAGTGCTGCTGATATATGTAAAATTAAATTAAAAAAAAAAAAAAAAAAAGCCCAATCTCATGCTTTCATGGGTGGACCATATAATAACATGCACTTGCAGGAAAAAAGATGCATTATTGAATAGTAGAAAACAGCCTGAATCTTTCTCTGGATCATTGTTTCTACACTGGTGATTCTTTTTAACTGGGAAAAAAGTACAGTAAAAGAACAAGAATAAGAATTTTTGTAAAGTAGTCAGTCTAAACTGCAAATAAAATTATAAAACATTTACCCATTCAATTTTAGTTGTGTTCCTAATATGTTGAATACAAAACAGAAAAATGCTGTTGTTGTCACACAGTTGAGCAGTTTGTTTTTTGGATGTTTTTGTGATTTACTGTGCTGGGTGTGTGTTCAAGATATGAAAAAACAGGTATTTGCAACTATTCTGCATTTACTTACATCGTGCCTCGCCCTTTTCACAGAAGCAATCATGCTGGAATTCGTGCTTGAATTTCAACTCATCTCAGTGATTTTGACATTGATGAGCGCTGTTAGAGCACTGAGGCAGACCAGCATAAAATGTCGTTTTTAAAACCGTAAGATCAGAAATGATCTTTTCCTATAAAACCAAAGTTCAGGAACTCTCACAAAACAGATGCAACAAAACAAAACTCACTAATCTGAAGAAAAGATCTAAAAGAAAACCATTTGCTCAACTGTCCTTTTATACTTAAACCACTTCTCTCCCTCTGGGTGTGTGGTTACTGTGCTTATACTGCATTTGTTATATCTCATGGATTCATTGATTTAATGTTTTCATGTTTGGCATCATTTTAAAGGTCTCGGTGTGATTTCACAGCAGTCACTTATATTATCTGTTCTGCTGCTGAAGTCTGTGTTGCTGAAAATGTTTTCCCTTCTCCGGCCAGGGGCCTGTACCATGAAGCCGGTTTAGCTGCAAGCCAGGTAAGTTTTAGTTTAGTTTGCACTAATCCTGGGTTTTAAGGCAAGGCAAGGCAAGGCAAGTTTATTTATATAGCACATTTCATACACAGTGGTAATTCAAAGTGCTTTACATAAAAGAAAGTGAAATAATCATTCACAGCAATAAAAAACAAGGAATTAAAAATAATAAAACAAGGAATTTTAAAATGATATAGAAATTGATTTAACATGAAATTTAAAACAGTTAAATAGAAAAGGATTATACATAAAATACAATGCAGTCAGTTCGGACGTAGCACAGTGCTCATTCAACAAATGCACAGCTAAATAGATGAGTTTTGAGACTGGATTTAAATGTGGCTAATGTTTTAGCACATCTGATCTCTTCTGGAAGCTGGTTCCAGCTGCGGGCGGCATAATAGCTAAAAGCGGACTCCCCTTGTTTTGTGTGAACCCTTGGTATTTCTAACTGACTCGATCCTAATGATCTGAGTGGTCTGTTAGGTTTATATTCAGTGAGCATATCTGCAATATATTTAGGTCCTAGGCCATTGAGTGACTTATAAACGAGTAAAAGTACTTTAAAATCAATCCTAAATGTAACTGGAAGCCAGTGTAAGGACCTGAGGACTGGTGTGATATGCTCAGATTTTCTGGTTCTAGTCAGAATCCTGGCAGCAGCGTTCTGGATGAGCTGCAGCTGACTAATGGTCTTCTTTGGAAGGAGACCATTACAATAATCCACCTGCTGGTGATGAAGGCATGAACAAGTTTCTCCAAGTCTTGACTGGAAACAAAACATCTAATTCTTGCAATGTTTTTGAGATGATAGTATGCTGATTTAGTTACTGCTTTGACATGACTACTAAAACTAAGGTCTGTCTCCAGAATCACCCCAAGATTTCTGACTTGATTTTTAGTTGTTTGACCCCTAGAGTCAAGGTATGCATTCACCTTGAGAACTTCATCTTTGTTTCCAAATGCAATGACTTCAGTTTTCTCCTTGTTTAACTGAAGAAAGTTTTGGCACATCCAACTGTTTATTTCATCAATTCATTGGCAGAGGGAGTCAATGGGGCTGTAATCATTTGGAGATAAGGCTAGGTAGATCTGGGTATCATCAGCATAGCTGTGATAGGCAATTTGGTTCTTCCTCATTATCTGACTTAGTGGGAGCATATACAGGCTAAACAAGAGCGGTGCAAGAATTGAGCCTTGTGGGACTCCGCATGTCATGGACGTCCACTTAGACTTATGCTCTCCTATACTCACATAATAACCTCTCCCTTCTAAATATGACCTGAACCATTTGAGTGCCATCCCAGAAAGCCCGACCCAGTTTTCCAGTCTCTCTAGAAGTATGTTATGATCGACAGTGTCAAACGCAGCACTAAGATCTAGTAGTACCAGCACTGATATTTTGCCAGAATCAGAATTAAAGCGAATATCATTTATTATCTTAATGAGTGCTGTCTCTGTGCTTTGATGCACGCGGAAACCAGATTGAAAATTATCCAGGTATCCATTTGAGTTTAAGTAGTTGTTCAGCTGATTAAAAACTACCTTTTCAATAATCTTACCTATGAAAGGAAGATTTGATATTGGTCTATAGTTGCTCAACATGGTGTTATCAAGATTGCGCTTTTTCTGTGTGGGCCGGAGCTGGGCCAGAGAAAAGTATTCTTTAGTTATACCAAACTGCTTCAAACATCATCCCATAAACCAGAGTTTCCATAAATATTGCCTCGTATCTCGTTTTCATGAAGACAAACAGCCCTTAAAACACACATAATAAGACTAAACAACTATGAAAATAATAAGCAAGGAGAATAATAATCTTAAAGAGTAACTGAATAATATAATTAAAATGATCATAATAAACAAATGATAAATTATATAAATGGCTAATGACTAATTATCATAAAAGATTACATGATTATAGGAATAAATGCTTATAAATGAGTGAAGATTGTATGATTGCTCTCTTGAAGCAAAACACACAGTTTGCATTTGAGGATCCTACAATTTAATTCAACTAATGTATAATATTCCCGTACGGTTTGACCTCCTTAGACACCCTGATCTCTAATGTTGCTCAACTCATCTCTACAGAATCCCCCACAGGTGCTCAAGAGTGTTCAGATTGGAGTCTTCTGTTTAAGTTTTTGTATTTTATCACACAGTGATGTAAAACACCACTCCCTCACACCTTAAGCACTCTTACAGTACATTCCCTGACATATTCTACTTGACAGCATTGACAAAACAACACTCCCTCACACCTTTAGCACTCATTCCTATCAGAGGCATAGCAAGTCAGCCTCGGGGCCATAGGCAAAATGTTTTTGAGGTAAAAAAAAATTAAGGTTAAAAAAGCTGTTTTATTTACGGTATAAATGCATGGAAATCATATTTAACATTTTCAAGTCCATTTATTATTTGTAGCACACCAACAACCAAATAATTGCAATAAGCTTTGTGCTTTTTTACTTTTATTATAACACAAAGTCTCAGCCTATAATTTCTGTCAATTTTATCACAAAATACAAACAATAAATATATTTTTATGTTGTGAGATAACTATTCGCCTCAGTTCAAGCGGCATGTGAATCAATCATCTTTTCCACTTTACTATTTAGAGCTCGAAATAAAAATGAATGCATATCAGAAGGAACTTTTTAATAAATCAGAACAATTTAATAAAACAAATGTCTCCTGTAATCCATCAATCAGTGTTTCAAAAAAGTCAGAAAACAGCTTGTGAAGAGTCAGTCGTAACATAACATTTAACCTACCTCAGAAAACAAACAATATAACTTTGCCAACATTGTTTTATCATTCATTTATACTTCAATGTAGAACGTTTTTATTCCTGTTTTTCATGTTAATAAATGTGAAGAATGACAGATTGGATGCCTCAGACTTTTTTTTGTGGAGTAGGTGAAATTTTCACATTTACTTCATGCAATATAACATGATTTTATAATCGTAATTTTGACTGAAATATTATGACATTAATTCTTATTTATTTTCTTTTTTTTCAACGTGGCAGTAAAACACTGCTGTATTTGTGCTGCCTGCAAACACAATCTTGGCAGAGCGGCCTGAAAAACAAGTCTGTCTGGTCTTGGTCCTGGATTGATGTGAGTTTGTGTTTGTACGTTCTCCTGGTGATTCTGCTGTCCATTGTGTTTAAGATAGAATTAAAGACTATTACTCTTTACTCCATCGATGTACACCTTACAGCCACATACCTTTACAGCTGTGTGAAGGGAAGAAATTTCAAAGTCTCAATTTTAAATTGGAAAAAAGGGATCGTAATATTGCTTAGGTGTGATAATTTAATTAAAAGCAGTGCTTTATTGCAGTGCTGCTGATATATGTAAAATTAAAAAAAAAAAATAAAAAAAAAAGCCCAATCTCATGCTTTCATGGGTGGACCATATAATAACATGCACTTGCAGGAAAAAAGATGCATTATTGAATAGTAGACAACAGCCTGAATCTTTCTCTGGATCATTGTTTCTACACTGGTGATTCTTTTTAACTGGGAAAAAAGTACAGTAAAAGAACAAGAATAAGAATTTTTGTAAAGTAGTCAGTCTAAACTGCAAATAAAATTATAAAACATTTACCCATTCAATTTTAGTTGTGTTCCTAATATGTTGAATACAAAACAGAAAAATGCTGTTGTTGTCACACAGTTGAGCAGTTTTTTTTTTGGATGTTTTTGTGATTTACTGTGCTGGGTGTGTGTTCAAGATATGAAAAAACAGGTATTTGCAACTATTCTGCATTTACTTACATCGTGCCTCGCCCTTTTCACAGAAGCAATCATGCTGGAATTCGTGCTTGAATTTCAACTCATCTCAGTGATTTTGACATTGATGAGCGCTGTTAGAGCACTGAGGCAGACCAGCATAAAATGTCGTTTTTAAAACCGTAAGATCAGAAATGATCTTTTCCTATAAAACCAAAGTTCAGGAACTCTCACAAAACAGATGCAACAAAACAAAACTCACTAATCTGAAGAAAAGATCTAAAAGAAAACCATTTGCTCAACTGTCCTTTTATACTTAAACCACTTCTCTCCCTCTGGGTGTGTGGTTACTGTGCTTATACTGCATTTGTTATATCTCATGGATTCATTGATTTAATGTTTTCATGTTTGGCATCATTTTAAAGGTCTCGGTGTGATTTCACAGCAGTCACTTATATTATCTGTTCTGCTGCTGAAGTCTGTGTTGCTGAAAATGTTTTCCCTTCTCCGGCCAGGGGCCTGTACCATGAAGCCGGTTTAGCTGCAAGCCAGGTAAGTTTTAGTTTAGTTTGCACTAATCCTGGGTTTTAAGGCAAGGCAAGGCAAGGCAAGTTTATTTATATAGCACATTTCATACACAGTGGTAATTCAAAGTGCTTTACATAAAAGAAAGTGAAATAATCATTCACAGCAATAAAAAACAAGGAATTAAAAATAATAAAACAAGGAATTTTAAAATGATATAGAAATTGATTTAACATGAAATTTAAAACAGTTAAATAGAAAAGGATTATACATAAAATACAATGCAGTCAGTTCGGACGTAGCACAGTGCTCATTCAACAAATGCACAGCTAAATAGATGAGTTTTGAGACTGGATTTAAATGTGGCTAATGTTTTAGCACATCTGATCTCTTCTGGAAGCTGGTTCCAGCTGCGGGCGGCATAATAGCTAAAAGCGGACTCCCCTTGTTTTGTGTGAACCCTTGGTATTTCTAACTGACTCGATCCTAATGATCTGAGTGGTCTGTTAGGTTTATATTCAGTGAGCATATCTGCAATATATTTAGGTCCTAGGCCATTGAGTGACTTATAAACGAGTAAAAGTACTTTAAAATCAATCCTAAATGTAACTGGAAGCCAGTGTAAGGACCTGAGGACTGGTGTGATATGCTCAGATTTTCTGGTTCTAGTCAGAATCCTGGCAGCAGCGTTCTGGATGAGCTGCAGCTGACTAATGGTCTTCTTTGGAAGGAGACCATTACAATAATCCACCTGCTGGTGATGAAGGCATGAACAAGTTTCTCCAAGTCTTGACTGGAAACAAAACATCTAATTCTTGCAATGTTTTTGAGATGATAGTATGCTGATTTAGTTACTGCTTTGACATGACTACTAAAACTAAGGTCTGTCTCCAGAATCACCCCAAGATTTCTGACTTGATTTTTAGTTGTTTGACCCCTAGAGTCAAGGTATGCATTCACCTTGAGAACTTCATCTTTGTTTCCAAATGCAATGACTTCAGTTTTCTCCTTGTTTAACTGAAGAAAGTTTTGGCACATCCAACTGTTTATTTCATCAATTCATTGGCAGAGGGAGTCAATGGGGCTGTAATCATTTGGAGATAAGGCTAGGTAGATCTGGGTATCATCAGCATAGCTGTGATAGGCAATTTGGTTCTTCCTCATTATCTGACTTAGTGGGAGCATATACAGGCTAAACAAGAGCGGTGCAAGAATTGAGCCTTGTGGGACTCCGCATGTCATGGACGTCCACTTAGACTTATGCTCTCCTATACTCACATAATAACCTCTCCCTTCTAAATATGACCTGAACCATTTGAGTGCCATCCCAGAAAGCCCGACCCAGTTTTCCAGTCTCTCTAGAAGTATGTTATGATCGACAGTGTCAAACGCAGCACTAAGATCTAGTAGTACCAGCACTGATATTTTGCCAGAATCAGAATTAAAGCGAATATCATTTATTATCTTAATGAGTGCTGTCTCTGTGCTTTGATGCACGCGGAAACCAGATTGAAAATTATCCAGGTATCCATTTGAGTTTAAGTAGTTGTTCAGCTGATTAAAAACTACCTTTTCAATAATCTTACCTATGAAAGGAAGATTTGATATTGGTCTATAGTTGCTCAACATGGTGTTATCAAGATTGCGCTTTTTCTGTGTGGGCCGGAGCTGGGCCAGAGAAAAGTATTCTTTAGTTATACCAAACTGCTTCAAACATCATCCCATAAACCAGAGTTTCCATAAATATTGCCTCGTATCTCGTTTTCATGAAGACAAACAGCCCTTAAAACACACATAATAAGACTAAACAACTATGAAAATAATAAGCAAGGAGAATAATAATCTTAAAGAGTAACTGAATAATATAATTAAAATGATCATAATAAACAAATGATAAATTATATAAATGGCTAATGACTAATTATCATAAAAGATTACATGATTATAGGAATAAATGCTTATAAATGAGTGAAGATTGTATGATTGCTCTCTTGAAGCAAAACACACAGTTTGCATTTGAGGATCCTACAATTTAATTCAACTAATGTATAATATTCCCGTACGGTTTGACCTCCTTAGACACCCTGATCTCTAATGTTGCTCAACTCATCTCTACAGAATCCCCCACAGGTGCTCAAGAGTGTTCAGATTGGAGTCTTCTGTTTAAGTTTTTGTATTTTATCACACAGTGATGTAAAACACCACTCCCTCACACCTTAAGCACTCTTACAGTACATCCCTGACATATTCTACTTGACAGCATTGACAAAACAACACTCCCTCACACCTTTAGCACTCATTCCTATCAGAGGCATAGCAAGTCAGCCTCGGGGCCATAGGCAAAATGTTTTTGAGGTAAAAAAAAATTAAGGTTAAAAAAGCTGTTTTATTTACGGTATAAATGCATGGAAATCATATTTAACATTTTCAAGTCCATTTATTATTTGTAGCACACCAACAACCAAATAATTGCAATAAGCTTTGTGCTTTTTTACTTTTATTATAACACAAAGTCTCAGCCTATAATTTCTGTCAATTTTATCACAAAATACAAACAATAAATATATTTTTATGTTGTGAGATAACTATTCGCCTCAGTTCAAGCGGCATGTGAATCAATCATCTTTTCCACTTTACTATTTAGAGCTCGAAATAAAAATGAATGCATATCAGAAGGAACTTTTTAATAAATCAGAACAATTTAATAAAATAAATGTATTCTGTAATCCATCAATCAGTGTTTCAAAAAAGTCAAAAAACAGCTTGTGAAGAGTCAGTCGTAACATAACATTTAACCTACCTCAGAAAACAAATAATATAACTTTGCCAACATTGTTTTATCATTCATTTATACTTCAATGTAGAACGTTTTTATTCCTGTTTTTCATGTTAATAAATGTGAAGAATGACAGATTGGATGCCTCAGACTTTTTTTTTGTGGAGTAGGTGAAATTTTCACATTTACTTCATGCAATATAACATGATTTTATTATCGTAATTTTGACTGAAATATTATGACATTATTAGTATATTATTATTTATTTTCTTTTTTTTCAACGTGGCAGTCAAACACTGCTGTATTTGTACTGCCTGCAAACACAATCTTGGCAGAGCGGCCTGAAAAACAAGTCTGTCTGGTCTTGGTCCTGGATTGATGTGAGTTTGTGTTTGTACGTTCTCCTGGTGATTCTGCTGTCCATTGTGTTTAAGATAGAATTAAAGACTATTACTCTTTACTCCATCGATGTACACATTACAGCCACATACCTTTACAGCTGTGTGAAGGGAAGAAATTTCAAAGTCTCAATTTTAAATTGGAAAAAAGGGATCGTAATATTGCTTAGGTGTGATAATTTAATTAAAAGCAGTGCTTTATTGCAGTGCTGCTGATATATGTAAAATTAAAAAATAAAATAAAAAAAAAAGCCCAATCTCATGCTTTCAAGGGTGGACCATATAATAACATGCACTTGCAGGAAAAAAAGATGCATTATTGAATAGTAGACAACAGCCTGAATCTTTCTCTGGATCATTGTTTCTACACTGGTGATTCTTTTTAACTAGGAAAAAAGTACAGTAAAAGAACAAGAATAAGAATTTTTGTAAAGTAGTCAGTCTAAACTGCAAATAAAATTATAAAACATTTACCCATTCAATTTTAGTTGTGTTCCTAATATGTTGAATACAAAACAGAAAAATGCTGTTGTTGTCACACAGTTGGGCAGTTTTTTTTTTGGATGTTTTTGTGATTTACTGTGCTGGGTGTGTGTTCAAGATATGAAAAAACAGGTATTTGCAACTATTCTGCATTTACTTACATCGTGCCTCGCCCTTTTCACAGAAGCAATCATGCTGGAATTCGTGCTTGAATTTCAACTCATCTCAGTGATTTTGACATTGATGAGCGCTGTTAGAGCACTGAGGCAGACCAGCATAAAATGTCGTTTTTAAAACCGTAAGATCAGAAATGATCTTTTCCTATAAAACCAAAGTTCAGGAACTCTCACAAAACAGATGCAACAAAACAAAACTCACTAATCTGAAGAAAAGATCTAAAAGAAAACCATTTGCTCAACTGTCCTTTTATACTTAAACCACTTCTCTCCCTCTGGGTGTGTGGTTACTGTGCTTATACTGCATTTGTTATATCTCATGGATTCATTGATTTAATGTTTTCATGTTTGGCATCATTTTAAAGGTATCGGTGTGATTTCACAGCAGTCACTTATATTATCTGTTCTGCTGCTGAAGTCTGTGTTGCTGAAAATGTTTTCCCTTCTCCGGCCAGGGGCCTGTACCATGAAGCCGGTTTAGCTGCAAGCCAGGTAAGTTTTAGTTTAGTTTGCACCAATCCTGGGTTTTAAGGCAAGGCAAGGCAAGGCAAGTTTATTTATATAGCACATTTCATACACAGTGGTAATTCAAAGTGCTTTACATAAAAGAAAGTGAAATAATCATTCACAGCAATAAAAAACAAGGAATTAAAAATAATAAAACAAGGAATTTTAAAATGATATAGAAATTGATTTAACATGAAATTTAAAACAGTTAAATAGAAAAGGATTATACATAAAATACAATGCAGTCAGTTCGGACGTAGCACAGTGCTCATTCAACAAATGCACAGCTAAACAGATGAGTTTTGAGACTGGATTTAAATGTGGCTAATGTTTTAGCACATCTGATCTCTTCTGGAAGCTGGTTCCAGCTGCGGGTGGCATAATAGCTAAAAGCGGACTCCCCTTGTTTTGTGTGAACCCTTGGTATTTCTAACTGACTCGATCCTAATGATCTGAGTGGTCTGTTAGGTTTATATTCAGTGAGCATATCTGCAATATATTTAGGTCCTAGGCCATTGAGTGACTTATAAACGAGTAAAAGTACTTTAAAATCAATCCTAAATGTAACTGGAAGCCAGTGTAAGGACCTGAGGACTGGTGTGATATGCTCAGATTTTCTGGTTCTAGTCAGAATCCTGGCAGCAGCGTTCTGGATGAGCTTCAGCTGACTAATGGTCTTCTTTGGAAGGAGACCATTACAATAATCCACCTGCTGGGAATAAAGGCATGAACAAGTTTCTCCAAGTCTTGACTGGAAACAAAACATCTAATTCTTGCAATGTTTTTGAGATGATAGTATGCTGATTTAGTTACTGCTTTGACATGACTACTAAAACTAAGGTCTGTCTCCAGAATCACCCCAAGATTTCTGACTTGATTTTTAGTTGTTTGACCCCTAGAGTCAAGGTATGCATTCACCTTGAGAACTTCATCTTTGTTTCCAAATGCAATGACTTCAGTTTTCTCCTTGTTTAATTGAAGAAAGTTTTGGCACATCCAACTGTTTATTTCATCAATTCATTGGCAGAGGGAGTCAATGGGGCTGTAATCATTTGGAGATAAGGCTAGGTAGATCTGGTTATCATCAGCATAGCTGTGATAGGCAATTTGGTTCTTCCTCATTATCTGACTTAGTGGGAGCATATACAGGCTAAACAAGAGCGGTGCAAGAATTGAGCCTTGTGGGACTCCGCATGTCATGGACGTCCACTTAGACTTATGCTCTCCTATACTCACATAATAACCTCTCCCTTCTAAATATGACCTGAACCATTTGAGTGCCATCCCAGAAAGCCCGACCCAGTTTTCCAGTCTCTCTAGAAGTATGTTATGATCGACAGTGTCAAACGCAGCACTAAGATCTAGTAGTACCAGCACTGATATTTTGCCAGAATCAGAATTAAAGCGAATATCATTTATTATCTTAATGAGTGCTGTCTCTGTGCTTTGATGCACGCGGAAACCAGATTGAAAATTATCCAGGTATCCATTTGAGTTTAAGTAGTTGTTCAGCTGATTAAAAACTACCTTTTCAATAATCTTACCTATGAAAGGAAGATTTGATATTGGTCTATAGTTGCTCAACATGGTGTTATCAAGATTGCGCTTTTTCTGTGTGGGCCGGAGCTGGGCCAGAGAAAAGTATTCTTTAGTTATACCAAACTGCTTCAAACATCATCCCATAAACCAGAGTTTCCATAAATATTGCCTCGTATCTCGTTTTCATGAAGACAAACAGCCCTTAAAACACACATAATAAGACTAAACAACTATGAAAATAATAAGCAAGGAGAATAATAATCTTAAAGAGTAACTGAATAATATAATTAAAATGATCATAATAAACAAATGATAAATTATATAAATGGCTAATGACTAATTATCATAAAAGATTACATGATTATAGGAATAAATGCTTATAAATGAGTGAAGATTGTATGATTGCTCTCTTGAAGCAAAACACACAGTTTGCATTTGAGGATCCTACAATTTAATTCAACTAATGTATAATATTCCCGTACGGTTTGACCTCCTTAGACACCCTGATCTCTAATGTTGCTCAACTCATCTCTACAGAATCCCCCACAGGTGCTCAAGAGTGTTCAGATTGGAGTCTTCTGTTTAAGTTTTTGTATTTTATCACACAGTGATGTAAAACACAACTCCCTCACACCTTAAGCACTCTTACAGTACATCCCTGACATATTCTACTTGACAGCATTGACAAAACAACACTCCCTCACACCTTTAGCACTCATTCCTATCAGAGGCATAGCAAGTCAGCCTCGGGGCCATAGGCAAAATGTTTTTGAGGTAAAAAAAAATTAAGGTTAAAAAAGCTGTTTTATTTACGGTATAAATGCATGGAAATCATATTTAACATTTTCAAGTCCATTTATTATTTGTAGCACACCAACAACCAAATAATTGCAATAAGCTTTGTGCTTTTTTACTTTTATTATAACACAAAGTCTCAGCCTATAATTTCTGTCAATTTTATCACAAAATACAAACAATAAATATATTTTTATGTTGTGAGATAACTATTCGCCTCAGTTCAAGCGGCATGTGAATCAATCATCTTTTCCACTTTACTATTTAGAGCTCGAAATAAAAATGAATGCATATCAGAAGGAACTTTTTAATAAATCAGAACAATTTAATAAAATAAATGTATTCTGTAATCCATCAATCAGTGTTTCAAAAAAGTCAAAAAACAGCTTGTGAAGAGTCAGTCGTAACATAACATTTAACCTACCTCAGAAAACAAATAATATAACTTTGTCAACATTGTTTTATCATTCATTTATACTTCAATGTAGAACGTTTTTATTCCTGTTTTTCATGTTAATAAATGTGAAGAATGACAGATTGGATGCCTCAGACTTTTTTTTTGTGGAGTAGGTGAAATTTTCACATTTACTTCATGCAATATAACATGATTTTATTATCGTAATTTTGACTGAAATATTATGACATTATTAGTATGTTATTATTTATTTTCTTTTTTTTCAACGTGGCAGTCAAACACTGCTGTATTTGTACTGCCTGCAAACACAATCTTGGCAGAGCGGCCTGAAAAACAAGTCTGTCTGGTCTTGGTCCTGGATTGATGTGAGTTTGTGTTTGTACGTTCTCCTGGTGATTCTGCTGTCCATTGTGTTTAAGATAGAATTAAAGACTATTACTCTTTACTCCATCGATGTACACATTACAGCCACATACCTTTACAGCTGTGTGAAGGGAAGAAATTTCAAAGTCTCAATTTTAAATTGGAAAAAAGGGATCGTAATATTGCTTAGGTGTGATAATTTAATTAAAAGCAGTGCTTTATTGCAGTGCTGCTGATATATGTAAAATTAAATTAAAAAAAAAAAAAAAAAAGCCCAATGTCATGCTTTCATGGTTGGACCATATAATAACATGCACTTGCAGGAAAAAATATGCATTATTGAATAGTAGAAAACAGCCTGAATCTTTCTCTGGATCATTGTTTCTACACTGGTGATTCTTTTTAACTGGGAAAAAAGTACAGTAAAAGAACAAGAATAAGAATTTTTGTAAAGTAGTCAGTCTAAACTGCAAATAAAATTATAAAACATTTACCCATTCAATTTTAGTTGTGTTCCTAATATGTTGAATACAAAACAGAAAAATGCTGTTGTTGTCACACAGTTGAGCAGTTTGTTTTTTGGATGTTTTTGTGATTTACTGTGCTGGGTGTGTGTTCAAGATATGAAAAAACAGGTATTTGCAACTATTCTGCATTTACTTACATCGTGCCTCGCCCTTTTCACAGAAGCAATCATGCTGGAATTCGTGCTTGAATTTCAACTCATCTCAGTGATTTTGACATTGATGAGCGCTGTTAGAGCACTGAGGCAGGCCAGCATAAAATGTCGTTTTTAAAACCGTAAGATCAGAAATGATCTTTTCCTATAAAACCAAAGTTCAGGAACTCTCACAAAACAGATGCAACAAAACAAAACTCACTAATCTGAAGAAAAGATCTAAAAGAAAACCATTTGCTCAACTGTCCTTTTATACTTAAACCACTTCTCTCCCTCTGGGTGTGTGGTTACTGTGCTTATACTGCATTTGTTATATCTCATGGATTCATTGATTTAATGTTTTCATGTTTGGCATCATTTTAAAGGTCTCGGTGTGATTTCACAGCAGTCACTTATATTATCTGTTCTGCTGCTGAAGTCTGTGTTGCTGAAAATGTTTTCCCTTCTCCGGCCAGGGGCCTGTACCATGAAGCCGGTTTAGCTGCAAGCCAGGTAAGTTTTAGTTTAGTTTGCACCAATCCTGGGTTTTAAGGCAAGGCAAGGCAAGGCAAGTTTATTTATATAGCACATTTCATACACAGTGGTAATTCAAAGTGCTTTACATAAAAGAAAGTGAAATAATCATTCACAGCAATAAAAAACAAGGAATTAAAAATAATAAAACAAGGAATTTTAAAATGATATAGAAATTGATTTAACATGAAATTTAAAACAGTTAAATAGAAAAGGATTATACATAAAATACAATGCAGTCAGTTCGGACGTAGCACAGTGCTCATTCAACAAATGCACAGCTAAATAGATGAGTTTTGAGACTGGATTTAAATGTGGCTAATGTTTTAGCACATCTGATCTCTTCTGGAAGCTGGTTCCAGCTGCGGGCGGCATAATAGCTAAAAGCGGACTCCCCTTGTTTTGTGTGAACCCTTGGTATTTCTAACTGACTCGATCCTAATGATCTGAGTGGTCTGTTAGGTTTATATTCAGTGAGCATATCTGCAATATATTTAGGTCCTAGGCCATTGAGTGACTTATAAACGAGTAAAAGTACTTTAAAATCAATCCTAAATGTAACTGGAAGCCAGTGTAAGGACCTGAGGACTGGTGTGATATGCTCAGATTTTCTGGTTCTAGTCAGAATCCTGGCAGCAGCGTTCTGGATGAGCTGCAGCTGACTAATGGTCTTCTTTGGAAGGAGACCATTACAATAATCCACCTGCTGGTGATGAAGGCATGAACAAGTTTCTCCAAGTCTTGACTGGAAACAAAACATCTAATTCTTGCAATGTTTTTGAGATGATAGTATGCTGATTTAGTTACTGCTTTGACATGACTACTAAAACTAAGGTCTGTCTCCAGAATCACCCCAAGATTTCTGACTTGATTTTTAGTTGTTTGACCCCTAGAGTCAAGGTATGCATTCACCTTGAGAACTTCATCTTTGTTTCCAAATGCAATGACTTCAGTTTTCTCCTTGTTTAACTGAAGAAAGTTTTGGCACATCCAACTGTTTATTTCATCAATTCATTGGCAGAGGGAGTCAATGGGGCTGTAATCATTTGGAGATAAGGCTAGGTAGATCTGGGTATCATCAGCATAGCTGTGATAGGCAATTTGGTTCTTCCTCATTATCTGACTTAGTGGGAGCATATACAGGCTAAACAAGAGCGGTGCAAGAATTGAGCCTTGTGGGACTCCGCATGTCATGGACGTCCACTTAGACTTATGCTCTCCTATACTCACATAATAACCTCTCCCTTCTAAATATGACCTGAACCATTTGAGTGCCATCCCAGAAAGCCCGACCCAGTTTTCCAGTCTATCTAGAAGTATGTTATGATCGACAGTGTCAAACGCAGCACTAAGATCTAGTAGTACCAGCACTGATATTTTGCCAGAATCAGAATTAAAGCGAATATCATTTATTATCTTAATGAGTGCTGTCTCTGTGCTTTGATGCACGCGGAAACCAGATTGAAAATTATCCAGGTATCCATTTGAGTTTAAATAGTTGTTCAGCTGATTAAAAACTACCTTTTCAATAATCTTACCTATGAAAGGAAGATTTGATATTGGTCTATAGTTGCTCAACATGGTGTTATCAAGATTGCGCTTTTTACGACCAGTTCCCCAAAGAAATCCTGGAGCGACGCAAACTTCTGTTCCCAATCCGACGCAGTCTCATCCAAAAGGGCTCCCGAGCTGTCATCGCAGTGGACCGGCTCTACGTGGACGGACAGCTCTATCGCAACCTCCGTACCACTCCGTGGTTATATTAACACCACTCCAGATAAGAATCCGTTATATTTATCTTTTCTTTTTCTCTCTTTCCTCGCTTGTTCTTCCATTTACCTCTAAATATTTATGTCATTTCGATAATTTAATACGATATCATAACAAACACGTACAGTCAGTCTCCGCAGCGTTTAAATGATTTTGCAATGTTTTCGTTTCTGTCAAGTTTTTACTTTCATCCCTCTATGCTTGCTTCTTTGTATGTCTTTCTTACTTCCAACTCCTTTCACGGCACCGATCACCTGCTTTACTACACATATAAACAAAACACACTATATTACACATCTGCTTGGCACGACCATGTACATATACACTCAGCATTAACGCAACCACTCAGACCTTACAGCGCACACAGACATGAAGGACATACTCGCATACAAGCGCGTACACGCCCGCTCATATCTTATTCATTTGAGCATCACACGCAGCGAGCAGCATTAGATACACACACACATCTATGGGTGCATTAAGGTTTGTCACATGGAATGTGAATGGAGCTGGCTCCAAGGAAAAAAAGTTAAAAATATTTAGCCAGCTTAAAAAACTACAAGCAGACGTTGTATTATTACAAGAGACTCATAGACCTGCCACAGCTACAGATCAACTTAAAACAACTGAGTTTCCTAATGTGTTCTCAGCCTGCTATAACTCTAGGCAAAGGGGGGTA
Source organism: Schizothorax lantsangensis (assembly GCA_027422415.1). NCBI lineage: Eukaryota > Metazoa > Chordata > Actinopteri > Cypriniformes > Cyprinidae > Schizothorax > Schizothorax lantsangensis. The sequence goes on along the minus strand of CM049844.1, from coordinate 941,474 downwards.
GCAATTTTAATACATAAAAATGTTAATTTCACAGTACTAAACACAGTTATAGATCCAGAAGGTAGATTTCTAATCATTAAATTATCTATATTTGACAAAAAGTTATGTATTGTTAGTATATATGGTCCAAATGTTGATGATCCCTCTTTCTTTCATGGTTTTTTTACCGCACTTTCTGAACAACTAGATTGTGCACTTATAATTGGGGGAGACCTCAACTTTGGACTAAATAAAGAAATGGACAGGCTAAGTACAGCTGGAACTCAGCGCAATTGGGAATCCACAAATATAGTTAAACAGTACATGAGCGACTATGGACTTTGCGATGCATGGCGTTCTCTCCACACCAACAGTAGGGAATTTACTTTCTTCTCACATGTCCATCACTCTTACTCTCGTCTGGATTATTTCCTAGTCAGCAGCTCACTGCTGAGTGACATTTCAGACACAGAGATACACACTATAGCTGTCAGCGATCATGCTGCTGTTTCTTTAACTCTAGTAAATAAGAAGACCACTCCACCAAGTAATAACTGGAGATTCAATACATCATTGCTTAAAGACGACGATTTTATTAAATATTTTAAAGAAGAGTGGGCTTTATATTTAGACTATAATGACCTGCCTGGAACATCAGCATCTGTTCTCTGGGAAGCAGGCAAAGCTGTGATGAGAGGTAGAATAATCTCATTTTCATCGCATAAAAAGAAAAGAGAAAATAAATGTATTCAGGAATTAGAAGAAACCATAAAAACTTTAGAAGAATCCTACGTATCCTCCCAGGAACAGGAAATGCTGAAAAAAATATGTAAAGCAAAACTAGAATTAAATGAAATTATTAATAAAAAAACTAAATTCTTAGCACAAAGACTTCGCTGGCAAGAATTTGAATATGGTAACAAATCAGGTCAATTCTTAGCGAACCAGTTAAAAATAAATAAAGAAAAAACAACGATATGTGCTGTTAAAGATTTAACTGGGGATACAGTATATGACCCTGAAAGAATAAACAACACTTTCAGAGATTTTTACGAATCTTTATATTCTCCACAGATAAACCCATCTAAAGACGAAGTTGACCAATTTCTTGACAATATAACTCTTCCGAAATTAACAGACAATCAAGCGATGGCATTGGATTCTCCACTGACATCAGATGAACTTCAGGAAGCTTTGAACAGTATGCCCAATAAAAAGGCTCCAGGTCCAGATGGCTTTCCAGCAGAATTCTATAAAGAATTCTGGGCTATTCTGGCACCAACATTCTACAGAATGTTGCAGGAAACCAAAGAAAATGGCAGACTTCCACCAAATATGAATTCTGCCAACATTAGTCTCTTACTAAAACCAGGCAAAGACCCTGTATTGCCTACTAGCTATCGTCCAATATCCCTTATTAATGTGGACACTAAAATAATCTGCAAAGCTATCTCAAAAAGAATAGAGAAGATAACCCCTCTCATAATTCATTACGACCAAACTGGTTTCATAAAAGGCAGGCACTCCTCAACAAATACTCGTAGGTTACTTAACTTGATAGACTATTCATGCAATAGAAACCTTCAAATTACAATATTGTCTCTAGATGCAGAAAAAGCTTTTGATAGGGTTAACTGGAATTTTCTATTTGCAACTTTACACAAATTTGGTTTTGGAAACTCTTTCATAAACTGGTTAAAAATATTATATAACTCTCCAACAGCATGTGTCAGGACAAATGCCCAAACGTCCTCTAGCTTCTGTCTTAAGAGGGGCACCAGGCAGGGATGCCCCCTCTCCCCCTCACTGTTTGCAATTTTTATTGAACCACTAGCAGCAGCAATTAGACAGGCAACAGTGATTAAAGGCATTAAATGCAAGAATGTAGAACATAAAGTTAGTCTTTACGCAGATGATGTGTTACTTTTTCTTCAACATTCACAAACCACTCTCTCTGAGGTAATTACATTAATAAACTCTTTCTCAAGAGTCTCAGATTATTCAATAAACTGGTTAAAATCAACAGTTCTTCCAATTAATTGTTCCTTCCAGAATTCTTCCACTCCATTGCAATCTGGAAATATTAAATATTTAGGTATTAATGTTTCTCCTAAGCTGGCAGATTTGATTAAATTAAACCACATCCCACTTTTAAAGAAGGTAGAAGATGATCTAACCAGATGGAGGTCTCTACCCATATCACTCATGGGAAGAGTCACCTCAATAAAAATGATGGTTTTGCCAAGAATTAATTATTTATTTGCAATGATCCCGAGTAAACCACCACCTGACTGGTTTAGATCTTTGGACTCCTCTATCTCTAAATTCCTTTGGAAAGGTAAACCCCCGCGTATTAGCTTAAAAACGCTGCAAAAGACCAAGGATAAAGGAGGACTAGATCTACCTAACTTTTACCACTATTTCTTAGCCAATAGGCTTCAACACATTTCAGGGTGGTTAAAACACACCCTCTTAGATGAGCCTTGGCTAGATGTAGAACAGGCATTATGCAATAATATAGAGATTTCGGATCTGCCATTCATTAGCTCGATCAGTAAACGACACGTATGCTTTAAAAGCATCAGTATCAGCTCTTCTCTGACAGCATGGTGGGAGTTTCTAAAAATGACGGAGTCTTCACTAATCCCATGCAAACGTACCCCTATCTGGAACAATCCTGACATATTGCTAAACAACAATATGATAAACTTCACAGATTGGAGTTGTAAAGGTATTAAATACCTGGAACATATATTCAAAGGGACAGACTTTATTCCCTTTGACAAATTAATTAAACAATATGGGATTAATAAGAACAGATTTTTAGAATATCAACAAATTAAATCTATTGTAAAAAGGAAATTTAAGTCTAATCATATCAATTTACAAATACCACCAAGTGTGTCAGATTTTCTTAATCTCAAAACCCCCAAATTAATGTCTAAAATATACAGGGCACTTTCCAATATAGATGAATCAGTATCACTTCCTATTGCAAAATGGGAAGCAGATCTATCAGTAAGCTGGGACCATAATTTCTGGTCTCAGATATGTTTAAAAACCTTTGAACTGATTAGAAATCCTGGATTACAATTAATACAATACAAAATTCTGCATAGAGTGCACTACACAGGTCATCGGATGTTCAGGATGGGTTTTACAGCTTCTAACAACTGCTCACACTGTAAAGGCAATACACCTGACAATTACATCCACGCTCTATGGTTCTGTCCACCTGTTCAGAGGTACTGGTACAGGATTTGTGAAGACTTATCAAAGTGTCTTAAATGCTCTATTCCAGCCTCTCCTTTAGTCTGCTTGTTGGGCGACCTAGATGGTGTCACTACAGAAGATAACACAATCCACATGGCTTTCACTGCCCTATGCATTGCTAAGAAGACTGTCCTCATGAACTGGAAAAATAAAAATAATCTTAATATCAACCAATATAGAGATTATTTGTGGGATTATATTAGCCTTGAAACAGCTTCTGCTGACACATTAGATCAATCTCTCTGGGCTCCTTTGATCAGCTCCATCACCTAGTGTGGGTGGGGGTCCCGATTCTGTCCGGCTGTGGTTTTTGTTGTTGGCGTGGGGTGGCAATATGGGCCTGGGGCATCTGGGGGTTCCCTGGGGATGGGTTTCTTGGGGGGTTTGGCGCTGGGGCTGCGGCCTTGGCCTGGATGGGGTATTGGTGACTCTTAGATGCTGTTTCTCTGGCGGCGGCATGCGGCGCTGCTGGGGATGCCTGTGCCGGCGGACGTAGGTTGCCAGCCTGGCGGCCGCACTGTTCCGGGGTTGGTCCGGGGGGGGTTTGGGGATCTGGGGACGCTCTGCCTCCGGCTTGGGGTTACGGCTGGGCCTGGGGGGCTTGGGTCCTGGTTGGTGTGCCGCCGGGAGCATGGGTTGGTGCATGCGCTTGGGCCCGGCTCTGGTGTGGGGGTCTTCGATGCATCGGTGCCTCCGCGGGGGGGGGGTCCAATAGAGGCGGGGTATACGGGCTTTACCTGGGTGTCTTATTGTCTTATGTAGTTTGGGAAGTGACTGGATGATGGGGTGGGGTAGTTTTTCCTCTGCTGTGGGGTCTGGTGGGCCGCCCCGGGCTGCCATGGGCCCTGGTCTGGATGGGCCTGGGCCCCCCGCCCTGGGCAGATTTGGGGTAACGGGGGTGCCTATGGGGGTCAGCGGGGGAGCTGGCTCCAGAGGGGGGGGTATTTTGCCCCCTCTGATGTTTTCCTCCCCATCCCTTAGGCTTCACTTCTCCCGCTCCATCACACCAACACATAGGTAGGGTTTTGAGGTGCGGGTGAGTCGCTGGGATGCGGGGGAGGTGGTACTCCTCTGTCTCCTCGTGGCCGCCTGCATCTCAATTACACATTACAGCTTAGACATTCTCATTACTTACTGTCACATGACACATACATATAGGGCCTTGGGGGTGGGCACACTGAATGGCATCCGGAGGGCGGTCTGTTCATTCAGCCTTCCCTCTGGTGCCAGTGCCCACTTCTCAATTTTAAGTTGCACATAGACATTGAGGGCTCTAGGGAGGGGACGAGCTGACACAAGCTTGTGGAGGGTGCCCCTCCCCTGTTTTAAAGCACCCCTGTTTTAAAGCACCTTAGAACAACACACACCAACACTACATTTGAGCGGGTGGGGTGAAGCATGGGGTCGTTTTTTTTTTTTTTTTTTCACACCCCTGTTCTCTGTTCTCTGTCTGGGGCCGGGGGCTGTGAGGATGAGCTGGCCGCCCGGTCGGGGTCTGGGCTGTTGATTTTCTCTGCTGCTGCGGGGACCGGGGTGGTCTTCCTGTCCCCACGCCGGAGCGAAGGGGGTTCAGCTCCGGGATCGGGCGCTGGCTACCCCTCTGGGGGTGGTGGTGCCTGGATCTAGGAGTATAGAGTGCATATGGGGAGTGTGAGTGTGGGTACTGTGTCCATTTTTGTGTGTCTACATGTGGGGCGAAGGTGTGAATATTTGTTTGCGTGCATGAGGGTGGGAACATATGCTTGTGTATATGTGTGCTTGTCGTCTACGTCTATGTGTCAGGTCGGGCCTTAGACTCCGCCTCACTCATCATCTTAGTCGACCCCCACCCCACCACCATGCCCTGCCGGTGGAGGATGCCGCCGGTGCGTTGGTGATTTCTCGCGCCGGGGCAGGATGCTCGGGCGAGCGCCGGCCCGCTCTCGGCGGTCGATTGGCGGGGCCTGGCCCTACTGGCCTTGCTGGGCCCCGTTTGTGGGGTGGGGGGCCTTTGGGTCTCCGGGCCCAGGGCCCGGTCCGCCCTGGTGTGGTCGGCTGCCGGTGGAGCCTGCGGGCTTGCCACCACGGCACCCTGGGGCGCCTACACTGTGGCTGTCGGAGGTCCCGCCTTCGGGCTCTCCTCTGCCCTTTTTTGGGTGGAGGCCGCGGTTGTCCCTGCGGTGGTTCTCCTGGGGGTCTCGTGCCCTGGGGGGCCTCCGGATGTTTGGGGCCCGGGTCTGTTCCGTGCCTGCTTCATGCCTTGCGGGATGGGGCTGTTGTTCCCCACACACACTATTAAACATTTACATGGAGGAACCTTATGAACACAAGCGCGCTCACACACACAGGTGTACACTCAAGCATTCACATTGGTGTAAAAACAGGTGCTCACAGACACACATTGTCTTGATCTGCTGTTGCTTCAAAACTTATTTTGTAATATTAGTTATGTGTGCTGCTCAATAACATTTAACATTTAGAATTTATTGTGATTTATACAGATGTTGGTTGTTGCTGCAGTCTCTTTGATGTTGTGTCTTCGGTTGTTTTCTCTTTTTGTCAGCAGGTATTGAAGCAAATTGTCTGTTTTTTTTGTTTTTGTTTTTTCTCCCTCTCTCTCTCTATCCCCCATTCTCCTTTTTTCTCTCTCTCTCTTCCCCTTCTTTGTTGACTTTCCCCACAACCTTTTTTTTTTTTTTTTTTTTTTTTTCCTATCTTCTTTCTTCTTTCTCTCTCTTGTTTTCTCTGTCCCCTGGTCTTGTCTGTCACAGTGTGGTTAAGTAAAAGGGTATATAAAATTTAATTAATTAATTAATATTAAAAAAATAAATAAAATAAATAAATAAATAAATATATTTAATTAAAAAAAAAGAAAAAAAAAAAAAAAAAAAAAAAAAAAAAGATTGCGCTTTTTCTGTGTGGGCCGGAGCTGGGCCAGAGAAAAGTATTATTTAGTTATACCAAAAGGATTCAAAAAACAACCCATAAACCAGAGTTACCATAAATATTGCCTCGTATCTCGTTTTCATGAAGACAAACAGCCCTTAAAACACACATAATAAGACTAAACAACTATGAAAATAATAAGCAAGGAGAATAATAATCTTAAAGAGTAACTGAATAATATAATTAAAATGATCATAATAAACAAATGATAAATTATATAAATGGCTAATGACTAATTATCATAAAAGATTACATGATTATAGGAATAAATGCTTATAAATGAGTGAAGATTGTATGATTGCTCTCTTGAAGCAAAACACACAGTTTGCATTTGAGGATCCTACAATTTAATTCAACTAATGTATAATATTCCCGTACGGTTTGACCTCCTTAGACACCCTGATCTCTAATGTTGCTCAACTCATCTCTACAGAATCCCCCACAGGTGCTCAAGAGTGTTCAGATTGGAGTCTTCTGTTTAAGTTTTTGTATTTTATCACACAGTGATGTAAAACACCACTCCCTCACACCTTAAGCACTCTTACAGTACATCCCTGACATATTCTACTTGACAGCATTGACAAAACAACACTCCCTCACACCTTTAGCACTCATTCCTATCAGAGGCATAGCAAGTCAGCCTCGGGGCAATAGGCAAAATGTTTTTGAGGTAAAAAAAAATTAAGGTTAAAAAAGCTGTTTTATTTACGGTATAAATGCATGGAAATCATATTTAACATTTTCAAGTCCATTTATTATTTGTAGCACACCAACAACCAAATAATTGCAATAAGCTTAGTGCTTTTTTACTTTTATTATAACACAAAGTCTCAGCCTATAATTTCTGTCAATTTTATCACAAAATACAAACAATAAATATATTTTTATGTTGTGAGATAACTATTCGCCTCAGTTCAAGCGGCATGTGAATCAATCATCTTTTCCACTTTACTATTTAGAGCTCGAAATAAAAATGAATGCATATCAGAAGGAACTTTTTAATGAATCAGAACAATTTAATAAAATAAATGTATTCTGTAATCCATCAATCAGTGTTTCAAAAAAGTCAAAAAACAGCTTGTGAAGAGTCAGTCGTAACATAACATTTAACCTACCTCAGAAAACAAATAATATAACTTTGCCAACATTGTTTTATCATTCATTTATACTTCAATGTAGAACGTTTTTATTCCTGTTTTTCATGTTAATAAATGTGAAGAATGACAGATTGGATGCCTCAGACTTTTTTTTTGTGGAGTAGGTGAAATTTTCACATTTACTTCATGCAATATAACATGATTTTATTATCGTAATTTTGACTGAAATATTATGACATTATTAGTATATTATTATTTATTTTCTTTTTTTTCAACGTGGCAGTAAAATGCTGCTGTATTTGTGCTGCCTGCAAACACAATCTTGGCAGAGCGGCCTGAAAAACAAGTCTGTCTGGTCTTGGTCCTGGATTGATGTGAGTTTGTGTTTGTACGTTCTCCTGGTGATTCTGCTGTCCATTGTGTTTAAGATAGAATTAAAGACTATTACTCTTTACTCCATCGATGTACACCTTACAGCCACATACCTTTACAGCTGTGTGAAGGGAAGAAATTTCAAAGTCTCAATTTTAAATTGGAAAAAAGGGATCGTAATATTGCTTAGGTGTGATAATTTAATTAAAAGCAGTGCTTTATTGCAGTGCTGCTGATATATGTAAAATAAAAAAATAAAATAAAAAAAAAAGCCAAATCTCATGCTTTCATGGGTGGACCATATAATAACATGCACTTGCAGGAAAAAAAGATGCATTATTGAATAGTAGAAAACAGCCTGAATATTTCTCTGGATCATTGTTTCTACACTGGTGATTCTTTTTAACTGGGAAAAAAGTACAGTAAAAGAACAAGAATAAGAATTTTTGTAAAGTAGGCAGTCTAAACTGCAAATAAAATTGTAAAACATTTACCCATTCAATTTTAGTTGTGTTCCTAATATGTTGAATACAAAACAGAAAAATGCTGTTGTTGTCACACAGTTGAGCAGTTTTTTTTTTGGATGTTTTTGTGATTTACTGCGCTGGGTGTGTGTTCAAGGTATGTGTGCATCATTGTAAAAAACAGGTATTTGCAACTATTCTGCATTTACTTACATCGTGCCTCGCCCTTTTCACAGAAGCAATCATGCTGGAATTCGTGCTTGAATTTCAACTCATCTCAGTGATTTTGACATTAATGAGCGCTGTTAGAGCACTGAGGCAGACCAGCATAAAATGTCATTTTTAAAACTGTAACATCAGAAATGATCTTTTCCTATTGCCTATCACAGCTATGCTGATGATACCCAGATCTACCTGGCCTTATCTCCAAATGACTATAGCCCCATTGACTCCCTCTGCCAATGCATTGATGAAATTAACAGTTGGATGTGCCAAAACTTTCTTCAGCTAAACAAGGAGAAAACTGAAGTCATTGTATTTGGAAACAAAGATGAAGTTCTCAAGGTGAATGCATACCTTGACTCTAGGGGTCAAACAACTAAAAATCAAGTCAGAAATCTTGGGGTGATTCTGGAGACAGACCTTAGCGTCAGTAGTCATGTCAAAGCAGTAACTAAATCAGCATACTATCATCTCAAAAACATTGCAAGAATTAGATGTTTTGTTTCCAGTCACGACTTGGAGAAACTTGTTCATGCCTTTATCACCAGCAGGGTGGATCATTGTAATGGTCTCCTCACCGGCCTTCCAAAGAAGACCATTAGACAGCTGCAGCTCATCCAGAACGCTGCTGCCAGGATTCTGACTAGAACCAGAAAATCTGAGCATATCACACCAGTCCTCAGGTCCTTACACTGGCTTCCAGTTACATTTAGGATTGATTTTAAAGTACTTTTACTTGTTTATAAGTCACTCAATGGCCTAGGACCTAAATACATTGCAGATATGCTCACTGAATATAAACCTAACAGACCACTCAGATCATTAGGATCGAGTCAGTTAGAAATACCAAGGGTTCACACAAAACAAGGGGAGTCCGCTTTTAGCTATTATGCCGCCCGCAGTTGGAACCAGCTTCCAGAAGAGATCAGATGTGCTAAAACATTAGCCACATTTAAATCTAGACTCAAAACTCATCTATTTAGCTGTGCATTTGTTGAATGAGCACTGTGCTACATCCGAACTGACTGCATTGTATTTTATGTATAATCCTTTTCTATTTAAGTCAAGTCAAGTCAAGTCACCTTTATTTATATAGCGCTTTTAACAATACAAATTGTGACAAAGCAACTGCACAATATCAAAATGGGAAAATAGTGTCAATAATGTAAAATGACAAGATTAAACACTCAATTTTCAGTTAAAGGCATTTCATTGTTGAATTCAGTGATGGCATCATCCAGCTCAGTTCAGTTCAAAAAGTTTCTGTTCAATCAAGTCGACGATATTGCTGGAAATTAAGTGTCCCCAACTAAGCAAGCCAGAGGCGACAGCGGCAAGGAACCAAAACTCCATCGGTGACAGAACAGAGAAAAAAACCTTGGGAGAAACCAGGCTCAGTCGGGGGGCCATTTCTCCTCTGGCCAGACGACACAGCAGTTCAATTCCAACTGCTGCAAAGTCAGATTGGAGAGCTCATCTGGTTCCCGAGATCTTGTCCTGATGGCTGTCTAGGTGACGCGGTCCTCACTGGGGGTCTGTCTCTGGGGCTCATCTAGGTGTCCTGGTCTCCGCTGATGTTCAGGGCTGTAGAGGTCGTCTCTAGGTGCTGATCCACCATCTGATCTGGTGAATGCAGTGACCTCGGAATAAGAAACAAACAGACTAATATTAGCGTAGATGTCAATCTTTTTACGATGTAACAAGTACATCATGTGTTATGGGAAGTGTTCCCAGTTCCGGTTGATCTAATTAATGCAGCCTAACAATCCTTTAACGGATTTGAATAATAGAAGTGTATTAGTGTGTTGTGTACGCCAGGTTAAAGAGATGGGTCTTTAATCTAGATTTAAACTGACAGAGTGTGTCTGCCTCCCGAACAGTGTTTGGTAGATTGTTCCAGAGTTTGGGCGCTAAATAGGAAAAAGATCTGCCGCCCGCAGTTGATTTTGATATTCTAGGTATTATCAAATGGCCAGAGTTTTGAGAACGCAGCGGACGTGAAGGACTATAATGCAATAAGAGCTCGCTCAAGTACTGAGGAGCTAAACCATTCAGGGCTTTATAAGTAATTAACAAGATTTTAAAATCTATACGATGTTTAGTAGGGAGCCAGTGCAGTGTTGACAGAACCGGGCTAATGTGCTCATACTTCCTGGTTCTAGTAAGAACTCTAGCTGCTGCATTTTGAACCATCTGTAGTTTGTTTATTAAGCGTGCAGAACAACCACCCAATAAAGCATTACAATAATCTAACCTTGAGGTCATAAACGCATGAATTAATGTTTCTGCATTTGACATTGAGAGCATAGGTCTTATTACTATTAAATAGTACACCTAGGTTCCTGACTGATGACAAAGAATTTACAGAGCAGCCATCAAGTGTTAGACAGTGTTCTAGGTTATTACTTGTGGGGGTTTTAGGTCCGATAATTAACACCTCTGTTTTTTCAGAATTTAGCAGTAAGAAATTACTCGTCATCCAGTTTTTTATATCGACTATGCATTCCATAAGTTTCTCAATTTGGTGTGTTTCACCAGGCCGTGAAGAAATATAGAGCTGAGTATCATCAGCATAACAGTGAAAGCTAACCCCTTGTTTCCTAATGATATTTCCCAAGGGTAACATGTAAAGCGTGAAAAGTAACGGCCCTAGTACTGAGCCTTGAGGAACTCCATACGGCACTTGTGATTGATATGATACCTCTTCATTCACTGCTACGAATTGATGGCGGTCAGATAAGTACGATTTGAACCATGCTAATGCACTTCCACTAATGCCAACAAAGTTTTCTAGTCTATTCAAAAGAATGTTGTGATCGATAGTGTCGAACGCAGCGCTAAGATCCAGTAGAACTAATAGAGAGATACAACCACGATCAGATGATAAGAGCAGGTCATTTGTAACTCTAATGAAAGCAGTCTCAGTACTATGATACAGTCTAAATCCTGACTGGAAATCCTCACAGATATAATTTTTCTCTAAGAAGGAATGTAATTGTGAGGATACAACCTTTTCTAATATCTTTGACAAAAAAGGGAGATTCGAGATCGGTCTGTAATTAACTAGATCTTTGGGGTCAAGTTGTGGTTTTTTAATGAGAGGCTTAATAACAGCCAATTTAAAGTTTTTGGGGACATATCCTAATGACAATGACGAATTAATAATAGCCAAAAGAGGATCTATGACTTCTGGAAGCACCTCTTTTAGTAGTTTAGATGGAATAGGGTCTAACATACATGTTGTTGGTTTAGATGATTTAACAAGTTTATACAATTATTCCTCTTCTATAGTAGAGAATGAGTGGAATTGTTCCTCAGGGCATCTATAGTACACTATTTGATGTGATAATTGTGACGGAGCTGACGAGACGTGAGACATGCGGATCCAAGTGCAAGCTTTTTATTACAAAACATGGTCAATACAGGCAGGGTCGGACAGTAGCAAACAGGTATGGCATGGGCAAGACACAAGAATAATCCAAGGGCAAGCGTGGGTCGGCGATCGGCGAACTATATCCAGAGGGCTAGGCAGAGAGAATAATCCAGGAGCACGGGCAGGAATCAGAACACAGGAATCAAACAAGGTAAACTGGGAAACGCTTTGACTGTAGCTAGGCTAAACAATACTCGGCAGTGAGTGGGAGAAAGTCCAGGGCTTATGTAGTGTGTGTGTGTGTGTGTGATTGGGTGATGGTGATTGTGAGATGGAAAACAGGTGCAAGCGTGATCATTGTGAACAGCTGTGTTGGTGCAGTGGATGATGGGAAATGCAGTCTATGAGTGATCTGTAACTGTGTGGTGTGAAAGTCCATGTGATGGGAGAGTGACCTCTATTGGTGAGTGAACCAAAGTTCATGACCAGGATTTGTGACATAGCCCCCCCCCCCCAAGGAGCGGCTTCCAGACGCTCCTAAATAATCCTAGGAGGGCGGTGGAGCGGAGGCGGAACAGGGGGAGGGACGGAGGGCCAGGTCCATGTGGAAGCCAGGGCGGAGAGGATGGAACTGGAGCCCACCAGGGCGGAGCAGAGGGATCTGGAGCCCACCAGGGCAGAGCAGACAGGACTGAAGCCCCCCAGGGCGGAGCAGACGGACCTGGAGCCCACCAGGGTGGAGCGGACGGGACTGGAGCCCCCCAGGGCGGAGCAGACTGGACCAGAGCCCCCCAGGGCGGAACAGACGGGACCAGGACCCACCAGGGCGGAGCAGACGGACCCGGAGCCCACCAGGGCGGAGCAGACGGGACCAGAGCCCCCCAGGGCGGAGCAGACGGGTCCAGAGCCCCCCAGGGCAGAGCAGATGGGACCAGAGCCCCCCAGGGCGGAGCAGACGGGACCAGAGCCCACCAGGGCGGAACAGACGGGACCAGAGACCACCGCAGGGAAGCAGACTGGGCAGGTAGCCATGACAGAACCTGGAACCAGAGGAGAACAAAGACAAACAACACAGGGAGAGCAGAGACAGACAACCCTGGGAGAACAGAGACAGACAACACAGGGAGAGCCTTTGTGGTGTCAGGGGCCGTGGCAAGGCTTGAGAGGAAATCCTCGGCAGTCTTCGTAGCCCTGGCAGGGCAGGACGGGGAATCACAGGCGGCCTCCATAGCCGTGACTGAGCAGGACAGAGAATCACAAGCGGTCTCCATAGCCGTGACTTGGCAGGACAGGGGATTGCAGATGGCTTCCATAGCCTTGACAGGACAGAGCGAGAGTTCACAGACGGCCTCCTTAGCCGTGACAGGGCGAGAGCTCACAGACGGCCTCCATAGCCGTGACAGGACAGGATGAGAGCTCACAGACGGCCTCCATAGCCGTGACTGGACAGGGTGAGAGCTCACAGACAGCCTTCCTAGCCGTGACAAGACAGGGTGAGAGCTCACAGGCGGCCTCCATAGCCGTGACAGGACAGGGCGAGAGTTCATAGACGGCCTTCCTAGCCGTGACAGGACAGGGTGAGAGCTCATAGACGGCCTTCCTAGCCGTGACAGGACAGGGTGAGAGCTCACAGGCGGCCTCCATAGCCGTGACAGGACAGGGTGATAGTTCACAGACGGCTTCCATAGCCGTGACAGGACAGGGTGAGAGTTCACAGGAGGATACCACCGACACCTCTGGAGGTTCTGCAGCTAACGCCGCCACCTCTGGAGGTTCTAAAGTGGTAACATGACCGGGTGAGAGTACATTGCTGGGCACCACCACCTTGCAAGGGGCTGAGGCGAGCACCACCGCTTGGGGAGGTTCTGCAGCAGATGCCATCCCCTGGGGTAGTTCAGTGATGGTGTATGCGGCCCAAATGCAACATAGTGCGATCCCCACCTTGGGAAGCGCTTCAGACAGGGTAATCAGTTCATGGACAGGAGGGTCAAAGTGAGTGGATTTGGGGATACCAGCAGTGCGTACAGACACCAGCGGTGCATCCCTTACGCTGGATATCAACCGGAGAACTCGAAGGACTGACCTTAAATCTCTCGGTGTGACAGATTCTGGCAGTTCCGCTGAGACGTGAGGAGACTCTGGCAGTTCGGCTGAGACTTGAAGTGACTCTGGCAGTTCGGCTGAGACTTGAAGAGACTCTGGCAGTTCGGCTGAGACTTGAAGAGACTCTGGCAGTTCGGCTGAGACTTGAAGAGACTCTGGCAGTTCGGCTGAGACTTGAAGAGACTCTGGCAGTTCGGCTGTGACGTGGTCTGACTCTGGCTGGTCAGCTGTGACGTGGTCTGACTCTGGCTGGTCAGCTGTGACGTGGTCTGACTCTGGCTGGTCAGCTGAGACGTGGTCTGACTCTGGCTGGTCAGCTGAGACGTGGTCTGACTCTGGCTGGTCAGCTGAGACGTGGTCTGACTCTGGCTGGTCAGCTGAGACGTGGTCTGACTCTGGCTGGTCAGCTGAGACGTGGTCTGACTCTGGCTGGTCAGCTGAGACGTGGTCTGACTCTGGCTGGTCAGCTGAGACGTGGTCTGACTCTGGCTGGTCAGCTGCGACGTGGTCTGACTCTGGCTGGTCAGCTGCGACGTGGTCTGACTCTGGCTGGTCAGCTGCGACGTGGTCTGACTCTGGCTGATGATCTGCGGCGTGTTGTGGTTCTGGCTGTTGAGCTGTGGCGTGGAGTGGCTCTGGCTGATGAGCTGAGGCGTGTTGTGGCCCTGGCTGTTGAGCTGAGACGTGTTGTAGCTCTGGCTGTTGAGCTGAGGCGTGATGTGGCTCTGGCTGATGATCAACTGTGGCTTGGCTTGGTTCTTTAACATCAGCTGGGACTTGACTTGGCTCTTGAACATCAGCTGGGACTTGACTTGGCTCCTTAACATCAGCTGGGACTTGACTTGGCTCTTTAACATCAGCTGGGACTTGACTTGGCTCTTTAACATCAGCTGGGACTCGACTTAGCTCTTTAACATCAGCTGGGACTCGACTTGACTTTTTAACATAGGCTGTGGCCTGACTTGGATCTTTAACATCAGCTGGAACTTGACTTGGTTTGTGACTGGCAGCAATGACGCTACGGGGTGTTGTTGTTGCCGCCATTTTGTGAGCGTGCTCTAGCGTGGCTGTGATCACACAATTGGGTGCGGTGTCTCGTTCCTCCGCAACTCCCACAGTGAACGTTGAACCAACAGTCAGTAGGGCATAGTCCAAAAACTGAGCGAGTGAAGCACGCGTACCCTCGCGTCTAAACTCAGATCTCAATGGTTGATTTATGCCATCGCAAAACATCTCGATCAAAGTAATGTCCGGTAAATCTGAGTAATTAGCGAAGACTAAAAACTCTCTAATATGTTGCTCCAGTGATCGAGGACCTTGTTTAAGGGCAAACAGGATTCTTGTTGTGTCCATACCTGCTGAATGACCGTCTGAGAAGCTGCTGGATCCTAGTGGGCCGAGTATTCTGTGACGGAGCCGACGAGACGTGAGACATGCGGATCCAAGTGCAAGCTTTTTATTACAAAACATGGTCAATACAGGCAGGGTCGGACAGTAGCAAACAGGTATGGCATGGGCAAGACACAAGAATAATCCAAGGGCAAGCGTGGGTCGGCGATCGGCAAACTATATCCAGAGGGCTAGGCAGAGAGAATAATCCAGGAGCACGGGCAGGAATCAGAACACAGGAATCAAACAAGGTAAACTGGGAAACGCTTTGACTGTAGCTAGGCTAAACAATACTCGGCAGTGAGTGGGAGAAAGTCCAGGGCTTATGTAGTGTGTGTGTGTGTGTGTGATTGGGTGATGGTGATTGTGAGATGGAAAACAGGTGCAAGCGTGATCATTGTGAACAGCTGTGTTGGTGCAGTGGATGATGGGAAATGCAGTCTATGAGTGATCTGTAACTGTGTGGTGTGAAAGTCCATGTGATGGGAGAGTGACCTCTAGTGGTGAGTGAACCAAAGTTCATGACCAGGATTTGTGACAATAATATAGCTGACGGCTGCATGGTTACAATTTGATCTCTAATAGTATCAATTTTGGAAGTAAAATAGTTCATAAAGTCATTACTGATGTGCTGTTGGGAAATGTCAACACCTGTTGATGCTTTATTTTTTGTTAATTTTGCCACTGTATTGAATAAATACCTGGGGTTATGTTTGTTTTGTTCTAAAAGAGCCGAAAAGTAATCAGATCCAGCAGTTTTTAAAGCTTTTCTGTAGGATAGAGTGCTTTCCCGCCAAGCTAAACGAAATACCTCTAGTTTTGTTTTCCTCCAGCTGCGCTCCATTTTCCGGGCTGCTCTCTTTAGAGTGCGAGTGTGCTCATTATACCACGGTGTTGGACTCTTTTCCTTAATCTTCCTTAAGCGTAAAGGAGCAATTGTATCTAAAGTGCTAGTAAAGAGAGAGTTCATAGTTTCTGTTACATCATCAAGTTGTTCTGAGCTGTTGGATATGCTGAGGAATTGAGATAAATCAGGAAGATTACTTACAAAGCAGTCTTTTGTGGGAGAAGTGATGGTTCTACCATATTTATAAGAAGGAGTTGAATTTACAGCTTTAACTATATGGAGTTTACACAAGACTAGATAATGATCTGATATATCATCGCTTTGCTGCAGAATTTCAACACCATTAACATCAATTCCATGTGACAGTATTAAATCTAGAGTATGATTTCGACTATGAGTAGGTCCTGAAACGTGTTGTCTAACCCCAATAGAGTTCAGAATGTCTATGAATGCTGATCCTAATGCATCTTTTTCATTATCAACATGGATATTAAAATCACCCACAATTAGGACTCTATCTGCAGCCAGCACTAACTCTGATAGAAAATCAGCAAATTCTTTAATAAAGTCTGTATGGTGCCCTGGTGGCCTGTATACAGTAGCCAGTACAAACGTTACGGGGGATTTATCATTAATACTTTTTTCTCTAGATAATTTTATATGAAGCACCATTACTTCAAAGGAGTTATACTTAAAGCCTGTCTTCTGAGAAATACTGAGAATATTGTTAAAAATTGTAGCAACACCTCCCCCTTTGCCTTTTGGACGTGGCTCATTTTTATAGCTGTAATCTTGGGGGGTGGACTCATTTAAAATAATGTATTCATCTGGTTTTAGCCATGTTTCTGTCAAACAGAGCAAATCTAGGTTATGATCATTAATCAAATCATTTACAAAAAGTGCTTTTGTAGAAAGGGACCTGATATTCAGTAAACCAAGTTTTATCAATTGTTTCTGTGTATTGTAAACATTTTTTATTTGTTGAACATCAATTAAATGGTTACTCATAAATAGTTTTTGACGTTTTCTGTATTTTCTAGTTCAGGGAACAGACACAATCTCTATAGTGTGATATCTAGGTGAAGGAGTCTCTATGTGCTGAGAATTAACTGACTTCTGTGACGTGAGGCGGCTAGCAGACGGTCAGTTTAGCCAGTCTGTCTGCTTCCTGACCTGGGCTCCAGTTAGTCAAGTATGAACTCTAAGACTATGTGCCAAATTTCTAGAGAGAATAGCGGCACCACCCCAGGAGGGATGAACACCATCTCTTTTCAACAGGTCAGGTCTGCCCCAAAAACTCGTCCAATTGTCTATAAAACCTATGTTGTTTTGCAGGGACCACTTAGACATCCAGTCATTTAATGATGACAGTCTGCTATGAATCTCATCACCCCGGTAAGCAGGGAGGGGGCCAGAGCATATTACAGTGTCTGACATCGTACTTGCAAGTTCACACACCTCTTTAACATTATTTTTAGTGATCTCCGACTGGCGAAGTCGAACATCATTAGCGCCGGCGTGGATAACAATCTTACTGAATTTACGTTTAGCATTAGCCAGCACTTTTAAATTTGCCAAGATGTCAGGCGCTCTGGCTCCCGGTAAACAATGGACTATGGTGGCTGGTGTCTCTATTTTCACGTTCCGTACAATAGAATCACCAATAACTAGAGCACTTTCACCAGGTTTCTCAGTGGGTGCATCACTGAGTGGGGAGAACCTGTTTGACGTTCTGATCGGAACGGAAGAGCGGTGTTTTGACCCGTGACTAGGCCGCCTCACAGTCACCCAGTTGCCCTGCTGCGGGGGCGCTAATGCCGGAACCGAACAATGTACAGGAGTCCCTGAGCTAGTCACATCCAAAGCAGTATCTACTGCCCTCACATTCTTACTGTCCTCAACTAAAGTTTGGATGCGTGTCTCTAGTTCTAAAACCTTCTCTGTCAGCCTAACTATTTCCCTGCATTTATCACATGTGAATCCCTCATCGCCGACAGAGAGAGATAAACTATACATGTTGTATCATTTTAATTATGTTATTTGCTTACTCTTTAAGATTTTATTTTGCTCATTATTCTCCTTCACAGCAAAAAATCCAGAGTGAAATGAACTCACCTGGGAGTACATGTGAGACCACACTCAAGAGTGTGAAAGTGTTAAAATAAGCAGAGTTAAAGTTAATGAGGTAATTAAGAGATTCATTGAGTGATGATTGAACATTATTGAACACACCTGATGTTAACAAGCAGAATCACTAAAGAAGAAAATCACAACTTTTATGTCACCATTATAGTGGTCAGTGTTTGCTTTAGTTGGGCTCTTGACCCTTGACTTGTTAATATTACATTTTATTTGGTTGCTATAACTGAATCATAACAGCCAGACTTTTTCAAAGAACAAAATATATATTTTTGGCTGTTATGATTGAATTATAACAGAGAGACTAGCAAAGAGAAAAATACATGTTTTTCCTAAAAGCCAAAGAGCCAAAGAGTTAGATTTACGTTGTTGATTATAGCAGCCCTTGATTTCCAGGATTTTCAATACAGTCAGAGTAATTTTTTAAAAGTTGTTTGTTCAAAATTCTTTGAAGATTATATTTCGTTTAGACACACAAACATCAAGAATCAACCTGTGAATCTCAACAACGGTGACAATCAAAAAAAGCATGTTTCAGTGCATTCTGGGTGCCACCAATCAAGATTCACCCATGGCTCCCATGATGCATTGCGGCGTGAATAAATTATTAGCGGATTTGTCTTAGTAATTTCCTTTATTCTTACTATTTTTTTATGTGACTTTTAATAGCTTGTTTTCTAATGTTTAGAGCTGATCTGTTTTTCTGAATATGCTGTTTGTCACCGTTGTTGAGATTCATACACTGATTCTTGATGTCTGTTTGTGCCTAAAACAAGCTTCTCTTATTTAATTTTCAGAACAACTTTCAAGAAATCCTTTTAATTAGTGGATACTGCAGAACCACAGGGCTGTTATAATCAATAAGGTATAATCAACAACTGACTTTTTTAGGTTTAGTTATTCTGGTCAAACGATCATTATATATAAACTTTTTTTTTCTCTGTACTTGTCTCTCTGTTATAGTTCAATCACAACATCCAAGCAAAATCTAGTTTTAAAAATGTAAGG
This sequence comes from Schizothorax lantsangensis, assembly GCA_027422415.1. Taxonomy (NCBI): domain Eukaryota; kingdom Metazoa; phylum Chordata; class Actinopteri; order Cypriniformes; family Cyprinidae; genus Schizothorax; species Schizothorax lantsangensis. Next base: position 922,283 of record CM049844.1, on the reverse strand, counting down.
GTCAAGAGCCCAACTAAAGCAAACACTGACCACTGATCATCACTCAATGAATCTCTTAATTATCTCATTAACTTTAACTCTGCTTCAGTGTTAATTTAACACTCTTAAGCCCGATTCGGACGGTAATTGTTTCTCATATGGACGTCTGTAAAAATAAATTTACATATCACCTCAGTGATAAAACTCATGCATTCGGATGGCGATTTATTCACAGTGGAGGAGCGAGTTCTGTGATCCTGTGCACCCGGGAACGCGCTGCTCACGTGGATAGTCACATGATTGTCTGCTGTAAATAAAATTTATTTTATTTACAAATGTATTCTTATTATTGTGTAAAATGTATTTAAAAATACTTATTATTATGTAAAATGTATTCTTATTATTCCAAGCATATTTTATAATATTTATTATTTGATTATTTAAATCTCCTGTTTAAAAATAGGAAAATAGACGCCCTATAGTTGTATATAATTATATGCGATATATATATCTGTTTATAATACACATTTTAAAATTGTATTGCATACCTGCTGTTGCCATAATAAAGACCCATTTGAAAGTTTATGTGCTTTTTTTCTTTTTCTGCTCCCAGTCGCTGTGGTTGAGCAGTCATGAAGTATTGTTCTTTTAAATACTTTCCAGCATTTCAGAAATAATATGTTACGGTGTTCGGGAGTGCTCAAAAATGGATTAAACACTGAATTTTGAATCGATTTCTTCTGGTAATCTCAGAGATGTGGATTCGGACGGTAATTAAATTATCACACGACCTCGGTGTTTGTCAAAAAACAGTAGGTAATTCGGCCGGGGATTTTCACGGGGGTGGTGAGAGAAAAACACCGACATCCTGGATTCGGACGGCAATTAAATCACCAACTACCCCCTGTATATGGTGAAAATCACTTACGTCCCCCTGAGAAACAATTACCGTCCGAATAGGGCTCTATTTTAACACTTTCACACTCTTGAGTGTGGTCTCACATGTACTCCCAGGTGAGTTCATTTCACTCTGGATTTTTTGTTGTGAACGAATGAATGAATGAAGAATAAATGAAAGAAAGTAACACACAACACTGATGTATGGTTGCGCTCTTGAAGCAAAACACAGTTTGCATTTGAGGATCTTCATGCTAGATGTTTTAAAATCAAATACATTGAGTCCACTTGGTTAATTCTCTCTATATTGTAAATCTGTACCTGCTAAGGAATTAGTGTAATCAATCCCTAGATGGCAACATTACTTCATTTTCTAATATTTCCTTGAAAACATAAAAAAGAAATTCTGAGATATCTTCTTTGAATTCTTTGTAAAAAATTAACAGGTCAAAACATAATTATACCTGCTGCTTTATTATCTTTAGATTTATCAATACCTTTATGAATTTCTTCAATATTTATATATTGTTCACACGTAGACTATTTTTACAATTGTTTTAAGTGGATCTAGAAAAAGTACAGTGTTGCCTATATTTCTGTATATGACTTTTTATAACAGAATTAGGTATTCATTTTGAACCCATTGTAAAAGAATAATTAACATTGCATTTCTTTAAAAAGGAAAAATCTCCAAATACTTAGAAGTTATTTCACCCATCTCTAACCAATTTGATTTTGATTTTATAAATGCTCCCTTATTGTCATGAATCCGGTTAGTGATCTTCCGTCCACTCACCTTCAGAGGTCGCTCTTCTACCATATTGACTCTCACACCACACAAACTTTTACAGATTACACTGGACTACATTTCCCATCATTCATTGCACTAAGTACACACAGCTGTCTCATCACACGCTCACACCTGAGAATTATCACACAATCACACACCCTACTTAAACCATGGACTTCCTCCCCTAGTGTTAGAGGCCTTACTGAGCCATTCTGTGTTTTTCTGTTTAGTGCCAGTATTGTTCTGCATTTATAACTCTCCTAGTTTTAGCTGTGATATGGAACTCACTTTGTTGTCGTAGTCTTGCCTTGCCTTGCCTTGCCTTGTGTGTTTTTCTAGTGTTTTGACTCTTGCCCGTGTTTTCTGGATTAACCCTTTGCCTTGCCGTTCGGACTCTGTTTGCCCCTGTTTGGATTATTGCTTGTGTACCTGGATTATCTCTCTGCCTTGCCTTTTTGGATATTGTTCGCCGATCGTCGACCCACGCTTGCCCTAGGATTATTCTTGTGTCTTGCCCGTACCATACCTGTTTGCCGTTGTTTGACCCTGCCTGTTTATTGACTATGTTTATAAATAAAAGCTTGCACTTGGATCCGCACGACTCACGTCTTGTTCGCCCCGTTACACTTAGATTTCTATTCATAGATTTGTTCTAATTTCAATTGCAGTTTTATTAAATTTTTTTTTTCACTTACTGTTTGTCTGTCATAAATATTGTATTTCTAATTAAAATGTTCTATATCTTTTGCCTTTGGCTATTTTCTTACTTCTTGTAATTGCACATTTTCTAATTTCATATTTCTTAATTTCCCAATTTGTTCCAGATAAACCTGATATTTTCCCTTTATGATAAGTTTAACCCTTATATTGAAAATCATCAAGAAGTTATCTTTTTAATTTCCAGTAGTTGAAACTGAATCTTTGATTTCTTGTATCTCCAAGGCTGATAATTATATGAATCATTTTATGATCACTAAATACTGAAGGCACAATGTCGATCTCCCGAACTTGATTTCCAAGATCCTCAGAAATTAACCAAAAGTCAATTTTAGATTATCTGGATCTATCATTATTACTTTTATTAGGGTTTCTGTGCCTTCATTCATCAGGACAATTTAATTGGGAATTTAAAATGAAGTATAATCAGTATAAAATGAAGTAAAATCAGTGTACTGGAAATGCCTAAACCTGGGAGGAAAACAATAAAAAAGGGTAATTAATGGTGTTCCAATCACCGCCTAAAATCAACTGGGCACTAGAGTGTATTTTCAAAAATTCCATAATTCTCAAAAATTTTGGAATAACAACCAGTTTTGTAAATTAAGATTGTTACCATAAATGTTCCCCAAAATTAGAACATTATTTTATTCTTTTACATCCAAAATCAACCACTTTCAGAAGAGGGAGCGTTTTTTATTTATTTTTTATTTTTTTATTTTACAAATGCAATCTCTGCTGAATTATTACTCCATATACCAATCGTTTATCACTACCCATTGATTTTTCCAAAAAGCAAAATCAGACATTACTGCATGAGTTTCCTGGAAAAAATAAAAATCAGCCTGAAAAATTATAATAATTTTACGAATACCCTTCACACTGAACGAATTAAGACATTCTCTTCAGAAACTACTTAAACCAAGTGCTTTTCACCTACCCAAGAATAGCATTTACGGTATTAACCTGTATAAACGAGTTTCATTAATATAACATGGCATTACATATCATTTTTCAACTGGACGTAAAAGAAAAAATCATAAACCTAACAAATAAAATATAGCCTACTATCCAGAATGAATTCACAAATCAACATGAGTACTAGAGTAAGCTATTGATCCACTTATTAATACATTTTACCTTTGATTTGAAAGGATATATTTAATCTCTTTTTATCTCAATAGACATCAGCATCAATTAGAGTCTATTCACGGATTTCTTTGCCATCGATTATAGCTGTGGCACCAGCGAAATATGCAATTTTCCTTTCTTTGCGTGCAGATAAAATTTTAGGCTGAAGCCTGCTGCCTGTCTTTGTCTTTCGCTGTCAGGTCCTCTACAAACTTTAAAATACAGGAAGTTTTCAACAGAAGCTCCTTGGTTGATTTCTCTGTAAACCTGATGATGACCGGTCGAACTTTCCCTTCGCATTTCTTCCCGACGCGTTGAACAGTTTCAATATGTCGAGTAAAGTCACCTGCAGCCTCCGGAACCACAGCGCTGCAGATAGCAATCACACGCTCTTTGAGATTCTCTTTTTCTTTTTCTTGTAGACCGTAAAGCCATAGATTCCATTCAGCTTGTTTTACTTGTTTTTCCAGCTCTGATATTCTTTTCTGTTGATTTTCGATTACTTCATTTAGTTTTTCTTGCAGCTCTGAGATTTTTTTGTGATGTTCTTTGTTTATTTCCTTAATATTCACAATGTCTTTCTTTACTTCTTGCATATCTTCTTCGGAGATAACTCCTGAACGAGACACAGTTAGATCTGTACAGCTGCTGCTGTCGGTGCAGGATTGCGCCTCCAAAGGTTGGTCAACACAATCTTTCTCAGAAGCAGATATTCCTTCATCTGTATTTTCCCCTTGTTCCCTCCTTTCTGCCTGCTGACTCATTCTGGAGAAAAGTTTCCGAGCTAGTTAACTAATTGAGCTTTCAGTCGAGAGTATTCTTCATTTAAATTAGACTAAAAGTCTGTTAGATTGTTTAATGCGTGTGGAAAAAAAAAGAGTACAAACTCTAACCACAAAATCTTTGTCTGAATCAGTTGCCGTCTACAAACTTCAGGTGTGTTGGGCTTGAAGCGGCGCTGCGCAGACCGATCGGTGTTTGAGATCAAGGTACCGTGAGAGCGATTATTATAGCAGGCTTGCTTTGGAATCACTCTCGTGGTTCTTTAATGTCATTTAAGACACACCTAACCTCACCTGAAATGTAGGCGTCTGCAGTGAGGGGAGGAGTCGAGACAGACAGTTCTGAGCTCTGAAGTAGGCTACCTACCAGACCAGAATCAGAATGAGCTTTATTGCCAGGTATGTTTAAGGGGAATTAGTTTTTGTGACAGAAGCTTCCACATTGGAACAGAATGACAGTGACAAGACAAAACACAGATAATAAAAGAAGTAAATAGGGAATAACAATATACAAATTGACAATATTGTATGTACATGTATATTACATGAATAGACAATTTTGCGTATGGCAGAGGGCAAGCTATATACATATATAACACTGTCCTAGTTGTGAATCACAATGGTGCTAAAGGCACAAATATGATCATGCTCTAGTTAAAAACTGAGGATGAATGAATGAGATTCAAATTTGATCCATTTGAACACCTTTGAAAAAACAAAAAATGATTTCTGTTGTCCATTTCAATGCCTTAAAAAACTTTAGCAGCAATTCAGATCATCAATAAAAAGTGTCATCTGATAACTAAGAAATATGAAAATGAAAATCTGATCTCTCTCTAAAATTATTTCTATCTTAAAATAAAATAGTGATGCTAGAAAAACTGGTGGTCATACTTAGAAGGGAGTATGGTCATTCAGTTCATACTTAGAAGGGAGAGGTTATTATGTGAGTATAGGAGAGCATAAGTCTTAAGTGGACGTCCACATAGTTCCTTTAAGAAAGGTTCTCGTTTATGTTATGCTGCCCCTTTAAGGGGTGTATGCGCGTTGTGAATAACACATCCCCATTATGCTTGTGATGCAAGGAAGAAGGTGATAGTAAAGTTTCTCAGTTCAGTTAAGCATTGTCTGGCCTCCATTTATTACAAATTAGATGTTTTGTTTCGAGTCAAGACTTGGAGAAACTTGTTCATCACCAGCAGGGTGGATTATTGTAATGGTCTCCTTCCCAAGAAGACCATTAGACATCTGCAGCTCATCCAGAACGCTGCTGCCAGAATTCTGACTAGAACCAGAAAATCTGAGCATATCACACCAGTCCTCAGGTCCTTACACTGGCTTCCAGTTACATTTAGGATTGATTTTAAAGTTCTTTTACTCATTTATAAATCTCTCAATGGCCTAGGACCTAAATACATTGCAGATATGCTCACTGAATATAAACCTAACAGACCACTCAGATCATTAGGATCGAGTCAGTTAGAAACACCAAGGGTTCATACAAAACAAGGGGATCCGCTTTTAGCTATTATGCCGCCCGCAGCTGGAATGCACCCTCCCATCTCCACTCTCTTCTAAGCATCTACATCCCCTCCAGACGCCTACAGAGACGTACATACAAAAGTGTCTATTCATGTAATATACCTGTACATACAATATTGTCAATTTGTATATTGTTATTCCCTATTTACTTATTTTATTATCTGTGTTTTGTCTTGTCACTGTCATTCTGTTCCAATGTGGAAGCTTCTGTCACAAAAACAAATTCCCCTTAAACATACCTGGCAATAAAGCTCATTCTGATTCTGGTCTGGTAGGTAGCCTACTTCAGAGCTCAGAACTGTCTGTCTCGACTCCTCCCCTCACTGCAGACGCCTACATTCCAGGCGAGGCTAGGCGTGTCTTAAACGAGCCTCATGACATTCAAGTACTGCGAGAGTGATTCCAAAGCAACTCTGCTGTAATCGCTCTCGTGGTACTTTGATCTCAAACACCGAGTGGTCTGCGCAGCGCCGCTTCAAGCCCAACACACCTGAAGTTTGTAGACAGCAACCGATGCAGACGAGGATTTTGTGGTTAGAGTTTGTACTCTTTTTTTTCCACACGCATTAAACAATTTAACAGACTTTTAGTCTAATTTAAATGAAGAATATCCTCGAGTTAACTAGCTCGATTGCAGTCAGAAACTTTTCTCCACTATGAGTCAGCTAACAGAAAGGGAACAAGGGGAAAGTACAGATGAAGGAAAATCTGGTTCTGGGAAAGATCGTTTTGATAACCAAGCTTTGGAGACACAATCCTGCACCGACAGCATCTCAGAGCTGGAAGGAGAAGTAAACGAAAATCAACAGAAAACAATCTCAGATCTGGAAGAAGAAGTAAATAAAGTAAACGAAAATCAACAGAAAACAATCTCAGATCTGGAAGAAAAAGTAAATAAAGTAAACGAAAATCAACAGAAAACAATCTCAGATCTGGAAGAAAAAGTAAATAAAGTAAACGAAAATCAACAGAAAATAATCTCAGAGCTGGAAGAAAAAGTAAACGAAAATCAACAGAAAATAATCTCAGATCTGGAAGAAAAAGTAAATAAAGTAAGTGAAAATCAACAGAAAAGAATCTCAAAGCTGGAAGAAAAAGTAAAAGTAAACGAAAATCAACAGAAAATAATCTCAGAGCTGGAAGAAAAAGTAAAAGTAAACGAAAATCAACAAAAAAGAATCTCAGATCTGGAAGAAAAAGTAAATAAAGTAAGTGAAAATCAACAGAAAAGAATCTCAGAGCTGGAAGAAAAAGTAAAAGTAAACGAAAATCAACAGAAAAGAATCTCAGAGCTGGAAGAAAAAGTAAATGAAGCTGAACGAAAAATGAATCTATGGCTTTACGGTCTACAAGAAGAAGAAGGAGAGAATGTCAAAAGGCGTGTTATTGATATCTGCCGCAATGTGGTACCAGGGGCTGCAAATATATTTCCTCTTCATATTGACACTGTTCAGCGCATCGGGAAGAAAGGCGAAGGGAAAGTTCGACCGGTCATCATCAGGTTTATAGCGAGATCAACCAAGGAGCTTCTGTGGAAAACTTCTAAGAGATCCGAATGTTATCGTTCCAGTAGTTTAAAGTTTGCAGAGGACCTGACACTGGAAGACAAAGACACGCGTTTCAGGCTTTGGCCTCTAATTGAAGCTGCACGCAAAGAAGGGAAAATTGCATTTTTCGCTGGTGCCACAGCTATAATCGACGGCAAAGAAATCCGTGAATAGACTCTAATTGATGCTGATGTCTATTGAGATAAAAAAGATGAAAGATATCCTTTCAAATCAAAGGTAAAATGTAATAATAAGTGGATCAATAGCTTACTCTAGTACTCATGTTGATTTATGAATTCATTCTGGATAGTAGGCTATATTTTATTTGTTAGGTTTGTCACGTCCAGTTGAAAAATGTTATGTAATGCCATGTTATATTATATAATGACACCCGTTTATACAGGTTAATACCGTAAATGTTATTATTGGGTAGGTGAAAAGCACTTGGTTTAAGTAGTTTTTCAAGAGAATGTCTTAATTCGTTCAGTGTGAAGGGTATTCATGACTTGTTGAGGAAAAATTATTATAATTATTTTTTTCAGGCAGAGATTGCATTTGTAAAAGGAAACTATAAAATTAAAATTCTAAAATAAATAAATAATGCTCACTCTTCTGGAAGTGGTTGATTTTGGATATAAAAGAATAAAATAATGTTCTAATTTCGAGGAACATTTATGGTAACAATCATATTTTACAAAACAGGTTGTTATTACAATATTTTTGAGAATTATGTAATTTTTAAAAAATACACTCTAGTTGTCACGAATTCAGCCTCTGAGGCTCCCTCCGATCGCCACCAGAGGGAACCGTCACCTGAGTATTAACAGTCACGAACTCCATTTCCCATATACCCCGTACCTGTGGCTGATTACCTGCACAGGTGTTTCATATTGACTCTGGTCTATTTAAGCTTTTCTTCCAATCACCTCATTGTGAAGTCTTGTCTTGCCATGCAAACATTTCTGAGCGGTTCCCCCGTGTATGACCTGGACTGTTTACTGGACTCTGATTCTCTGCCGCCTGCCTACTTTGATCCAACCTGCCTTGTTATCTGATTACCCTGAGTGTTTGCCGCCAGCCCTGATCCTAAGCCTGAACTCTGACTCTGATTCTGCCTTGTCTACGTTGCGTTTGAAGCTTGTGATTGAACTCTGCCTGTTTGACTTGCATTCTGTTTTAATAAAGCTGCACATGGATCCTAATGCCACTGACTCCTCGTTACAGTAGTGCCCAGTTGATTTTAGGCGGTGATTGGAACACCATTAATTACCCTTTTTTATTGTTTTCCTCCCAGGTTTAGGCAGTTCCAGTACACTGATTTTGTACAATTTAAATTCCCAATTAAATTCTCGTGATGAACGAAGGCACAGAAATCCTAATAAAAGTAATAATTATAGATCCAAATAATCTAAAATTGACTTTTGGTTAATTTCTGAGGAACTTGGAAATCAAGTTCGGGAGATCGACATTGTGCCTTCAGTATAGTGATCATAAAATGATTCATATAGTTATCAGCCTTGCAGATACAAGAAATTACTAAACTACTGGAAATTAAACAATTAACCTCGTGATGATATTCAATGTAAGGGTTAAACTTATAAAGAGAAAATATCAGGTTTATATGGAACAAATTGGGAAATTATGAAATTAGAAAATGTGCAATTGTAAGATGAAAATAGCCAACGACGAAAGATATAGAAGACATATTTTAATTAGAAATACAATATTTATGATAGACAGTAAGTGAAACAACAACAACAACAACAACAAAACCGTATTTAATAAAACTGCAAATGAAATTAGAATAAATCTCTGAATAAAAATCTGGGAGCATTTATAAAATCAAGAAGAAAGTGGTTAGAGATGGGTGAAATAACTTGTAAGTATTTGGAGAGTTTTCCTTTTTAAAGAAATGCAATATTAATTATTTTTTTACAATGAACCCAAAATGAATATCTAATTCTGTTATAAAAAGTAATATACAGAAATATAGGCAACACTGTACTTTTTCTAGATCCACTTAAAACAATTGTAAAAATAGCCTATGTGTGAACAATATATAAATATTGAAGAAATTCATAAAGGTATTGAAAAATCTAAAGATAATAAAGCAGCAGGTAATTATGGTTTGACCTGTTAATTTTACAAAGAAATCAAAGATGATATCTCAGATTTTTTTTTTTATGTTTTCAAGGAAATATTAGAAAATGGAGTAATGTTGCCATCTAGGGATTGATTACACTAATTCCTAAGCAGGTACAGATTTACAATATAGAGAGAATTAACCAAGTGGACTCAATGTACTTGATTTTAAAACATCTAGTGTGAAGATTCTCAAATGCAAACTGTGTTTTGCTTCAAGAGTGCAACCATACATCAGTGTTGTGTGTTACTTTCTTTCATTTATTCTTCATTCATTCATTCATTCATCTATCACTGATAATTTATTCATTTTATTATTAATTTATCATGTCTATTAATCATTTAAGCCATTTATATACTCATTTAATTTATTTATTAATTGATAAGTTATTTATATTATATTATTGTTTTTTTATATTATTTTTCCATTGTTGTTTAGTCTTATGACTGTGTTTCAAGGGCTGTTTGTCTTCATGAATAAGAGATAAGAGGGAAACACTTGTTTTCTACATTTAAAAAACAAGTGTAGTCTTTTACTTAATAAACCACTTTTTTTAATAAAACAATTAAAACAGAAAATGTTTTTGATTACAATACAAAAGAGTCATATAGACAGAAAAAGCATCACGTCACAGGTGACTTCTTTACCACAAGGCACCAGCTAAGGCATTTCAAGGAGGATTGTTTAATAAATGAAATAAAAAAACATGTATTTGTTATCTGACTAATCTGAAAGATTTGTGAGGAACTGCATCACTGTAGAGCTTCTTACTGTATTATCAGCATAAAAAAAGGCACAGATGTAACACATTGTATTAACAAATCAATAGATAAGAGTGAATGGATGAAGAAATAAAGTGCATAAGATGCAACTGATTAACCTGGAAGTTTTTTTTGTTGTTGTTGTTGATCTGAAACTAATAAGGTGAAGAACCTTATTCCACTTCAAAAAAAAAAGGAAAAAAAAAAGAATGATTATTTTATATTAACTGACATCAGCTTTACAGCATTTAATGCAAATTAGAAAGTCATACACTGATGACATACACTCTCCTGAATGAGGTTTGGGTTGGTGATATGTAAGTTCTGTGGTCGGTCTGGACACAACATTACACATGACAGGCTTGTGAAACTCTTAAGTGACACTAAACATCTTCTAAACATATTTGAGTAATGAAAGTCACCCAGTGTTTGATACACTTGCTGTCTGTGTTGTCCTGTCAGGGTCGGCAGCTCGTGGTCTGGGCTGATGGTGCAGCGGGAGGGCACGGATCACCAGCTGACTCGCCCCCACCTGTCGCTCATTCCCCCTCTCTCTTATATGTCCCTACTTTTCTGTTCCTCGATGTGAGTAGATTGTTTTGTCCTTGCTAGTGTTCTGTGTGAGACTCACGCTTCTTTATCTGACTCTCTGTTCCCTTGTGCTGCAGGACAAGCATGACCTGAGGCTACCTGCAGTGTTTCGGCTCTGTGCCACCTATAGTGGTCAGGAGATATGAAAAATGCATATTTTTGCTTATAACTTGTGAATGGTCATAAAATGGTCTCTTCATATTTGGTGCATCATGCCGAGTCCAACCATATCCAACTTTCCCATGTCAGCCATTTTGGGCGTCGGCCATGTTGAATTTTGAAGTAAAATGCTATATTTTACGAACAAATTAATGTATCGTTACGAAACTTGGTATGAGTCATCAGCACGATGCCCTGAAGGAGAATGAGAAGTTTACCACTAGGTTTACCACTAGGTGGCGAAACAGCGCCACCTAGTGGTAAAATTAAATTTTCACATGCCTATAACTTTGGGTGGGATTGACTTATTTTCACAAGAGTCACCTTTTTAGACTCCTGAATCCTTGCCGAGTCCAGCGATACCAAATTTGCCAGGTTTTGCCTTATGGTTTGTGCTGCGTTGCATTTTAAAGCTTAAAAAACCTATGCTAATATCGTAGAAACCGTTACTCCGATCGATACGAAACCACCGTAGAAAATTCGAAAACATAGCGTCCCGGCTATATGCTAATGCCCAATTGCCAAAATTTTGATAGTAAGTGGCACAAAAATGCAAACAAAGTCAACAGTCAGTCATTTTTCATCTACTTACACACAAATATGTCTATAACTCCAAAACAAAATGAGATATTTTCACCAAATTTGACACATATGTATGGGCACACCCTAAGGACACTTAAAACATTTGGTGGGATTTCGTGTTGATAGACAAAACAGTTTTTGCATACCACAACAACGAATTTGAGACGATGCCAAAATGACACTTGAGGCCGTATCTCTGCAATGCTTTGGTATATTGACACCAAACTTTGTGTGCCATTGTCACCTCACACAGAACACACCACATCGATTTGATAACAGTGCCACCTGTTGGTCAAAAGTTAAAAGTCATTCAATCATATTACTGGTAGTTTTAAATGATTTTTCAGGCATTTGGACTGCAATAATCTTAAAATGGCTTCAATTACTCATTTCTGCAGTTGGTCTGATGCTCCATGCTATGCTTAGCTGATGTGCTTGGCCCCGTCATTGCTGCTTGCAGCTATATTTATTATTATTATTATCATCATCTCAAAAGGCTTGTGTGAGTCTTCTGTGTCTCGCACGCTCTATCACACGTCAGTGTCGCGCGCTCTCACTCAGACAAATCTGTGAGACAACACTGCTGTTAACCCGCAGCAGGACGCCAGCGCACCTAAGGTTTAAGCCTCAAGCATCGACGACAGATCGCTGTTTTTCGATTGAAAGCTTATAAGGGGGAAGGGGAAGGGGAAGTGGTGTGTGGTAAAAAAGCAGTACGTACCATTATCATTGTAATAACGAGCCACAAACGCGTCCACTGCTGAAATCCCAGTTTAGTTAGAGAGGTAAGGGTCCACAGATCAACATCCCAGCGAGCACTTTTAGTCCAACGAAACAATAACATTGTAATAAAGATGCATATTCCTTTGTTTACATTTCATTTCCTTGGGAGAGTTATTGTTTGCGTCCGTTATGGAATAAATTATGCTCAAAAACAGCGTCTTGGTGGTAAAAAAACAACACGGTGTTGTAGCATACAGTTTTACAAACAGAATGAGACTGTCCACGGAATAAAAAAGTCACAGATAAGCGGAATATAGTTTATTTGAATTTGGCGCTCTCTCGTGACAGCGCGTGACGCACGCTGTGACGCAGCTGTCATCTGAGTGGGGCGTAACTTAGCGATCGCCTTTTTTCCAAAAATAACTCTTTTTCTTTTTTTTCTTCAACATTTTTTCATATATGTGTGTGTTGTGTGGGGAATGTGGCTGTATCTGCATGATTATCATCTGTATGGACACACATCAGCATGTGATTACCGACTCTATGGTGGCTATCATTGTAATAGCTGTCAATGGTCAGCTATTATTGATTATATGGCCCATCTGTTTGATTATCATCTGTATGGACGCACATCAGCATGTGATTACTGACTGTATGACCATGTCTGCCAATATCAGTTTATGTCTGGCAATCAGAATATATACTTCAGTATACATACTACATACAAAGCAATTTTTTTCTTTTTTTTTTTTTCTTTTTTATTACTCAAATAATTTTTTTTTTTTAAAAATTAGTGCTCAAATAAATCACTTATATGATGTCTAAAATTCTGTCTATTATTTTATCATTGAAAAACTATGAAGGAATATGTATAATGACTAAAATAGTTTGTATAATTCTGCAATACATTTGGTGGTTATTTTTCCTCAAACAGGAGGGGTGGGGGGGGGCTAGAAATATTTTCAGAAAAAATAAAGCAGGAATCTCATTTTTCATGGTATCTTCTTCAAATTTGAAATATAAACTCATGAGACACGTGGCTTTTAACCCATTACTTTTCTGGATTGCTCCAGGACTTATTTCATGTATTTGTATATGAAATAAATAAACATTCAGTGTGGAAAAACATTTTTCAAGGCACGTCAGTGTCTATAACTTTTTATCTTTTTGAGCATTATCAACTTTGGATGATGGATAGTAAAGCCTAGAGTGTCTTCTTTCCAAAGATACCTAAATTGTGTATGTAGCACACTTTGTCAGGAACTGTTACCATTTTAATTTAGGTAGGTCATTTTCACCTGTGAGGCCCAAAATGAGGGGCCATCAATCAATCAGTCAGTAAATATGATTAATGATAATTGTAAAATGAATATATAGGCTAAACTAACGTTACCTTAACCGACATGAATGTGAAACGAAAGGAGGTTTTCTCATTTCTAGCAGATCTGCGCAAATGACGTCATACAGATATAAAGGCATTAACGGTAATTAACGGTTCTGAAGAGCGGGCCGTAGAAAATAAAGACGAAAGACTTGTTTATGTGAACAGTAGGCTTATGGTACATTTAAATGACAGTCCGTTATAATGTGAGTCTGCTGGTGGTTGGACCGGAGAAGAGACCCGGACTATAATTTTCCTGGCGTTCCACTGAGGGAGCTCTCTGCCTCTGTTTTTTTGTTGTGATACTGTCTGTGTATGGCAAGCCGTTTTAGCCTAAAATATACTAAGTGTTACTTGTCGTAATTGCATTTTTACTAGTAACAATTCAATTAGAGAGCTCTACACTTAAATTCTTACTAGTAACAATGCCAATTACAGAGCTCTCTAATTCAATTCTTACTAGTAACAATTCCATTTAGAGAGCTCTACAAACAAATTTTTACTAGTCATATGTCTCCATTGACTTCCATTCATTTTTCATTACAGAGCTCTACAACTGAATTTTTACTAGTAAGAATTCCAATTAGAGAACTCTCTAAATACATTTTTACTAGTAACAATTCTAATTAAAGAGCTCTCTAATTAAATTTTTACTAGTACAATTCTAATTAGAGAGCTCTCTAAATACATTTTTACTAGTAAGAATTCTAATTAAAGCGCTCTCTAATTCAATTTTTACTAGTACAATTCCAATTAGAGAGCTCTCTAAATAAATTTTTACTAGTAAGAATTCTAATTAAAGAGCTCTCTAATTCAGTTTTTACTAGTAACAATCCCAATTAGAGAGCTCTCTAAATACATTTTTACTAGTAAGAATTCTAATTAAAGAGCTCTCTAATTCAGTTTTTACTAGTAAAAATTCCGATTAGAGAGCTCTCTTATTTAATTATTACAAGTACAAATGCAATTATGGAGCTCTATAATTAAAATTTTACTAGTAAAAAAAACACATTAGAGATATGTTTAATTGAAGAGCTCTGTAATTGAATTAAAGAGCTCTCTAATTCAGTTCTTACTAGTAAGAATTGCATTGAAGAGCTCTCTAATTGTAATTCTTGCTAGTAAGAATTGAATTGTGGAGCTCTCTAATTCAATTGTTACTAGTAAGAATGCAATTGCAGAGCTCTCTAATTCAGTTACAGAGCTCTCTAATACAATTGTTACTAGTGCAAATTACATTAAAGAGCTCTCAAACTTTAATTCTTACTAGTAAAATCTGAATTAGAGAGCTCTCTAACTGAATTGTTACTTGTAAGACTCTAATCGAATTGTTACTAGTAAGAATTGTATTAGAGAGCTCTCTAACTGTAAATTCTTACTAGTAAAAATGCAGTTGTAGTGCTGTGTAATTGCATTCTTACTAGTAAGAATTGCATTGTAGAGCTCTCTATTTAAATCGACCTCATTATGATAATTGAGTTGTGTTCTGGGAAGCTGTTTTGTTTTTTTTCGCCTTACTGGGAAAATCGCGACACCTTTCCACTATTGAGTTCAGGGCAGTATTTGATTTTCTGTCGTGATTGTGGAAAATGTCACCATATTATGTCATTCATGCTGCAACGGAAATTGCAAAAGTAACTCCAGTACTCGTCCAGAGAAAACTGGACAGTGCAGTATTTTTTTTCACACCGGAGAGTAAATCTATTAATAATGTCACTGATTAAACCCACTATCTGTCACTTAATAAAATAATCGTATTGCTGCATGTTTTTGAAAGTTTTGATTTTGTTTGGTTTAATAATTAACATTATTTTGCGAGTATGATTCTCACTCGGCTTGTGAATTAGGAACTTGAACAGGGTCATAAAGCTTAATACAAATGTTGCTTAAGGTACCAATAGTGATTAGACAAAATTGTAAAACATACTATTTGCAGATTCACATAAACCCAAAACAAAACAACACGCAGCGCGTTTCCCTCTCATGCACCGACACAGTATTAAAGATTACATTCTGTACACACCTTACTAATAAGGCTAAAAAAACTGACGAACCCAAAAAAACTGACGAACCCAAAATATGAACTTTAACTGTCTGTCTTAATGCATAAGCGTTTATTGCCATTTTCGAAAGGGAGGAAAACATTATTGCGTTAATATTTCGGTCTCGTACGTTAGTCTTTTATCATCACTTAGTACAGTAAACCAGCATTTTAAAATGCTACAAAACTGTTCACAAGCTTCCACTGATTTGATTTTAGTTAGGGAGAGCGGGGCACAAAGTAACACTTTTTGACTCTCTCAAATTGTGTAAATCCACATGGGGTTCAGAGTATAATTTTTTATTCACAGTAATTTCACACTTGTCTAGTACAAATATGCCGCTTTGTTTCATATTTGCAGTGTATACATTTTTCTTTTTTTGCCGTCAAAAATTGGAAGTGAAATGTGACAACATGCCCCGTAGGTAGGGTAAATTGTAACAGCTGAGGGGCACGTTGTAACATGACCATATGTCAGCTTAAAATGTTATCTGATCTCATGAAAAAAATATACAAGACAAATTAAAATATTTTGTCAATAAAATAAAATAATTTATTTAAAATAAAATAATGACATTTTTTAAGAATTAAAAATAATCTGATTTTTGAGTTTGACAATGAACACATCGCAACCATGCGTGGGACCAGCCCACATAACGAGCCAAAATGCTTTACATGTCTTGAAATAATAATTTCTGAACATTAATCATGGACTGTCAGTCTTTATTCACTTGTTTCTCGTCGTTTCTCATTAAAATGTATTAAAGTAAATAGTGTGAATTACATCGCTAATGTCATAGAATAGCACAGCAGGGCACAATGTAACACAGTGTTGTTACAACATACCCCATCACGCGCAGCTGGAATTTAAAACCCTTTAGTGTCTTCTGCTAGTTATTGAAGCATTAAAAAATAATCTAAACCGATAAATAACAGATTGGAGATTAAAATAATAGCAGATTTGTCTGATTTTATATAAGTAATAAAAACTCAGATGAAAAATGTACTTAAGCCAGAAATATCATTTTACTATGCTATTAATTCATGGGGCTTTTATTTTGAAGTGTATCACCACAGGCGAGATTTGGTAAGGCAATGGGTGTAATCGAAAATCCGTTTTGCATCTAATTAATACAGGTTTTTACTAGTAAGAATGCAATTGTGGAGCTCTGTAACTGGATTTCTTACTAGTAAGAATTGAATTAGAGAGCTCTGTAATTATATTTTTGCTAGTGAGATCTGAATTAGAGAGCTCTCTAATTTAATTGTTACTAGTAAGAATGCAATTGTGGAGCTCTGTAACTGGATTTCTTACTAGTAAGAATTGAATTAGAGAGCTCTGTAATTATATTTTTGCTAGTGAGATCTGAATTAGAGAGCTCTATAATTTAATTGTTACTAGTAAGAATGCAATTACGACGAGTAACACATAATATATTTTAGGCTAATACGGCTTGCCATATCTGTGCTAGCTGGTGAATATGTGGTGCGACAGAGGGTGTTTTCTGTTCCAACCGAGTGTTGTGTGCCATCTTTGATACTGTGTGAACCTTACTTTTAGGACATTGATGTCTTGTTGACCGTAGGGGGTGAGTGCCTTGTTTCTTTTGTAGGCCATTAGGTTTATTGGGCAGATAAGAAGATAGGGAATTTCATTGTATGTTTTGTTTCTTTTATTTTGATCTGTTGGTTAGGTAGCTCTTTTGTGGGGAAGGTAGTTTCTGTTTGTTTATTATTTTGGCATTAGCTCACCCCTGAAGATTTTGCTTCTGAATTATTTTGTTTTGAATACATTGTTTTTGTATATATTATGAGAAAAAGATACAATTGCATTGAAAACGAACATGAGAACAAGAGAAGAGAATAAAAATGAGCAATTAAGATAACGTGGTTGTGTTATTTATGTCCTGATTCTGACCTAGACCACAGATCGTAACACAACATTGAAGGATTTCGGAAACATCTGACCACATCTTCCCATATCAGAGGTAAGTGCGAATCTATTGATTTAGAGATGGCTTATGGATGGTAGAGATGTGAATTACAGGATTTTTTTCGATTTTCAAACGGTATATAAACTCAGCACTAATGATGATGAATCTGTGGGATTTTATTTTGTCGACCACTGAAAGTCTGATCATTCAGGAACAGCACAGCTCTCCTCAACGAGAAACACCTTCTGAACACATGCTGGAAACTAACCGAAAGATGGGCTGCTGTCTGTTCTGCTCTGACACACAAAACACAGACACGATCGTACAGTTTAGGGTTTCATATTCAGCTGTAGTTTGATGCTTGAGAAGTGATAATGTATTGACTGTAATGGTTAAACCAGTGATGTCAAAGCATGCTACACACAGAAACATTCAAGAGAAAGTGCTCAGCTCTTTGAAATGAACTACACTGAGTTTGTGTTTTCCTCACAACTGATCAAACCTGATTCTTTTCATCATCATCATCATCATCATCATCATCATCATCCTCATCAGTCAAATATGTTTAGAGGAATCAGGGGGTGGCAGAAACACATCAGACCTGTGGCCGCCCCCAATCTCTTCTTGCCATCCAAAGTATACAATTCTGGACACTCCCCGGATGGAAACAGGGTATAAATGTTTTGTGTTTCTAACAGGATTCGAGTGAAAAGCAGAAGAGCAGTTGGAAGTTGCCATTAACCAGGTAAATATAATTTAATTAACTCAAACAACTGGGTATAATAAAAGATAACATCACATACAGAAAGACAAAAGCAATTTTTTATGGTAATAGAGAAAATTTGAAAAAGTTTAAAAACTACGCAAGCTGTTCTCAAAGGCAACAGAAATAGCTAAACTTAGATATAATTCTCTCTGAAACGAGTAGATATGTCTGTGTACAGTAGCCATTTTTGGGCAACGTTAACAGTTTCACTTTCTTGTTTTTATCTATTCACAAGCACAATGGATAGTGTTATTTTAGATAAAATAATATTATATATAGTTGTACTCATTTAAATGACTCTGTAACTTTTTTATGTATATTACACCTGATATTGTCTCCTAAAGAATAGGAAGCCGAAGCCTGGAGACCTCATTGAAATCTTCAGAGGTAGATATCAGCACTGGACGATTTATGTTGGAGATGGAAATGTGATTCACCTGGTCAGAAACCGTGAGTTTTTTTGTTTGTTTGTTTGTTTTTTTCATGCTTCACATGCCGCCAATTGAGCTGACCTTGTATTGAATCTGAAACCTTCCATTTAGGTCTCATGAGTTATGATTGTTTTAATTTTCCATTTCTTTCTCTATAGCTGGGAGCAGCAGCTCTGGGAGCAGCAGTGTGACATCAGGAAATGATGGCAATGCCACAGTGAAGAAAGAAACACTGCAGCAAGTGGCTGGCAATAATAAATATTGTATCAACAATCAACTGGATGACCTATATAAGCCACATCCCATTGAAGATATTCTACAGGAAGCAGAAAGCTTTGTGAAAAGGGAATTGCCATATGATTTTTTATCAAATAACTGTGAGCACTTTGCTACGCTGTTGAGATACGGAAAGCCACAATCCCAGCAGGTACAGTTCGGCATGACCTCACATACAGAATTATATTGTACTCATAAATGTCTCAAAATCACAGGATTACAGACTATATTATGCCAAAATGTTTGAAATTAATTTAATATTAGAATTAAGTTCATAATAGCAACAAGTTTTCACACAGTGACATAAAAAATAAATACTTTCTGTTTATTCTTATAGGTGGAACGATCAACAAACATTCTTATTGTTGGTCTTTATAATGCAGGAAATGTCTTTGGAATCCTTCTTCTATCAACTTTAATAATAAAAAAAGAAGATGGGGATGAGGATGAGGATGAGGATGAGGATCTATGAACATAGAAATGGGAAATGAAGAATTAAAAGTACAGTTGTGGAGTCTTTTGATTCTTTAAAGTCAGTAAATGTGGTTCATTTGATTACATTTAAATAATTTAAATAAACATTCTTACAAGCACTGGCATCCTTGCTTTTATTCATTTTATTATTTCAAAATTCAAAAGACGCTCACACAATGAGAAGCACACACAATGAAGAGTGGGAAATTAAGAACTAAAAGTACAATTGTGGAGGCCTTTGATTATTCAAAGTCAATTAAATTTAAATAAATAATTTAAACAACTAAACTTAAATGTAAGTATAGACACAAGTCCAAGCCCCAGTGACCCATGTATCTCATTGATCTCACTGATTGACATCACAAGCATCAGAATTTCATCATATAAATATCTGCATCTGCAGCAAATTGCATATTTTTGCTGTTTGAGTCTCTGAATAAAATTGAGCTGTTTTTTCCTACACATTCTCACTATATACACACTGCTCCGTGTGTGTGTGTGTGTGTGTGTGTGTGTGTGTGTGTGTGTGTGTGTGCACACTTTGGATGGGTTAAATGCAGAGCACAAATTCCGAGTATGGGTCACCATACTTGGCCACACGTCACTTCACTTCACTTTCTATATCAGACTATATGAGCCGTAAAAGCCTGATGCAACAAATATAAGATACTAAACAAAACACATGCAAACTTATATAAATATATACAGTCAAACTAAAATTGATTCAGACACCTTCAACATTTCTCACATTATATCACAGTTTATTAGCTGTAGTTTAGAAAATGATAATAAAATATGACAAGAGCTCAGAGTTAAACTGTGTCAGAACAAATTCATCTTGATAATGTCATGATCCTTCTGTCAGACTGTCTCACAAATTAATTCCTAGATGTTCTGTTTGGGTTTCTGATATACATAAACACCTCTGATCCTCACAAACTTCCCCAAAACACATGAGCATCCGTTATAAAACACTCACTGTATAAAACTACATGAATATACTGAACTGTGTTCAAGCAGAAATATGTTATAGTGATCAGTGCGCCGAAAGCACACATTGGTTTGTGCATCAATAATAACAGACACACGAGATAAGAAACCACTTGAGCTGCTCCGAAACACAGAATACGTAGAGAGGTGGTGCTGTTATTTATTTATGTTTAGGCCTATATTTAAATTATTTAACACATTAATAATAAAATTAGTGAATATATTATATTTTAGTTTTAAGTTATCTATCTTTATCTTAAGTTATCCATATGTGCGAACTACCAGCATTGCCTTTGCGATCGATCTATCGGGCATCCCTGAACTATAGTGTCCTGCACCCACTAGTAAAAAAAAAAATCTAAAATTATATCTGGTGTCTAAATAAATTTTGGTTTTACTGTATGTATGTCATGAATCAGACCTCTGTGGCTCTCTCCGATGGCCACCGGAGGGCACCCTCACCGGAGTACTGACTCCTTCACGGACTTCATTCCCTATACCCCCTTCTGCTGCTGATTACCTGCCCAGGTGTGGCTCATCACCTGGCCTATTTAACCAGCCTCCTCAGTCACACTCACTGCGAAGTCTTGTTCTTGCCCCAGCTGACATTTCTGAGTGTTACCCCTTCCTTCTGATTTTTACTTCTGTGTTTGACCCCGGACTGCCTTACCTTGGAACTCTGAACCTGTGCTTGTGACCCCGACTCCTGCCTGGTATTGTTTACGTCTCTGCCCTGCCTCTGATATTCCTGTTTTTGCCCGCTGACCATTGCCTGTTTGATTCTGCCTCTGTCTAATAAATTATACTGCAAATGGATCCACACGCCTCTGACCAGTCATTACAATGTATTTACATTTATTCATTTAGCAGACGCTTTTATTCAAAGTGACTTAAGATCTGCTAAGCAGCACACTTAGCAAGTTTTATTTTTAAATATATAATAAATAAAAAGAAAACAGATAGAATAGAGCAAGCTAGTGTTAGAGGCCTTTTTTATTTGCTTTTTGTTAATTGTATTATTAATAAAATAAAACAAATAGAATACAAAAAAGATTACAAAAGCTAGTGTTAGTTATTTTATATATATAAAGAAAAGCAGTTAGTAAATGAATAGAGTGCAAGTCTAAAAGGGGCAAGTATTTTTTAAAGAATTGAATTAGAGAGTGCTAGAGTTAGAGGGTCAAATAAAGATGGAAGAGATATGTTTTTAGCTGATTCTTGAAGATGGTTAAGGACTCAGCTGCTGGGATTGAGTTGGTCAGGAGGGAACAGTTAATGTAAAAGTCCGTGAAAGTGATTTTGTGCCTCTTTGGGATGAACAATAAAGCGACGTTCGTTTGCAGAACGCAAGCTTCTAGAGGCACATAAGTCTGAAGCAGGGCCGGACTGGGACGCAATTTCAGGCCGGGAAATCTCACACTCATCCAGGCCACACAGAATAAAGAGGCCAAAATGGTACCTTTTGGGGTACAAGAGCTTGCCACTAGAGCAGTACCCTTAAAAGAACATCTTTGTACCTTTTTTTTTTTTTTACCCCTAATAGGTACATATTAGTACTGTAAGGCGTGGGGTTTTAGTTGCCCGTGGGTGGATGTGAATAAAGACGATGGACTTGAAAATATTGACTGCTCGTAACCTTTATTGAGCAAATTCCTAGAACTGGGGAGGAGAGCAACTAGTCTCCGTGCCCGCCACACTCTCTGTCTCCCCCTCCCGCACTTTCCTTCACATTACATCACCCTCCTTCTCGGAGGATGCAACACCAAAATAAAAGTCCTTGGCAAAAACATGCAGAAAAAGAATACAATGAATATTAAACAAACAGCTTCACATTAGTTACCCTGTGGGAAAAGAAACGTCCACGTTTTCAATATACAGAAAGTAACAATGTCCTTAAACCAGAAAAAACAATGTGCAGATTATTGGTGCAATACAACCAAAATTTTGAATAACCACAATACGGTGTGTTTATGCATACTGCAGCAAAGGTTCTAAAACAAAGAACTGATAAGTTTTTTTTTCTCTTATTTCACAACATAATCTTTAAACCTTGCAGGCAATTTGAGAGGCCTGCGACCTAACAGTCTAGGGTCCAGCACACCATGTGGAGCCATAGTAGGATGGTCCACTTTTGAGGATACAGTGTCCATGTCATCAGGCTGTGTGACAGTAAACTGTCCAGTGTTTTGAGTTAAGTTCAGGGGGTACTGTCTCAAAAGCAAAGACCTAGCTGGACTCTGACTGGGGACCTCACCAGTAAAGACAACAGAAGGCAAGTTCTCCTGGACAGCAAGTGTAGAGGAATTAGAAGTACTAGTGGGTACCTCCCTTTCAACAGGCTGTGCAATGGGAGATGATGCATCCGAGACTGTTTGTCCAAGCTGATAAGTGGAAGACAGGTAAGTTTTAAGACGGTTATGATGTACCACTTGCGGTGTCTTTTCAGGAAAACCTTTTGGCTGAATAGCATACAGTACAGAATAACCATCAGTAGGCTGAACATTTTGTGTTACAGTGTAGGGTCCTTTCCAACGTGGGGCCAGTTAACACCGGGAATGAGCAGGATCATTCAACCAAACCAAGTCTCCCACATTGTATGAGGTATATTTGGCCTTTTTGTCATATTGAGCTTTTTGCTGCTCATGAGCATGTTCCTGATTCTCCTGACGGAACTTGAAAGCATACTGCAATTTCCTGTAGACAGATGTAGCATACTCTGCTGGGGTGCCGGCAGAGGCACTGGAAGGTTCAGTAGGACAAGGGAAGAGTAAATGAAGTGGCAATCTGGCTTCACGTCCATGAACGAGGAAGAAAGGGGTGTATCCAGTGCTGCTGTGTACACTAGTATTATAAGACAACTGGATTGCCCTTAACATGGTATCCAATGGCTCTGTTTGCAGGTACAGACATTTACTCAACTGATCTTTCAGGGTGCGATTGAATCTTTCGATTAAACCATCTCCCTCAGGATGATAAGGAGAAGTCCTGGTTTTAGTGACACCCAACTTGGAACACAACTCCTTGATTAAATCTGCCTCAAACTGACGGCCTTGATCTGTATGAAGGCATTCAGGAACACCATGCTCTGTGACATACTGTTCAAAAATACATTGTGCAACCGTTACAGCTCTTTGGTCTTTCATAGGGTACAAATTCACATACTTGGTGAAATAGTCTTGGAGAATGAGGACAAATTTATGGCCTGATGGTGACACAGGAAGCTCGGTAATGTCAGCTGCCACCTTTTCAAAAGGATGACTGGCATGAATAGTCTGCAGGGGAGCTACACGATGTGGGACTGGCATAGATCTTGACTGACATGGGACATACTGTTGGCAGTAGTTCTCTATGTCTCTAGCCATGTATGGCCAGTAGAAATGCTCTCTAGCTCTTGCAAGTGTCTTTTTATGACCAAGGTGACCTACAGTGGAATGTCCATGTAAAAACTGTAACACCTGGGGGACAGCTTTGCTGGGAATGACTACATGAAGAGTAGGTGACTCTTTTGGTTTGTTACAGGCAAAACGGTAGATTTTCCCATCCTGCAAATGCAGTCTATCAAACTGTTGCCAGTATACTTTGAGCTCTGCCGAACCTTTCTTTATAGCCCAAGCTGGAGGTCTCCTTCCGTCTTTCAACTACTCACTCACTATCCTCAATGTGACATCATCTTTTTGACACTGTGCAATATCGACTGACAAAGTCTGAGAAAGGTCTATGATGGCATGAGCGGTAATAGGAGCTGTGACTAAAGGAGGTTCTGACTTGCCTGATATGGAGGGATCAGAAGTAGGCTGAGGAGTGGTATCACTGTGAGTCGGGCGTCTAGATAGTGAGTCTGCATTTGTGTGCTTTGTGCCATTCCTGTGTTTTATGACCCAATCGTACACATCAAGCTCCAATGCCCAGCGTGCCCTACGTCCTGTTGGATCTCGATCGATAGGCATTTTCTTTAAACCTAACAAGGGGCGATGATCGGTAACAATCACAAAGGGGCACCCTTGCAAGTAGTGTGAGAAATGTCTAACGGACCAAACAATAGCCCACCATTCTCTGTCAAAGGTGGACCAGTTGCGTTCTGTTGCACTTAGCACATGACTGGCATAGGCTACTACCTTTTCAACACCCTGTTGTTGTTGTGCAAGAACGGAGCCAATGGCATGGTGAGATGCATCCGTATACAGAATAAAAGACTTGCTGAAATCAGGGTAGGTGAGAATAGGAGGGGAAGCTAGAGCATGCCGAAAATACTGAAAAGTGTCCTCACATTGTTCACTCGATGCGAATTTGGCATGTTTCTTCGTAAGGCTGTGTAAAGGGGCCGCCTTTTCTGCAAAGTCTTTGATAAAACGCCGATAGTAGGAACAGAGGCCTATGAAAGCTCTAACCTCTGTAGGTGTAGTTGGACGAGGCCAGTTCAACACTTTCTCAGTCACTTTGGGGTCTGGTTGAATGCCATCCTTCGAAACAACATGTCCTAGAAAGAATACAGACTGCTTGAGAAACTGACACTTTTGAGGATGGACTTTGAGGCCAGCTTGCCGTAATCTACCAAACACTTCAGAGAGATCCTGAATGTGGTCTTTAAAGGTCTTACTGAAGACTATTATGTCATCAAGATATACTAAAGTCTTGGACCAATGGAGGCCATGGAGAACAAGCTCCATCAATCGCTGAAATGTCGGGGGGGCATTAGTAAGACCCATTGGCATGACCTTAAAATGATAGAGGGAATCACCTGTAGTAAAGGCAGTTTTCTCCTTGCTAGCATCATCCATTTGAATTTGCCAGTAGCCACTGGACAAATCTAGAGTGCTAAACAAAGTGGCTCCAGAGAGGGCGTCTAAACTGTCATCCACACGTGGAAGTGGGTGTGCATCTTTGATAGTGATTCAGTTCAAATGTCTATAATCGATACAAAATCTGTAAGAGCCATCCTTCTTACGGACAAGTATCACCGGGGAGGCCCATGGGCTATGACTAGGCTCAATTAAGTCAGCATCAAGAAGTTTCTGTACTTGGTTGTCGATTTCCTTTCGTAGGACAGGAGATGTACGGTATGCTCTCTGACGCACAGGGGATGTATAGAATGTCTGTATGCTATGCTTAATCAAATCAGTTCGACCTAGATCAGCAGAGGTAGTGCTAAAGACATCACAGTTATCTTGTAGGAGGGAGTTAACTACTTCTACCTCACTGGGAGTAAGAGTGTCAGTACCCATGTGAACATCAGGTATTTGGCATGAAAGGCTTGGCAGGCTGACCCGAGCCACAAGACTATCCATAGGCCTATAGAAATCAGAAGGCACATTACGTACAGTGTAGAATTGACCTAAATGGGTCTGTTTGGGCAGCTCAATGTCCTGGTGTGTAGGATTAAGTAGATGAACTACAGTGAGCCCATTTTCAACATTAGAGAAGCTACGAGCAACAGCCAAGTCTTTGTCAAATGTCACATTCGGTTCTAGAATACCTTGAAAACCATGAAGCTGACTTCTTGTTTCTGAGGTACATGCTACTGAAGCAGGAACAACAATCTCTGTCAAGGGGGGGACTGAGACCTGTGAGAGCAAGGACACATTACAGCAAAAAGGCAATGCATGTGATGAACTGATAAGGGAAATTTTCTTATTATTGAACAGAAAAGTACCAGAGGCTGTGTCAATTGAGGCACCATGTGTTTTGAAAAAGTCCCACCCAAGAAGGGCATCCTGTCTAGAGTCTCTTACAACATACATGTTCATACTGAATGTGTGTGACCCAAGATGTAATGTGACAGGTTATGAACCTAAAATGTCTAATTGTTGTCCTGTCAGTGTGTGTGACACCTGGAAACTTTTCAGTAAGGGGCGATGTTTCAGTGCAGGGATGCGTTGACGTAAGGCCTCACTAACGAGCGACAAACCAGCGCCAGTGTCAAGGAAAACACTGACTTCTTGGTCCTCAACGAGTCCTTTTATGTATGGTGTCCAGATTGCAGAGTCCGAAGATGTCACCGTGTTGTCACTATGGGCCGCTGACAGTTGAACTGAAGATTGGCCCTCATCTCCAGCTACCATTCGTTTCCCGACCGCTGCTGCTCAGTGAAGTGTACATGGCATGAATGTGGTTGTTGTGGACTTGGAGAGCGATGTCTGTAATACTGCTCACCCCTCCATCGATCTCGGTTCCTGCCTGGACTGCTGTCATCGTTCGATTGACGCCTGTAGCTGGGTTGAGAAGTCACTGAGTCATCGTATGCAGCATATCCCCGCTGAGGGCTAAAGCGGATATCTCGACTGTCATAGAGTAAGGGTCTTTCATAGCCTTGCTGCTGATGATAACTTGGCCTGGGGCTCCCTTGTGGTCTGTGATGGCTGTTACTGGAACGTACAGGGGATCTTGCCAAGGTTCGATCCTTGGGCCTGTGTTGTTTTCAATGTATTTGCTCCCCTTGGCCTCCGTTTTTAAAAAAATATGGTGTCTCCTTTCATCTATATGCTGATGATACCCAGCTTTATCTTCCCCTACAGCGTAATAATAAGTATTTTCTTCAACCATTGTTAGATTGCCTAAACGAACTTAAGCTATGGCTTTCAAGCAATTTTTTACACCTGAAAGAAAACAAATCAGAAATTATTTTGTTTGGTCCTAGGGAAAATGTTGCTTTTAATTTTGATCTTGGTTTCCTTACTCCATATAATACACAGTATGCCAGGAACTTGAGCATTTTATTTGACTCCAGTTTAAAGTTTGATAAACAGATTTTAGCTGTAGTTAAGTCATGTTTCTATCAACTTCGCCTTCTCAGTAAAGTTAAGCCCTTCCTATCTAGGAAAAATCTTGAAACAGCTATCCATGCCTTTATAACATCTCAGCTTGATTATTGTAACTCTTTGTATTCTGGTATTTCTCAGTCTTCAATTTCTCATCTTCAGTTAGTTCAGAACGCAGCCGCTAGACTGCTTGAAGGGAAGCGAAAATATGAACATATTACACCTATTTTAATGTCCCTACACTGGCTTCCTGTCAAGTATAGGATTGATTTTAAAATTGTATTATTTGTTTACAAAGCCCTCAATAATCTGGCTCCTCAATACTTAACCGTTTTTTTTGCTTCCGTATACCCCGACTAGAACCTTGAGATCGTGTGACCTTAGAGTTAAACTTAAAAATCGTAGCTTTGGAATAGCCTTCCTCCCTTTATCAGACGTGCCCCATCTATTAGTATTTTTAAATCTTATCTAAAGACATATTTTTTCACCTTGGTTTATAACATTCCTTAGTATGTTTCCTGGGTTTTTTACTGTACTCTGTTGATTTTATTTGTCTGTTGATTTCCTTGTTATTCTTATTTTATGTGTTTTTTTCTTTGTAAAGCACTTTGGTCAACTTCGGTTGCGTTTAAATGTGCTCTATAAATAAACGTTGTTGTTGTTTTTACCATTACCATGTCTGCATTTGTGATCGGAGAAACGACAAACAACAAGCACTACTCTACACTGCCCAAAACTCGCGTTTGAATCGTCTTTAAATATGAAAACATACTTACAGGCTGGGAGTCAGAAGCGCCAGACTGTCCTTGCAAAGTTGGAATTGCCCCACTTTATAGAAACAGCCTTTGTGCAGCCAGCATTGTAGGTTACTCTTCCAGGTTCAGGAAACAGTCCTGCGTAAAATGCGCTGCACACACTCCAATATTTGAGTTGAACTGTTCTGGAACAGTGTTGTAAATACAACTTAACCACTGATTTCTAGTTGTGTCCTCTTTTGGAAGCCAAAACAAAGTACTTTTGCTTTCACAACGAAACAGTGTCTCCAGGACATGGCGCCGGCGGCAACAACAACACTACAGTGAGAATAATAGTTTTGCCTTCTTTCATTGCGTATACATTTGGGCAGTGTTTTGCAAATCTTCCCACACCGTGACGTAGACATGTGGGGCGTGTTTAAATGAGCCGTTTTAGGAGGGCGTGGTCGAGTCTTAACTTTTATAAATAATATCTCTTTGGTTTTGAGACTTTAGTCTTTGCAACTTCAGGGATCTTATCTATGCACAAACAGCTTGTAACACTCCAAAGAGAAAGGAAAACTTGAAATTGCATCATATGACCCCTTTAAGGGTACTGCTCCAGTGACAAGCTGTTGTACCACAAAAGGTACAATTTGGCCCCTTTTTTCTGAATATAGTCCTATACGCCCACTACAAACTCTGAAACCACAGATAACCCCTATTATTTAAATGGCCATCACATAAAAAGGTCTAAATCCTTGGTCTGGGGCCCTAAAAAAGTAATTAAAGGTTGTCTCTTGAACTGAACCTTCACTTCCCTTTTCCTTTTCTTCATTTCCCCCAATATGTCTGTCTCTCCCTTTTTTGCTTGTACCTGTCACTTCTTCACTATGGAATGCCAAACCTGCCATAATTATAAATAAATAAATAACAAAGAAATGTAAAAAAGCAAAAATAAATAATTATTTATAATTGTATTTCCTTATGTATTTTTTTTCCACATTTATTTATTTAAAAAAAATATTTACATTTATTTATTTCCACTTTTATTTATTTTCACATTTATGTATTTATTTACGCATTTATTTCTTAATTTCTTTATTTCCACATTTATTTATTTCTACATTTATTTATTTTCACATTTCTTTGTCCATAGGGTAATGAGGAGGGTGTGTTTTACATCAGGAAAAGCAATCGAGCCAGAGAAGTCGAGGGGTAAGCTTTGAGCCCACAGTGGCACCTTGTGGTGCCCAAACGAAGTACAAGAAGTGTAGCCTACATGACGCACCTGTTGATAGTGTGGGATGAATGACTTAGATGGGCGATATGGCCAAAATCTTATATCACTTATTATTTCAGTTTCACGTGGGGGGTTGTTTCGGCTGGAAAGCGATTGTGTGCATTTGCTGAAGCTCTCGAAAGCATGCAATCGCTTTCTTATGCGCGCTGTTTTGTTAGGTTTCACTTTGAACGCATACAACGCATGTTTCCAAGATACATAATAGAAGGAGGCATCAGTTACTATAGAAGATTTGTCACCTCGCGCCACTTCCTTTGTGGACAGTCACCGCATCAACTGATTATAATGGGTTCTCTTGGTGTAGACACGGCTTTAGATACGGATTAAACACACGTTTTAGTCTGGAAATATCCAGAATTAGGTCAAAATTCAGTTAAAATAATAAAGGGCTGTTACTAGAAAAAATCCAATCAGTGTGTCAACAAAAACCATCAGAGCCATCATTGCTGAATGCATTTACACTGCAGTTAGCCTACAAATGCATACAATTTTATGAAATTAATGTTTTAAATTTTGAAGGCAGAAATACATCAATCAATTAAATGATACGTTTAATATGAAACTAAAACAGACACTAGGTGGCGCCAAGTCACTGTCTTAACGAGTGAGTTCAATCCATTCAACTGATTCCTTCCAAATAGGTTACGCTGATCACGAAAACACCACTTGTTGCCGCGGTTCAGCTGTGGATTTGTTTCTGTGATAATTATATGTGGGCCTAATGTGTTATTTAAAAAAAATATATAGAGAGGTGCTGGTCATATAATTAGAATATCATCAAAAATTTGATTTATTTCACTAATTCCATTCAAAAAGTGAAACTTGTATATTATATTCATTCATTACACACAGACTGATATATTTCAAATGTTTATTTCTTTTCATTTTGATGATTATAACTGACAACTAAGGAAAATCCCAAATTCAGTATCTCAGAAAATTAGAATATTGTGAAAAGGTTCAATGTTGAAGACACCTGGTGCCACACTCTAATCAGCTAATTAACTCAAAACACCTGCAAAGGCCTTTAAATGGTCTCTCAGTCTAGTTCTGTAGGCTACACAATCATGGGGAAGACTGCTGACTTGACAGTTGTCCAAAAGACGACCATTGACACATTGCACAAGGAGGGCAAGACACAAAAGGTCATTGCAAAAGAGGCTGGCTGTTCACAGAGCTGTGTCCAAGCACATTAATAGAGAGGCGAAGGGAAGGAAAAGATGTGGTAGAAAAAAGTGTACAAGCAATAGGGATAACCGCACCCTGGAGAGGATTGTGAAACAAAACCCATTCAAAAATGTGGGGGAGATTCAGAAAGAGTGGACTGCAGCTGGAGTCAGTGCTTCAAGAACCACTACGCACAGACGTGTGCAAGACATGGGTTTCAGCTGTCGCATTCCTTGTGTCAAGCCACTCTTGAACAACAGACAGCATCAGAAGCGTCTCGACTGGACTGCTGCTGAGTGGTTTAAAGTTATGTTCTCTGATGAAAGTAAATTTTGCATTTCCTTTGGAAATCAGGGTCCCAGAGTCTGGAGGAAGAGAGGAGAGGCACACAAATCCACGTTGCTTGAGGTCCAGTATAAAGTTTCCACAGTCAGTGATGGTTTAGGGTGCCGTGTCATCTGCTGGTGTAGTCCACTGTGTTTTCTGAGGTCCAAGGTCAACGCAGCCGTATACCAGGAAGTTTTACAGCGCTTCATGCTTCCTGCTGCTGACCAACTTTATGGAGATGCAGATTTCATTTTCCAACAGGACTTGGCACCTGCACACAGTGCCAAAGCAACCAGTATCTGGTTTAAGGACCATGGTATCCCTGTTCTTAATTGGCCAGCAAACTCGCCTGACCTTAACCCCATAGAAAATCTATGGGGTATCGTGAAGAGGAAGATGCGATATGCCAGACCCAACAATGCAGAAGAGCTGAAGGCCACTATCAGAGCAACCTGGGCTCTCATAACACCTGAGCAGTGCCACAGACTGATCGACTCCATGCCACGCCGCATTGCTGCAGTAATTCAGGCAAAAGGAGCCCCAACTAAGTATTGAGTGCTGTACATGCTCATACTTTTCATGTTCATACTTTTCAGTTGGCCAAGATTTCTAAAAATCCTTTCTTTGTATTGGTCTTAAGTAATATTCTAATTTTCTGAGATACTGAATTTGGGATTTTCCTTAGTTGTCAGTTACAATCATCAAAATTAAAAGAAATAAACATTTGAAATATATCAGTCTGTGTGGAATGAATGAATATAATATACAAGTTTCACTTTTTGAATGGAATTAGTGAAATAAATCAACTTTTTGATGATATTCTAATTATATGACCAGCACCTGTATATATTTTCATGACAAAATGATCAAAAAGATGGCAGGTAGGGGACATGTTTGGGGGAACATGACTTCTTTTTATTTTATTTAATGCACGAACCTGCGTGACCATAGCAACCTTGGATATTCAGAAATGGATATTATGAATACATTAACATTTTGTTTTGAATTTAAGAAAGTGCAGAATTAAGAATTATTATATTAACCCATACTGCGCATATCATGTAGCCTAATATTCTTCCTATCTTTATTGTTATTATAGTAGTAGTGTTATTTATCAGCATCATCATAATTATCATAGCCTATATCCAAAATAAAATTAAGGCAGCAGCTATTTATACTAAGTGAATCCGTAACACTCAGTGCACCTATCAAAGCTTGGCGTGGGTCTAATATGGTATGCTATAGGCAGTGTAGCTTAACTGTAAACCGACAGTAAGAATTGTAATTCGATTAAGCCAGGGGTGGCCAAGTCGGTCCTGGAGAGCCCACAGTAACTTCAGCTCCATCCCTAATAAAACACACTTGAACAAGCCAATCAAGATCTAGGGTTAAAGCCAGGCAGGTGAGTTTTAATGTTGTAGCTAAACTCTGCAGGACTGGGGGGGCTCTCCAGGACCGGTTAAACGGTTTCAAATGTCATTGGTTAATTTTAAGGAATAGCTTAAGTGATAATCATGTTGTGTGTGCATGAGACGCCAGTGCGGTTATTTGAACTCTTTAACCGTGGGCATAGCGTCTGGGTATGCAGGGTATGCAGGTGCATGGGCCCGGGCAGATTGGGGGCCCGCCGAGCCGAGGGGGAACTTTTAATTGAAACAAGGGAACGAATATAGAGCCCTGCCCGAGTCCGACCGAGCCTGTGTCTTTTTTCTCTCTCTCTCTCTCTCTCTCTCTTCCCCTTTACACAGCTTCTGTTGCAGCCATTAAAAAAGTTCAGTTTTGGTTTTTAATGGCAAGGTGGTTATATTTCTTTTCGTTTCTTTATTAAGTTAATTTAGAAACATGATTGGAACATTTTATGTTTGTTAAATTCAATTTATTTATTTTTTTAAATACCAAGCGGCCAGCGCCAGACAATGAGTTGAGCATATGTTTGATCAGTTTAGCCTTCTCAAATAAACATGATTTGAGACATACAATTTCATGCATTTCACAATATAAATTTAAAAATGTAAGATAAATATGTGATACAAATCAAATCGTTTGTGCTAAAAGTGGAAGCTGAAGAGCACTTTGAAGGACATGGAGGCGCTAGCGAGATCACTTGCATTTTTTTTTCTTAATAAGAGTGGAAGATTAAAATACGCCATAATTTTTCCCCATAAAGGTAAGTTCAGCTGTTCAAGTTTTAACTCAGAGTTGGTTGACCCTCCTTATTGAAACGGGCCCAATGCAGTAATGCCCGTGTGCAGCTGTGCATCTTGGTTGCAAATGAATCCTTTGCTAAGAGAAATGAAACTCTTTGGACTGATCAGAGCTGAACAGAGGAAAGCTCAAATATAGTCCTTTTAGTCATACTCCAAAACAAACCCTATAACCCAAATGTACTGTAACAGTATACTAATACTCAGCTATTCTAATGTGAGTTAGCTGACATGTTGCAATGTTAGAGAATGTATAAATGGGACCATCAAAATAAAGTGTAACTGTAATATTCATTAGGAATTCATGTCAGGGTTCTGTCACTTCAGTCTAGTTTATTCGTGGTTTTGTGACAGAGCCCTGACACTCCTGTCATGCCTTGTTTTCATGTGAGCGTGTGGCTTTGATTTCGCTCTGTGTGCCATGTGCTCTCACGTCTATTGTCTAAACCCACCCTTCTTGTTATCGGATTATTGCTTCTGTTGCTGCACCTGTGTCTCCATCGTTACCCTCTTTGTTTGTTCCCTATTTATTCTCCTTGTGTTTGCAGTCCTGTGCCAGTTTGTCATCGAATATACCCATGTTGGTTCCTGGCCTGGCCTGACTGGGGGTAGGTTTTGTTTTATTTCATTATTAATAAAAAGCCCAATAACTTTGCAAAATTGAGTCCTCGCTTCATCCCTTCACCCCAACCCTGACAATTTATTGATTAGATTCACTTTTAAGTTTAATATATTTATATAGCACATTTAAAAACGACAGAGCCGACCAAAGTGCTGCACAGAGAAATAGAATTAAACCAATAACCATAAAACAAAAATAAAATAAGCAGACACAACATTAAAATTCCAAGAACATTTCTTGAATTGTAAGTGGCATGAACATGAGCAAGAAAGCTTTTTAAAACTTCAGCCACTGGACAACTTGTAGTCTGACATTAGACTCCTGAAGCTAATTATTTTTATAAGTGTTTTTTTTTTTTTTTAATAAATCAAAGTTGTAGTGCTTTTGTCTTTTTTGTCCCAATTTTATTTTTAAAGGCTGACCTTCTGTATCTTTTTGTCATTGATTGTTAAACTGTTTAAATAAATAAATCGACTCACTAGCTAGAATTTTTTTCACAGACAAAACTAGAACAATCAGTAACCAGTTCTCACCTCCAAACACACAGGACCTCCAACCAACCACATCCACTGCTCAAACTCCCATCTTCTCCTTCTGTCCCCTCACCGAGGCGGAAGTATCCAAACTTCTCCTCTCCAGCCATCCTACAACATGTCCTCTTGACCCAATCCCCTCTCACCTTCTCCAAGCAATCTCTCCCACACTCTTACTGGCACTCACACACATTATCAACACATCTCTCCGCACTGGCATCTTCCCCACAGCGTTCAAGCAGGCCCGGGTAACCCCACTGCTCAAAAAACCTACATTAAACACTTCTCTTTTAGAAAACTACAGACCCGTCTCTCTCCTTCCATTCGTAGCGAAAACACTCGAACGAGTTGTCTTCAACCAGCTCTCACTGTTTCTTTCACAGTACAACAAACTGGATGCTAAACAGTCAGGTTTCAGGAGTGGCCATTCAACAGAGACTGCGCTACTCTCAGTCACTGAAGCCCTGCGAATTGCAAAGGCTGATTCCAAATCATCAGTCCTCATTCTGCTGGATCTTTCTGCTGCTTTTGACACTGTCAATCATCAGATCCTCCTGTCCACCCTCTCATCGCTGGGCATCACTGGGATTCCACTTCGCTGGTTTGAATCCTATCTCACCGGTAGGTCTTTCAGGGTGGCCTGGGGAGGGGAGGTATCCAAAGCACATCAACTGGTCACTGGGGTTCCTCAGGGATCGGTTCTTGGACCCCTCCTCTTCTCCACATACACTACATCACTGGGACCCATCATACAGGCACATGGCTTCTCCTACCATTGCTACGCCGATGACACACAGCTCTATCTCTCTTTTCAAACAGATGATCCAACGGTAGCTGCACGGATCTCAGGCTGCCTGGCGGACATCTCGGCATGGATGAAAGAGCATCACCTACAGCTCAACCTGGCAAAGACTGAGCTTCTTGTCGTCCCTGCCACTCCGACTCTACAGCATGACTTCTCGATTCAGTTAGGCACATCAATAATTACCCCATCAACTTCGGTCAGAAATCTTGGTGTAATCTTTGATGACCAGCTGACCTTCAAAGAGCACATTGCAAAGACTGCTCGATCTTGCAGGTTTGCGCTACACAACATCAGAAAAATCAGGCCCTTTCTGACAGAGCATGCTGCACAACTTCTTGTCCAGGCCCTTGTCGTTTCTAGGCTGGACTACTGCAATGCTCTTCTGGCTGGACTTCCATCAAACACAATCAAACCTCTACAAATGATTCAGAATGCAGCGTCACGACTGGTCTTCTATGAGCCCAAAAGAACCCATGTTACACCTCTCTTCATCTCATTGCACTGGCTACCAGTGGCAGCTCGCATCAAGTTCAAGACACTGATGCTTGCATACAGAACGACCACAGGCTCAGCACTCTCCTACTTCCACTCACTATTACGAATCTACATCCCCTCCAGAAGTCTGAGATCTGCTAGTGAGCGACGCCTTGTGGTACCATCACAGAGAGGCTCAAAATCACTCTCCAGAACATTCTCGTTCACCATTCCTGGATAGTGGAATAATCTTCCCACCCCTATCCGGAATGCTGGATCCTTGTCAATCTTCAAGCAACAACTGAAAACTCATCTCTTTCGGCACTACTTGACTTCATCCTAAACTTGTTCTAAAAAAAAAAAAAAAAAAAAAAAAAACTTTCCCTTCATCTTTCTCTCCTTCCCTTGCTAGTTTGTACTTATTTGAACAATGACTGAGACTTGGTGTTACAAGCACTTCTTCTGTCTGATTGCCTCTTCAAGATGAATGGCTTTATGTATTCCCCAATTGTAAGTCGCTTTGGATAGAAGCGTCTGCCAAATGACTAAATGTAAATGTAAATGTAAATGTAAATGCGTTATATTCATTTTAAAAAGGTTTCCTCAAACTTCGAAATTGTCTGGAATTTGTTGATGCTCCACTGAAGTGCAGTTGAAATATTAAAGTTGTTTCAATATCAACTTCATACATCAGATGGCAACATTGTTTTATGTTGACATTTCAGTTGTATTTTCAGTGTTTCAACAACAGTGATGTAGAATCAACAGCATAGTGTAACCTTGATTCAATAACATTGGCATTATTTATTTATATTATTATTATTTTTTAATTAGACTTTGTTTCAACATTAACATGGGGGAATAAGTGATGTTGATTAAATGACATTACCACTGATTTTATTGTTGAAATTTTGTAACATTAATTCAGTGCAGTTAGCATTGACGCATCAACATTGATTTAACATTGTTTCAATGGTTGCTTGCTTTCTGGGAAATGAAATAAATGCTGTACAAAAACAATGATAGAGCCACATTTGCACATTTATTTAAATGTTTATAACAACAGATTCCAAAATATTCCAATTTATTCTAAATATTCTAATTTTCGAGAATCACACAACCAATATCTAAATAATGTTCAATTGCTTTAATGTCTCTATGGAAATGACAAACAGCAATTTTTTGAAGAAAGCAACTGGTTTCCTTTCTTAAAATCTTGCTGGATGCATCTTCCAGTTTTTTAGCCCACCAAGGAAAGAAAACATTTTTCAGATATTCGTAAATTTCTTCACAAATATGTGCATGGTTAATTTCAACTAAAAGCTTGTGTATTTTTTTCATGCATTTCTCAAACCTTTCCAAACCATGTTCTCGGAAATCATCAAACATTTTATCTGAATTTTCTATTAGAAATAAATCTGATACAATGCTTCTTAATACTTTAATAAAATTTTCTCTGATTTCAGTTTTGGATATTTTCGAAGAAAATTGTGCAAGATCGAGTTTAGGTTTTGGTATTCTGGTCTTGGTACTTTTAGTATCTTTCATTGAAAATATTAGATTTTCTATTTCTGGAATAATTAGTTTGTAAATTGTGCTTATTAATTCCTTGTCAATTTCTTCTGTATTAGTTGGTGTTTGCGGTGACTTATTAATTATATCTTTGCTTCCCAACGTTTGGGACTCAAAATTATAAACGCAATCTTTAATAGGGCATTCAGGCAAATGGCTCTCATACGAGCCACTGAAACCCCAGGGCTTAAGATATCCAATAGTTGATTTTGTGCCATGCTTTTCATATATCATTTTTAATAGAAAAGTACAAATAATCATGCAGGGCACATGGTTGTGCCTCAACAAACATGGGCTATTTGTAGTAAAGATATATATTTCTGAATAACAACAGTCATCTTCATAATATATTTCGATTAGTTGTTTAAATATTTCATCTTCAGTATGCTTTCCTTTCGAGAAGGGAAATACACTTTTTTTTTCTTTCCATCTATCCATGTCAAATAATCCATCTTTTTTTCTACAAAACATGAAAGCAAGCTGATCCCCTGATTTAATTAAATCCTTATATTTTTTATCAAGATAATTGAAAAATGTATTAAAATGATCATTCATTTCTTTTTTGACATTTTTGAGATTTTGAGATATTGAGATATTTTTATAATTTATAATATCTTGATTTTGATCATTGATTGTATATATTAAATATTCCAAGGATGTTTTTCTGTTACAATAGACTTTATAAAAGATTCCCAAATTAGTAATTTTTAGAATAAATTCTTCATCCATCTCCTCACAAGATGCTGTTCTTGAAACAGATCTATTAAAAAAAAAATACACAAAATAATAAACAGCAAAATATGTTTTATATACAAACATGCAGGCATGTCATACTTAATCATTCTTTTAACATTTTCCCTATTACAATATATATATATATATATATATACAGTATATACTGTATATAAAAAACTAATAATAAATAGTTTTAAACCAGCAGGTCTAAGATTTCATCATCTGACCAGTTTTTAAATTTAGGGAAAAGATCATATATATATATATATATATATATATATATATATATATATATATATAAATATACACACACACAGTACAGTATATACACATACAGTATATACATATATAAATATATATATATATATATATATATATATATATATATATATATATACATATGTAAAAGCACTGTCTTACTGTAATTTTACACACTTGCAAAATGTGTCTAAATATGAACGTACCTGTTAGTTGTAAGTAGTTGGTATTTTCGAAAATAAGATGGATTTTTGGAAGTTTTTCTGGAGATGATAAAGGAATCATTTTAAAAAACAATTTTAATTTTTTTTGTTATATAAATGTTAATGTTTTTAGTTGGAATATATTTTTTCCTCAAGTATTACACAAAATTATATTATAATATTAAATAATTAAATTCCATTATATTTATATTATTTTTAAGACCTGAATTGAAGTTGTTCCATAATTGATTATCTTTAACAGGTATTAAATTTAAAGATGAACTGACTTTAAATGAAAAATCACTATTGTCCTCTTTTTAGAGCTGCTTTAAAATAGAATTGAACTTGGTTTGCATTATCGACACAATTTTCCTGTTTAATACTGTAAAGCTGCTTTGTATTGTATAATGCGCTATAGAAATAAAGATGAGTTGACAACTTCAAATCTAAATTATATAAGATAAACTGGTAAGAAAACAAAAGATGATTCAGAAGAAATCATTAAAAGATTTGTAACGTCTTATCATATACAATAAGATTTGATTTATTATTATTATTTCATGGGCACTCATCATCACTATTTGTCACCTTGATAAATACAATAATCATACAATATTTTTAAAGTATACAGATGTAAATATAATTACAGTATGCTGAAGTCCCTCATCATTTACATTATCTGTGTTCCTGATCCAAAAAACTATACATAAATTAAATCAATACACATGCACTGCATTCATTTCCTCCTCAAACGGGGTCACATTCACAAAAAAGCTTAAGAATCACTGCTTTAAAACATAATAAATACAGCAAGAACATGCTGAAGCTGCATCTAAAGCAGTGTATAGTATTAAAAAATTCAATAAAACATCAGCTTAAATGTACTTACGTATGAATCTGGTCAGGGCTCGGTGGAATAAGGTCAGAGTCTTCTGGTGAAGAACTCTATTATGGAAACAAGGAATCAGAACAATGAGACATTTGCAGAAAATCATAAGCACTGTGATCCAAACTAATGCAATCAGAGAAGAATAACTCACCATGGTTTTATTATTTTTAGTAGTTCCTGGGGCAGGAGCCACTAAGACACCACTTTCTCTTTGTTGGAGAGGATCTGTATGCAGACCTACATTTATATCTCTCAGACCAGTAGAAATGTCCGTCAGATGAACTCCTGCTTCAGGACCTTTATCGTACTGGTATAAAACCTGCTTTTCTTAAAGAAGTGGGTTTGAAGGATCACGGAAAGTGAAAAGCTGGTAACTGGTTGCTCATTTACAGAATAGTCTGATCAGACCCAACACTTTATGTGATGACGATGCGAATCATGACACATAACTGCTGTCCATCTCGATTTACATGTGCATTCAGACGTCAGTTATTGTATGAACAATGGCCAGAACTCCTGCCAAGAGTGGAGAAAGATTAAACCACTTTCTTAAAGTGCCTGATTTCACAACCCTGAACAACAGCTGCTTTACTCAAAGTCAGTCAACCTGTTCTTCTGAGTGCAAACCAGCTAACACAAATATAAGTTTTTTGTTTTGTTTTTGTCTTGGCTGTGTGAATGTTATCTCTATTTTATCAATTTGTGAGTATTATGAGAATGTTACTTTTAAATGTCCTCGGAAACATTCTGAAACAAGTAGCAGTAGTAGTTTCAGAAATAACGTTCCATAAACAATGTATAAATAATATAATGTTTTAAGAACATTATTAAAGACCAGATCATTTTGAATGAACATTTGTTCATAACTTTGAGAGAACCTTGCCAGAACGTCAGCTAAAGAATGTTCCCTGTTTTATTTATTTATTTCACAAAAAAATAGGAACAGTGTACATTAATCAACATTAATGAATGTAAATGTACCCAAATTAGCCCGAAGGCTAGTTTTCATTGGTAGTCAGCCTTTGCCAGATGTTATTAGGCCAAAAAAACTAGAGAAAGAAAAAAAATAAATAGAAAAACAATAACAACGAAATTCAACCAAAAATTATAAATAATTCTCTAAAAATACAGTTAAACAACAAATTATACAAAATGACAATAAAAAGATATAAGTAATAAAAAATAAAAATAAAAAACAGCATATCACGATAAATAACCATCATTATTGTTCACATTGTTGTTTATGAAGAAGCCATTTCTTAAAATGATGTAAATGATGTTCTCTAATTGATTGTGGCATCCCTGAACATTCCCTGTTAGCTGTTTCTGAACTAAAACTGTTCATAAAATCCATCAAGTAAGTCATACATGCCAATAAATGAAGAGTTTTTCTGTACAGTTCTGTACTAGTGTTCTCATGTTTCTCCAGAGGCCTCAGATATGCTGAGCATTTCTGTTTCCTATAAAGTGAAACTTACACACGACACACCTGTTACTCTGAACACATTTCACTACTGATGATGGAAAGAATCTGTGCTGATCATCAGGGTTGATCTGTTATGAGGAAATCATGAAGTCATTCATGTGATGCCGTTGTTAGTAAATGAAAAACAAAACAAAAACAAGGTCTAATTTGAAAATTAGTTACAAAAATAATTATACTAAAAAATAAAATATACGGTCCTAGCTGAGAATCACAATGGGATAAATGAGACTCATGATTACCCATTTGAACATACTCTGGAAAAAAGGGCTTTGTCCATTTCAAAGCATTAAACGACTTTTTGGCAATTCAGATCATCAGTGAAAGGTGACACAGATAGGCCTGTAACGATAACAACTTTTCGTTATATATATTGCCCCAGAAATAATTGCAATAAGCCATACTATTGTCATTTTAAGACCATTTTATGCCAATGAATATATAACCATAATACAATGGCGTAATAATGCAAGAAGGCTTACACACTTTCAAATGACAACAAACTTTTTTAATTCTTAAGAATATTTAGACTATGGATATTAAGTATCAAAATATTAGATACCTTAAAAAACTTGAATAAATAGTAAATAAACATTTTCTAACCAAAAAAGTGCAAAGTAAGATGTAGAAAAAAGAAAAATGCACAAAGAACGTATATGGAGATTTTTCCATTTACAGATTTTTCCCTTTTCTCTGTAAATTAAGGGTGCACACTATTGCTGAAAAACACAGTCACTACTTATCAGTCAGATGTCCGTCAGATCCCTAAACAAGACCATATCTGCAGATTAAATGTTTTTTTATAAGCGCTTTTTAAATCTGAACTAGCACCTCATGACGTTGTGTACAAGAAGCTGCAAAAGACACAGGTGCAAGTAGAATACAAAAAACATGGTAACAATCATTTTTAAGTAAATATAATGGGCGATATATTGTGTCACCAAAAATTATTGAGGTCATGTACATATATTGTGTGATAAGTCGATATATTGATTATTGTGACAGGCCTAGACACAGATAAACTGTTCTTTGTATCTTCTGCTCTCACTGAATAACAAATAAATATATAAACATTTCGGTCCCACTTTATAGAGTGGCCTTAACTATTATGTACTTACATTTAAATTAATCATTTGGTACATTGCACTTATTGTGTACATACTGTACATGTTTTTACATTGTATTTATATTTTAAAAATACCTGCATGTAATTACATCAGGTAATTCATTTCTATAATTACATTTATAATTACTTTGTTGACCAATCCCTTACACCTTAACCCACCCTTAAACCTACCAATACCACTTAACCTGCCCCTAACCTACCCGTATCCCACCTCAATAGCAGCAGAAGTGTTTTGCAATACAATATGGACACAATAAGTACATTGTACTTATTTTTTGATGTAAGTACATAGTAGTTAAGGCCACCTAATATAAAGTGGGACCAACATTTCTTTAAAACTTAATTTAAATGTTTTTATACACATTTGTTTATTTGGATGGATAGTGCATGAAGACGCCGCAGGTATGATGTGTTTCTGTTTCCTATAAAGTGAAACTCTTGCGTGACACACAAACATGTTTGACTGGATGGATGGGTGAAATGCAGGGCACAAATTCTGAGTATGAGTTACAATGCTTGGCTACACGTCACGTCACTTAAGTGATCTATTGTTTATTATTGTATGTCATCAAGTTAGTTCCTTTCTGGTTCAAATGTAGTCTCTCCATCATTCACAGCAGAATAGAACTCTATGTTTGGAAAAAATTCTAGAATTATCTGGTACTGTAACCTATTGGAATATTAATGTTTCGAACCTCCTCAGTCTTGGCTTGTTTAATTAGACCTAAGAATGATAACATAAACTGAAAAATATGAAGAAAAGTCCAGAAATGTAAGACAACCACTTTCAGTGAAATTACTGTATAAACAGTTTATTTAATTCAACAAAGAACAGGGGAATCAATAAATGTCTTCAGGAGAGGGCCTGGCCAAAACAACAAACAAAAGAGTTGCTTACTGATATGAGGAATATTAATTAACCTGTCCATGTAAAAGAAAAGAAATCAACAACACATGCTTTCCTCGACTCCCTTACTAGCCAAAAACAGGGATAAACGTCAATCAATGTAAAAGAAAGTGGCACCCTCTCCCTACAGCTTCAATACATTAGAAATATCTCAACAAAGCATAAACAAAAATAGTACTTTGCTGTAACCATGTAACACCACAACACTGTTCATCAACAGGAACACACTGAACAGGTTACAGTTACAATTCCAGTGGAAGACACATAAGTTTCTATTATATTTAGTATAATAATAATAATAATAATAATTAGTAGTAATAATAATAATAATAATAATAATAATAATAAAAATATTTTTTACAACAAAACTTGTTTTACATTAAAGTTTCGATGCTTTACGCTCGAAGCCCTAATGATAAT
Source organism: Schizothorax lantsangensis (assembly GCA_027422415.1). Taxonomy (NCBI): domain Eukaryota; kingdom Metazoa; phylum Chordata; class Actinopteri; order Cypriniformes; family Cyprinidae; genus Schizothorax; species Schizothorax lantsangensis. The sequence continues at coordinate 879,129 of CM049844.1, read as the reverse complement.
TATAAAATTTTATCGTTACAAAATAAGTTTAACATTACATTAAAGTTTCGATGCTTTACGCTCGAAGCCCTAATGATAACAATAAAAACTTTATTATAAAATAATTTTAACATTACATTAAAGTTTCGATGCTTTATGCTCGAAGCCCTAATGATAACAATAAAAACTTTATTACAAAATAAGTTTAACATTACATTAAAGTTTCGATGCTTTACGCTCGAAGCCCTAATGATAACATTAAAAACTTTATTACAAAATAAGTTTAACATTACATTAAAGTTTCGATGCTTTACGCTCGAAGCCCTAATGATAACAATAAAAACTTTATTACAAAATAAGTTTAACATTACATTAAAGTTTCGATGCTTTACGCTCAAAGCTCTAATGATAACAATAAAAACTTTATTACAAAATAAGTTTAACATTACATTAAAGTTTCGATGCTTTATGCTCGAAGCCCTAATGATAACAATAAAAACTTTATTACAAAATAAGTTTAACATTACATTAAAGTTTCGATGCTTTACGCTCAAAGCCCTAATGATAACAATAAAAACTTTATTACAAAATAAGTTTAACATTACATTAAAGTTTCGATGCTTTACGCTCAAAGCCCTAATGATAACAATAAAAACTTTATTACAAAATAAGTTTAACATTACATTAAAGTTTTGATGCTTTACGCTCGAAGCCCTAATGATAACAATTAAAACTTTATTATAAAATAATTTTAACATTAAAGTTTCGTTGCTTTACGCTCGAAGCCCTAATGATAACAATAAAAACTTTATTATAAAACTAAGTTTTTCTGTGCTTTATGCTCGAGATTAGTAGTTCAGAGAATTAATTTGGGTAACTTTAACTCTTATCAGATTAAAATGCGGTGAAATGGCTTTTATGTCTTTATAAATAAATCTAACAGCAACTGAACTAATATAATCACTGAGCTTCTCATATATAAACTCTTCATATACTTCATCAACTAAGTGACACCACTTAGAGTAAAAAAGTGAATAAACTCTTTCGCTGAATTCCTCAGTGACATTATATTTTTTCAGCTGTATTTTCATTTCATCTGCCTGTTGTTTTCCAAAGGTCTTGAACTCATCTGACGTCATTGGATTACTTGGAAAATCTATTTCAACCTTATAAATAAAAGAGAGGAACTTCATACTTTTTTTACTTATTTGTTTCTTAATTTCTGTTGTGATATAGTTTTTGATAACTGAATCCTTATTTTGGTCTTTGACTACCTTTAAATATTCAAATCTGGATCTACAGTGTTGTTTTTTAAGCATTTTTTTAAACCACAATAATTTGTTTATATGTAAAGTAACTTTTTCACCGCTCAGTTTCTTTAGTACATTTACTGCCTTAGTATTATTCCCTGTTGCACCATAAATGTCCTGGAAGGTAATGTAAATATCAATATTAAATTTATTAAACATTTTTTCAGAGAAATTAGCTAACTGGATCATACAAGGATCATGATCTTTTCTGCCTGAACAGGGATTATGTTTTGTAAATATATAAATAGCCTTTATCATTTTCTCTTTTCCTTTAATTTTTCCTTCTATTCCACAAATACATTGATCTTCACTGTGAATCATATCAGGAAGATCTGCCTTGGAAATATTTACTGGTTTAAAGGGTCCGATTAATATAGGCGGTCCTGTTTTAAATTCAATCACTGCAAATCCAGACTGACTGTCAAGTATTTCATTTTTAGCAATGTCAAAATACCTTATAAACTCAGAAATCTTAGAAGACATAATCTGATTTACAGAAAAAATAGGATATGTAGAAAAGGAATTACTTGCATGATTATTTAAAAAAGAAGAAATTCGTTCAATTATAATTTTAAAACCTTTCGTCTTGTTACTCAAATCAATAATCTTGATATTGCCATTTTCATCTCTGTTGATCCACGGCTCCAACAACCTGACAAAACATTCAGAGTGAAAACTAATGAATAAACACACCAATGATTGTAGATGAGATCATTCACTTAACACTTAATCCCAGTAGCAACACAAAAACTTTAGCCAAAACAATAGTAGTATACAAGTTCAAAGCTCTACCTTACATACCATAAATACTGATCTCAAAACACATTTTGCCAATTTTATCTATTCTCATTAGCTGTACATCAATCTACAATATTTTTGAAAACATAAAAATTGAGATCATCTTATCTCAGAACTGACTTTGTCTTGCCGCTCGTGATTTCATCAAACATCAGCCACATTTCCGGGTGCAGGTGAACAGCAGATGTGAAGACACGCACCTTTTGAAGCCATCTAAGTGTTTAGAAGAAAATAAAATCAAAAGTTTCTTTCACCCGATTTGTGTTTTGCCCAGTTTTACCAACATGTTCTTTGTTTTTCTTACATACGTTTTTACATATGTTGTTTTTACCTTTTTGCTTTATAGCACTTTCTGTTCATCTTCAGTCTCTTTCTTCTCATCACATCTAGCTTTCTTCTCATCTACAGTATAATGGAAAAGAAGAGCGAGAGCCAATCATTAGTATGAGTTTAACAGTAACTGTGATCTTTAATTCAAACAGAGTACAGTAATAACTCACCGTGGCTCTTAAGTCAGAAGCACCTGGGGCAGAAACACGGTCGATACCGAGGTCTACCGTACGGTTTCCCTCAACCGATGGAACCACAGAGTCCATTTCTACCATCAAATCTTCATTAGCAGTCGATTGTCTGCTCATCTTTGCTTTAGAGGTTTTTTTAATGTGCCCAACCTTTTAAAGGATTTCCAAAATAGCAACCGATAACCTGCCCCTCATGCATCACGTCACAGATGAGTGTCAGATGACTCCTTTACCTTAAGACACCAGCTTAGGAATTTCAAGGAGGATTCTTCAATTAATAAAATAAAAAATATGTAAAGTATTGGTCATCTAACTAATCTGAAGGATTTGTGAGGAACTGGATCACTGTAGAACTTCTTACTGTATTATCAACATAAAAAGGCACAAATGTAACACATTTTATTAACAAATAGACAAGAATAATTAATGCAACAACTAAATAAATACTGTGAATGGACGAAGAAATAAAAGTGCATAAGTAAATTTAAATCAAAGCTTAAAACACATTTGTTTAATCAACACTATCACTAAATTGCATTGTGTATTTGTCCCATTTGTTTTCTATTTCTATGTCCTTACTACATAATCTGTGTTATATGCAACTGCATTATTTTGTTACTGAATTGGGCAAATGTCCACTGAAATTGTTTGTTTGTAATGAGTATTTGTTGTATTGGTGTACCTTGTAAAGCATCCTTGAGCCTGGGAAAGATGCTATATAATTTAAACATATTATTATTTATTATTATTATTAGAAGATGCAACTGATTAAGCTGGATGTTGCTGTGGTAGAGTTATTTTATAAAAAGATTGACTATTATTGATGTGAATCTTATTCCACTTTAAACAAAACAAAAAAAAAACTGAATGATTATTTTATATTAACTGACCTCAACATTTAATGCAAATTAGAAAGTCATACACTGATGACATACACTCTCCTGAATGAGGTTTGGGTTGGTGATATATAAGTTCCTTGGTCGGTCTGGACACAACACTACACATGACACGCTTGTGAAACTCTTACGTGACACTAAACATATTTGAGTAATGAATCTGTGGAATTTTATTAACCGGTTTTACTGTTCACCAGATGACACATGATTTGAATACATTTTGGGAAACGACCGAAACACGAGTTGGACTCATGGTTCTGTTCTGACACAGAAAAACCAGACTCAAACCACAAACTGATGGGGCTTGTTTTAAGGGACAAGAGAAATGTCCATACAGATATGATTTACTGATTCTGGTAGAAGAACCAGTCCGATCACAATGACCTGAACTCTTCTGGATGAATCAGAATCAGTTTCCATCACCCAGAGTCAGTGTGTGATGCACTTATCAAACACATAACTGATCAAACCTGATTGTCAGCTTGAGAAACACAAGAAGTCTTACAGCAAGAAATGTTTACTGAAAGAAATGTGTTTTTGGAAAATTATGAAAAAACTCATCTGAGAATCAAATTTTCAACACAAGTTTGAAAATTTCAAATAAAAATCAGACAAAACAGGAAAATAAACAGAACCTCTCACAGCAATGCAGTTTTCCTATTGTAAGACGACACTTACTTACTATGACACCTGTAAACGACACGTCATGCAGGACTTGACAAGAATATTTGTCTGGGACAAGTGGACTTGTTGATGGGGCAAACGAAAGAGAATTTTACTTGCCCGACCGGACAATTAGCCTGATTAAAACATCAATAAAATACATTCTGATTTTATTAAATTCAGTGTAAACAGAGATTGAAAATGGATAATGAATTGACAATAACAAGGTGGTGCCAGTTGATATGCTTATTGAAGTAAGAGCTGATAAAACTATGAGAATTTTGTTTCAGACGAGTCGGTCAAGTCACCTACAGCACTTTATACAATACAGATTGAGTCAAAGCAGCTTTACAGTATTAAACAGGAAAATAGTTTGTCAATAATCCAAGAGGACAATAACAAAGAGTCATTTTCCAGCTAAAGTTGAAATAAAGCACATCAACATGCTTAATGTCGAGCTCTGTTAGCGCAGTGTTGAGTAACTCTTCTTGACTTACATTCATTGGTTGAGAGTCTCATTATTTCCCAGATTCCTCAGCGTCGCAGGTAAGATCAACACTGCCCTCTGATGGCAGACCTGACATAAATCAATCAGAGAATAGCAGCTTGCATATCATGAGGAATCAAGTTTTCCTATAATATTCACATCATATTTGCAGATACCAAACAGTAGATCGGCTTTATATGAAAGATGCACAGTGCAAATGTGCATCTTTAATCGGACTGCAAACAGATCAGTCAAAACTCTAGTTCCTTTTCGGGAACTCGAGCTGCGTCACCACACTTTGGGAACGCCTTCTGCGTGACCGGCTCTGAATCTGCTGTGTAATATGTCCAATGGAAGAGCGCGACGTCACAGGCGGGTGACGTCAGAGACCAGGAAGCATAAAAGCACGTGAAAAGAGCCGACGTCAGCCTTCTGTCATTCAGAACCGTGCTCTCTGTGTGTCTGGTCTACTCTGTTGTCTGCTAAGCACTTTCACAGAAATACATAAAACCTGGACTCGATAAGACACTACACTGATTACATTTCACTGCACTATGTCTAAGAGTGGCTATAAGGGCGAGGGCAAGTCATGCTTGTTCAAGCCGTGTGTGTCTCCCTGCAAACGCTTCATCACTGCTGGAGACACACACGAGCAGTGCGTGGCTTGCTTGGGAGCGGGGCACGCGGCGGCTGCATTCAATGAGGGGGCTGATTGCCCCCATTGTGAGCGTTTGCCGCTGCGTACGCTCCGCTCCCGAAAATCCTTGTTTGTGGACGGGATTTTCACGAGTGAGCCCCGCGGTTCGGGTCCCGCTGCTGCCGAGGCAGAGCGGCGTCTGCACTCGTGGGGCTCACAGTTCGATCTGGAGCAGGAAATGGAGACGGGCGAGTCCTTATCTCCGTCCACTGCCTCCAGATCGAGCGCCGCTCCGGGAGAGCTCGCAGTGAGAAGAAGGCAGCTTCCTTCCGCGGAGCGGGCTCGATGCTCGACCAATCTTCCTTCGAGGAGGAGGAGATGGAGAGCATCGATGAGCCGCCCCAATCCCTGCAATATGAGGAGCTGCTGGAGGTGGTGACTCGCGCTGTCCATAAACTTAAAATTGATTGGCCAGCCGAGCATCAGACCGAGTCGCGCGGAAGCAAACTCGACAAACGTTTCTTGCGTGCTTGGCCGCCACCTCCGCATCGGAGCCTGCCGTTTTTTCCCGATCTGCATACTGAGGTTTGTAGATCGTGGGGAAGACCGTACTCGTCCCGCCTCTTCATTCCAGCGTCTAATTATTATGGGAATGTCGTGGGTTTGGATGAGTGCGGTTATAGGGCGATGCCAAAGGTAGAACAGACGCTTGCTAGTTATCCGTCTCCTCACGTGGCATCGTCCTTGAAGGCTCCGGCCCTGCCCACAAAGCCTTTGCGTACAAAAGGGGGTACTCGGCAGCAGGTCAAGCGGGTGCGTGTCTTCACACAATGTCTGTGTTACAGGCGTACCAAGATGAACTGCTGAAAGAGCTCGATGAGCGCGAGCAGGTGAGCTCCGATGATATCGCGGAGCTCAGGAGGACCGCTGATTTGTCTCTCCGCGCCACTAAGGAGACCGCCCGTGCCATTGGGCGCTCTATGGCTGCTATGGTGGCAGCGGAGAGACATCTGTGGCTGACCCTGTCAGATATGAAGGACAAAGACAGGGTCTGCCTACTGGACGCCCCGCTCTCGTCTTCTGGCCTGTTCGGCGACGCTGTCAACTCGGTTGTCGACAGGTTTCAGGAGGCGAGTAAGCAAGCGGCGGCGTTCCAGCGGTTCCTCCCTCGCCACTCTCTTGCTCAGGGGGCTGCTGGGCGGGAGCAGCCCTCGACGAGTACCGGCTCCTCATAAAGGGAGGCTCAAAAAGAGAGCGCTGCCTCTCGTGCTCCCCCGCGGCGGGGCCAGAAGCAGCGCTACTCATCTTGGGCTTCAAAGTCGAAGCCGGATCTGAGGTCTGTACTTACGGCTAGGAGGTCCCAGGAGAAAAAGTCCTGACACATGGGGGTGCAGGACTTCTGAGGGCAGGCCGATCTGGGGAAGAAAGGAATTACAGGTTGCCTATCTCTCTCCAGTGCCCTCGACACTGCGCTCAGTCCGACGCAAGAGGACTGAGACTCACATCACCCATGAGGGGAACTATAAAACGGATTGTTCGGGCCCCACTTGGCGGTGCGCCGTCACAGGGGTCTGAGCTACCGTCTTGATGGCGGGTTGCGTCCGATCATAGATCTGCGTCAACTGAACCACTCAGTCAGTCAGCTGAAGTTCAAGATGCTCACGCTGAGGCAAGTCGTGTCACAAATCAGGTCCGAGGACTGGTTTGTCACGATAGATTTAAAAGACGCATACTTCCACGGATATCCATCCGTCCATGTCACAGAAAGTTCCTAAGGTTCGCTTTTGGGGGCAAAGCATACCAATATCGGGTTCTTCCCTTCGGTCTAGCACTCTCACCCCGCACGTTTACAAAAGTAGTGGATGCAGTACTAGCTCCGTTGAGGCTGCAGGGCATCCGCATACTAAATTATATCAACGACTGGCTGATTCTAGTTCAGTCGGAGATGGAGGCGTCGAGACATCGAGATGTTGTCCTCGCTCATATGAAACAGTTGGGGTTGAGACTAAATGCCAAGAAAAGTGTGCTTTCTCCGGTTCAGAGGACCACTTATTTAGGCGTGGTGTGGAATTCGACCACGATGCAGGCACAAATGTCTCCTGCTCGGATCGAGTCGATTTTCACGTCAGTCAAGAGAGTGAGAGAAGGCCAGTCACTCACTGTCAAGCAGTTTCAGAGATTGCTGGGTCTGATGGCAGCTGCGTCCAACGAGATACCATTTGGCCTGCTGTACATGAGACCCCTGCAGTGGTGGCTCAAGACCAAGGGATTTTCCCTGAGGGGAAATCCACTTCGCATGATCAAGGTCTCTCGACGGTGTGTGCGAGCCCTAGACATGTGGAGGAAACCTTGATTCTTAAATCAGGGCCCGGTGCTGGGAGCTCCGTGTCGCCAGTTATCGTTAGCGACGGACGCGTCTCTCACCGGTTGGGGAGCAGTCATGAGTGGCCGCTCAGCCCGCGGTCTGTGGAGTGGTCGCCATCTCATATGGCACATCAATTGTCTGGAGATGCTAGCAGTCTATCGAGCACTGAAAATTTTCCTCCCAGACCTGAGAGGTCACCATGTGTTGGTGCTCACCGACAACACAGCGGTGGTCTCTTACATCAACCACCAGTGGGTTCTGCACTTGCGCCCGTTGTACAAACTGGCACACCAGATCCTCTTGTGGTCCCAGGACAAGTTCCTCTCACTGAGAGCACTGTATATTCCTGGGTACCTGAATGTGGGACCAGACGTACTGTCGAGACAGGGGCCGAGGCCTGGGGAATGGATGCTTCACCCCGAGGTGGTGAAGCAGATATGGAGAGTGTTTTTATAAGGCGGAGGTGGACCTCTTCGCAACACGAGTGAATGCGCAATGTCCCCTCTGGTTCTCTCTAGCTCCTCCAGCTCCCCTAGGACTGGACGCTATGGTACAGACATGGCCGAGACTGCGTCTGTATGCCTTTCCCCCGATCGCTCTGCTCCCAGGAGTTCTGACAAGAGTATGCCGAGACGGTGTTCGCCTACTGTTAGTAGCCCCGTGCTGGCCGGGCCGAGTATGGTTCTCGGACCTGATTTCCCTCCTAGACGGCTCTCCATGGGAGGTTCCCATCAAGAGGGATCTCCTCTCACAAGCAGGGGGTGCCATTCTGCACCCCCGCCCAGAGTTATGGAAACTGTGGGTGTGGCCCCTGAGGGGGCACAGCTCATAGCTTCTGGTCTCCCAGCTGAGGTGATAGAGACAATTCTCCAATCCAGAGCTCCCTCTACAAGGAAAGTGTATGCCCTGAAGTGGAAGTTCTTCACTTCATGGTGCAGAGCTCGCCAGCAAGACACCGTTAACTGCCCAGTTGGTACAGTTCTTGAGTATCTGCAGGCTAGACTCTCTGCAGGGGTATCCCACTCCACAGTGAAGGTGCATGTGGTGGCATTATCGGCTTACCACTCACCGCTCGATGGAAACACAGTGGGCAAACACCCCCTGGTGATACGCTTCCTCCGCAGTGCGCTGAGGATGAGGCCGCCAGTGCGTTCTCGCGTCCCCACGTGGGACATGGCGGTGGTGCTAGAGGCTTTGTGTAAACCACCTTTTGAGCCCATAGAGGAGATTTCAGATCGTCATCTTTCCCTCAAGACTACGTTCTTGTTAGCGATCACTTCTCTGAAGAGAGTGGGTGACCTTCAGGCCCTATCAGTGGCCCCTTCCTATCTTGACTTTGCGCCCGGACTGGCGAAATCATTTCTGTACCCTCGAGCGGGTTACACCCCTAAGGTCCCCACTACTGCACCACGGCCAGTAGTACTGCAGGCCTTCCATCCTCCTCCCTTTCGGGATTCAGATCAGGCGAAGCTTAACTGTATGTGTCCTGTGCGAGCACTTGACACATACGTCCACAGAGCTACCCAGTGGAGAAGGTCAGACCAACTGCTTGTGTGCGTTGGTCTGCCCAGGAAAGGTCTCCCTGCTTCCAAGCACACTATCAGCCGGTGGATTGTTGAGACAATCACGGCCTGTTACGAGTCCTCTGGCCTCCCCTCGCCTTTGGGGGTCAAGGCACAGTCCACTAGAGGTATGGCGGCCTCCAAGGCCTTCTTTGCAGGTGTCCCTGTTTTGGACATCTGCAACGCTGCAGGTTGGTCCACACCGTCCACCTTTGTCCGGTTCTACGGCCTAGACATCGGTACTACCCCAGGTTCTTCAGTCCTCTCGTCCTAGTCGTTTATGTTGAGACATACACACAGGGCAGGGATTTGTAAGTCTGGCGGAGTGGGCATCTCGTTCCCAAAGCGTGGTAATAATACTAATGAACGAGAATGAATAATACTAATGAACGAGACACATGATCTTTTGCGCAACATATATAACGCAGCAACAATGTGAGGAGAGGACAGACAGACTGATAGTTATGCAATAGAGTAGGGGAACTATGATGTCAGAACCCGGAAGAGTAATTCGCCACGGGTTCCTTCGAGATTTTCCTATGGGGTTTTATAATGGGGGTTTTCAATTTATGAGTAAAATAAATTACGTTTTGTTCTACAATGTAAACTGCACCCACTCACAGCCCAAACGTTCTTATCTAGTTACTTATTAAAAACATACGTTTTCAAAAATGAACATAACTGCTTCAAATTTTTAGTTTTGGGTATGGATGTGTGTAATTTACGTTGAAGAACAAAACGTAAAAGTATCGTCAAGTTATGTTTACCACAGGCTTTATTTTACTCATAAATTGAAAACCCCCATTATAAAACCCCATAGGAAAATCTCGAAGGAACCCGTGGCGAATTACTCTTCGGGTTCTGACATCATAGTTCCCCCCACTCCATATAGTTGTAAGATTACAGTGAAATTAAATAGGCTACAGAAAAAAAGAAGAAAAATAAACAAAAAAAAGAATAAAGAGAAAGAATAAGCAATATATGCATAACAATGCATCTAAATAATTTATTTTAAAGTTATTTTTCCCTGACTCGATCCCTTCGACTCTTTCCAGAATAAAATTGTTTGTAAAGGCTTTTATATCATTATAAGCAAGGTTGAAAGTAATTGCATTGATGACATCACAGAGCTTCATATTTTTAAACTCAAGCTCACCGAATTTACATTTTTATATACTTCTATATTTTCTTCATTAAATAAATATTCATTATCTACTAGTTCACACCACTGATGATGGAAAACGTCTCGGTTACGTATGTAACCCTCGTTCCCTGAAGGAGGGAACGGAGACGTCACGTCGGGTGACCGACGAATTGGGATCTCGTCGCTTAGAGAGACCAATCCACTTCGAGTGTAACTAAACGAGCCAATGCACATTGGCATGCGATTATTGCATCCAGCTGCTGCTGATCACAGCGTGAGTATAAGTAGGCAGCAGGTGCAGCGCATATTCAGGTTTTCGCTGAGGAGCCGAGCAGGTGACCCGCCGCTCAGCGGTGGTACAGTAGCCGTGGCGACGGCACGTGACGTCTCCCTTCCCTCCTTCAGGGAACGAGGGTTACATACGTAACCGAGACGTTCCCTATCAGTCGGTCACTCCGAGTCACGTCGGGTGACCGACGAATTGGGATCCCTACCAAAAGGCCACGGATACTGCCCCTTCCAGTGTCCTGTGGAAGCCTCCTGCGCCCCTACTTTTTGGCGCAAGTCAGGGCTTCACAAGAAGACCAGTTACTGTTGCTATGGCACTACCCACTCAGTAAGACTGGATAACACTGGGAAAACGTACCCGTTCCACTTGGAACAGGAACGCTGCGGAAGCCCATCCTTCCCAAAGGAGGTTCAAAGCACTTACGCATATGAACAACCGTTTAGGTGCATATGGAAGATTTAGAGGTGATTGTAGCCTCTTGGCAGAATGTCTGCCGGGGAAACACGGCTTTGAGGCTATACCATGGACTTTAACACATATGAGATCCAATTAGGTCTCTACATATGGACCCTAGCCACTAACGTTCTCACAGATTTCATCGAGTGAGGGCCTGGCGCCAGACGCTCCGCCACGTCTGGCTTGCCGAGGGACAGGAGGAGCTCGACAGGGTCTACAGTACAGACTCTCTGGAGCATTTTTAGCAAGCGATCCAAACCGTGAGCCTCTCAGTGCTTCTACCAGTTTGAGGTGAGAACAGAGGATGAAACCGGGTTCCACACGAAGGCTATAGAATCTAGCGAACGTGTCAGGGGTCGACCAACCCGCAGCTCTATAATTATCTGCCAGCGAGGCGCCACGAGCCAATGCCCAGGAAGATGCAACACTTCTAGTAGAGTGGGCTCTCAACCTGAACAGGCAGGGCACACCCTGTGCCTAATAAGCCAGGGTGATGGCGTCCACTATCCAGTGGGCCATCCTCTGCTTGGAGACGGCATTCCCTTCTGCGGCCTCCGTGACAGATAAAGAGCTGGTCTGAGGTCCTGAAGCTTTGCGTCCTGTCAACGTAGCATTTCAATGCTCGGACGGGACAAGCAAAGCTAAGGCTGGGTCTGCCTCCTCCGAGGGCAGCGCTTGCAGGCTCACCACCTGGTCCCTGAAGGGAGTAGTGGGAACCTTGGGCACATAGCCAGGCCGGGGCTCAGGATTACCTGGGACGGCCCAAACTCTAGGCACGAATCGCCGACCGAAAATGTGTGCAGGTCCCCTACCCTCTTGATGGAGGCCAATGCAAGCAGGAGCGGAATCTGAAAGAAACTTCAGCTCGACTGTCTGCAACGGATCAAATGGGCCCTGCTGTAGTGCTCTGAGCACTAGAGACAGGTCCCAAGAGGGTATAGAGGGGGCCGTGGAGGATTTAACCTTCCTGCCCCCCTAAGGAACCTGATGACCAAGTCATGCTTCCCCACCCACTTCCCTTCCACAGGGTCGTGGTTGGCAGCAATCGCAGCCACATAGACTTTAAAGGTGAAAGGAGACAGCCTTCGCTCCAACCCTTGCTGCAAGAAGGACAGCACGACTCTGATCGGGCACTTCCGGGGGTCTTCTCGGTGAGAAGAGCACCACTCGACAAACAGGTTCCACTTCAAGGCGTAAGCATGTCTCGTAGACAGCGCTCTCGCCGAAGTGATGGTGTCAACTACCTCCTGGGGTAGGTCACCTAGAACCTCCGCGTCCCGTCCCGGGACCAGACATGTTTTAAGTTTCCAGAGGTCTGGATGCGGGTGCCATAAGGTGCCCCGTCTCTGAGTCAGTAGATCCTACCTCAGAGGAATCTGCCAAGGAGGGGCTGTCACGAGGAGCATCAGTTCTGGGAACCAAGTCCGAGTGGGCCAGTACGGCGCCACGAGCAAGACCTGCTCCTCGTCCTCCCTGATCTTGCACAGTGTCTGTGCGAGAATGCTCACTGGGGGGGAATGCATACTTGCGGGGGCCCCGTGGCCAGCTGAGTGCCAGTGCATTCCGTGCCGAATGTTTCCTCGGTCAGGGAGTAAACAACTGGCAATGAGAAGTCTCTCAATAAGCTGGGCCGTCTGGGGATGGAGTCTCCACTCTCCGGGAGCGCAGCTCGTGACAGCTCATCGGCTGCCCGGTTGAGCAAGCCCGGAATGTGAATGGCACGAAGCGACCTCAGATGCTTCTGACTCCATAGGAGGAGGTGGCGGGCGAGTTGCGACATGCGACGGAAGCCTAGACCACCTTATTGGTTGATGTATGCAACGGTCACAGTGTGTCTGTACGGACCAGTACGTGCTTGCCCTGTAAGCGCCTCTTGAGACGGTTCAGGGCCAGGTGTACTGCAGCAACTCTAGGCAACTTATGTGCCAGTGCAGTTGGGGGCCCCGTCCAAACCCCCGACACTGCAAGCCCGTTGAACGTGGCGCCCCAGCCGGTGGTGGAGGCATCCGTGTAAACCACAGCATGCCTAGAGACCTGTTCCAGGGGCACTCCTGCCCGAGAGAAACGAAAGGTCTGACCACGGGGTGAGGGTTTGGCAGCAGGCCGGTGTGACTTGGACCCGGTGAGTGCTGCGTTACCACGCCCACCTCGGGACTCGGCCATGGAGCCAGTGTTGAAGCGGTCTCATATGAAGCAGCCCCAGCGGCGTCACTGCCGCCGCAGCTGCCATATGCCCCAGGAGCCTCTGAAATTGTTTCAGCGGGACCGCGGACCTGCTCTTGAACGCATTCAAGCAGTTCAACACTGACTGAGCACGTTCCTGCGTGAGGCGTGCTGTCTGATTGACCGAATCCAATTCCATACCGAGAAAAGAGATCCTCTGCGCCGGGGAGAGTTTGCTCTTTTCCCAGTTGACCCGAAGGCCCAACTGGCTGAGGTGCAAGAGCACCAAGTCCCTGTGTTCGCACAACTGGTCCTGAGACTGAGGCAGCATGAGCCAGTCGTCGAGGTAGTTGAGAATGCGAATGCCCTGTTCTCTCAGGGGAACAAGGGCTGCCTCCACAACCTTCGTGAAGACACGGGGTGACAGGGACAGCTCGAAGGGCAGGACCTTGTACTAATTTGCCCGTCCTTCAAACGCAAACCGCAGGAATGGCCTGTGGTGCGTAAGGATTGAGACAAGGAAGTACACGTCCTTCAGGTCAATCGCTGCAAGCCAATCTCAGGGACGGATGCACCCGAAGATGCACTTCTGCGTGAGTCTCTTGAACGGAAGCTTGCTCAGTTCAGGACGCGCAGATCCAAGATTGGTCTCCACCCACCGCCTTTCTTGGGCACAATGAAGTAAGGGCTGTAAAACCCTGTCTTCATATCGGCTGGAGGGACCGGCTCCATCACGTCCCTCGCCAATAGGACAGTGATCTCCCCACACAAGCCTTTACTGCTGTGAGGTGGAACCTGGGAGAACGCCGGGCGAACTGAATCGCGTAGCCGAGTCAGGTGGTCCACAGGAGCCAGCGAGACGAGCTGGGTAGCGTTTTTTCCAGGCACCCAGACACTATACAAGCGGGACCTGCGGGACCACCGACGTACCCGCGGTGGTGGGGCAGCGAGGTGAAACGCAGGGACCCGGCCCGTGTCGGACCAAAGAGGGGTCTGAGTGTGCGGTGCAACACTTACCTGGTTCCACAGTTTGGCAGAGGGTGCGTGAGTAGGGCTTTGATGACGCTCTCGAACCGCCCACTGCTGCCTGCTGGCGAGAGAGGGAGAAGAGTGTGGTCCGGTGTTGGTCCGTCCATGACTCTCCATGCCCTCTTGGGACCCAGAGGCAGAGAGAACCGTCTTGTCGAATTTTTTTTTTTTTTTTTTTAAACCAAAAGATTCTCCGCCCGGCCCTCCTCCGGGGGAGGGAGAGGTGCATCCACCATCTCCTGAAGCAGTCCTCTTTCTCTCTGGGTCGCCGTCCTGAGGCCTCTTGCTTTTCCGCTCTCCGCCAGGTTTGAGGGGGCCCGGACGGGCGGGGCGGCCTGCCTACGCCCAGCTCAACGGCACCGCTTCTGGAGGCTGCTGCGGATGCGGTGCGGGAGCAGGGACGGACGCAGGGGCCGCCCTCGGCAACGAGCAGGCTGGGGCGCTGCAGCCAGCGGACGGGTGGAGGCAGCAGCTGCCGCGCTGGGCAGGATATGTTGGATCGCCTCAGTCTGCTTCTAAGCAGCCGAGAACTGCTGGGCCATGCTCTCGACTGCGTCGCCGAAGAGGCCAGTCTGGGACACAGGCCCTTGAGGAACCGAACTTTGTCGGCATCCCCATGTCGACCAGACACAGCCAGGTGACGCTCCTGGACCACAAGTGTGGACATCGCACGACCCAAAGACCACGCAATGACCTTCGTCGCTCGTAGCGTGAGGCCAGAAGTGGTACAAAGCCCTTTCAGAACTTCTGGATCGTGACCACCCTCGTGCATGTCCCCCAGTGCTTTTAGCCTGAAGAACCTGCAGTAACGCCGTAGCGCAAGCGGTTGGCAGCTTCTCCACGGGTCACATAAGCATCGCCGGACAGACCAGACGAGTACCTACAGGCCCGGAAGAGGAAGCACGGTTTTACCCTGCCGGGTGGAGGCGGTATTAGGACACAACGGCATCGCAACCGACCGCTCCACCGGGGGGCCCCGTATACCCCCTAGCTGCACCACCACCGAGGGTGGTGAGGGAGGAGGAGCTAACAGGTCAGTTTCTGGCAGTAAAATGTGCCATCCACAACCTGGTAAGCTCCCCATGCACCTCCGGGAAGAGAGGCACCGGGGCAGGGTGCTGAGAACCAGCACAAACTACCTCGAGAAACCAGTCATCCAACCTCGAGGCTCGGGACACGGTGGAAGCCTCCACTCGAGTCCTACCCTCTCAGCGGCCGGGGAAAGCATAGCCGTGATTCTGGATCCAACTCAGGCATTGCTACTGCCGTAGCAGCAGCGCAGCCGAATCTTCTTCCCCAGAAAGCTCCAGCTCACCCTCCGATGCAGCGATCGACATCCGGTCATCGGGAGGAGCACCAGGGATACTGCTGGTACGCCCCTTGTAGAGGGTCCAGCACGTTCCACTGGCAGCTCAACTGGTTTTGGAGTGCAAGAGGAGTGATGGTCCCTCGAGGGTTGGTTCCCTGGAGAGTTTGCCACCACTGTAATCCTCAGACCACCCGTGTCACCACCTGAAGTAGTCCTCGTCTTTCTGCAGCCAGAACGAGAACTAGATCGAGGTAGCGGAGCCTGGCTGCAACTCCAAGATGATTATCTTCCACCATGAGAAGATGCCTCATCCACGAACGCCACCTCAGCATGCTTACTGCCCAGGCACGTGAGGCAGTGATCGTGACCATCACCCGGCACCAGGTAACGACCGCATCCAGAAACGCACGGGTGACACGTTGTCTGCCACTCGACACGGGAAGAACCACCGCCGCCGCC
>CM049844.1:861479-862962 GCA_027422415.1 Schizothorax lantsangensis | reverse complement strand
CACACCACACACAGAGAGAGAGTGAACTTTTCCGTTGTGTAACTTCCTGTCCGTGATGTTCTAACCGGATATGACAAAAACCCATATTTCATATGAACATATAAATATGAACAGCCTGATAATTCAGGAGACGTCATGGCTTTATGTCCTCTGAGTACAGACTAAATATTGAGCAGACGTGAGGCTAAACAGGACAGGCTTTAACAGTAATTGAATATTACAGTTTTTTACGATCGCTATGACAATTTTTCAATACTTTTAACAATTTTCCTAAACTCTTAACACAGTTAGCACAACATCTGTCTGTGCAGGCTATACAATTAACAACATTTCTTGTTGCTTTGACACAAAATGCATACAGTTAAAACTAATTTAATACGCTTGAACTTCTTTTACACACAAGCTACTGCCCAATGTTCAAATGCTTTCACACTGTATGTCAGAACAGATAACATCATGTTTTTAAACTAACTTATAGGCTAACGTCAAAGTGAACAGCTGTTCATATTGTGAACTGAAACACAAATATGTCCCCTGTATTTTATTCCATTGCTAATGAGAAACAGCTGATTATGCAAATATATAAATTACATCTAGGAAACACACTCAGGTGTGAGGTTCTTTCAGTCGCATGACCATTTGATATACAGTAAAAGACGTCCTCTTTGGGCTGATCTTGTGTGGGAAAAGTGCACTCCTGCATAAATGTGAGTTTTAGAAGATCTGCACCAAAGACTGGTGCCAGAGAAAGAGGACAGGTGGGAGAACACTTGCCAATATACACTATATTGCCAAAGGTATTGGCACCCGCTTCTATGGACAGGTTTGACTACTTTAGTAATTACAGTGAAAAAAAAAAGTTTGGTTCAATCTTGCTTCATGTTTACCGTGAATTTTTCAACATCTCTCTGCCAATAACATTCAATCTGCCAGATAGCATGCGGATGTGGGCCACTTAAGGCAATGATACGCACTGCTGGTCTTCTTATGGCCCGGAACAAATGGATGTAAGCCTGAAGTGGCCCACATGTAAAATAGCAAAAATGGCCAAATGTATCAAATCACATGTGGGCCTCTCTAGGCAAAGATGTGGTATTCACGGCAATGTGTAATCTGAAGTGACCCTAAGTGACCCATGTGGTAAACAGTGAATATGGCCCAATACGGCCAACCAAATGTGGTCCACCTTTGGCAAAAATGTGGCACTATCGATAAAGGCTAATCTGGGTTTAAACCAAATGTGGTCCACATATGTTTCAGCAAATGTGGCCCAGGTATATTAAACGTATCTGGGCCAGTTTTGGCAAAGATATGGCACAGGGAGCACTGGCTAATGTGGCTATGAGTCTAAAGTGGTCTGCATACGATGCCACAAATGTGGCCCAGTTATCCTAAAACATATTTGGGCCAGTTTTGGCAAAGATATGGCACAGGGAGCACTTGCTAATGTGGCTATGAGTCTAAAGTGGTCCACATATGATGC
>CM049844.1:848979-856479 GCA_027422415.1 Schizothorax lantsangensis | reverse complement strand
CAGAAGGTGAAGTATTATATATATACAGAAGGTGAAGTATATACTAATATACAGAAGGTGAAGTATATACTAATATACAGAAGGTGAAGTATATACTAATATACAGAAGCAGAAGTATATACTAATATACAGAAGGTGAAGTATATACTAATATATAGAGGTGAAGTATATAATATACAGAAGCAGAAGTATATACTAATATACAGAAGGTGAAGTATATATACTAATATACAGAAGGTGAAGTATATACTAATATACAGAAGGTGAAGTATATACTAATATATAGAAGGTGAAGTATATACTAATATATAGAAGGTGAAGTATATACTAATATACAGAAGGTGAAGTATACATAGAAGGTGAAGTATATACTAATATACAGAAGCAGAAGTATATACTAATATACAGAAGGTGAAGTATATACTAATATATAGAAGGTGAAGTATATACTAATATACAGAAGGTGAAGTATATACTAATATACAGAAGGTGAAGTATATACTAATATATAGAAGGTGAAGTATATACTAATATACAGAAGGTGAAGTATATACTAATATACAGAAGGTGAAGTATACATAGAAGGTGAAGTATATACTAATATACAGAAGGTGAAGTATATACTAATATACAGAAGGTGAAGTATATACTAATATACAGAAGGTGAAGTATACATAGAAGGTGAAGTATATACTAATATACAGAAGGTGAAGTATATACTAATATACAGAAGGTGAAGTATATACTAATATACAGAAGGTGAAGTATATACTAATATATAGAAGGTGAAGTATATACTAATATATAGAAGGTGAAGTATATACTAATATACAGAAGGTGAAGTATATACTAATATACAGAAGGTGAAGTATACATAGAAGGTGAAGTATATACTAATATACAGAAGCAGAAGTATATACTAATATACAGAAGGTGAAGTATATACTAATATACAGAAGGTGAAGTATATACTAATATACAGAAGCTGAAGTATATACTAATATACAGAAGGTGAAGTATATACTAATATACAGAAGGTGAAGTATATACTAATATACAGAAGGTGAAGTATATACTAATATACAGAAGCAGAAGTATATACTAATATACAGAAGGTGAAGTATATACTAATATACAGAAGGTGAAGCATATACTAATATACAGAAGGTGAAGTATATACTAATATACAGAAGGTGAAGTATATACTAATATATAGAAGGTGAAGTATATACTAATATACAGAAGGTGAAGTATATACTAATATACAGAAGGTGAAGTATATACTAATATACAGAAGCAGAAGTATATACTAATATACAGAAGGTGAAGTATATACTAATATATAGAAGGTGAAGTATATACTAATATACAGAAGGTGAAGTATATACTAATATACAGAAGGTGAAGTATATACTAATATACGGAAGGTGCACAGTCATTCACACAAACACTAAACACCATCATAATAACACACATGATACTTAAATAATGCAATAAACTACATTAAACAACAGAAGATGTAACATAAAGCCCAAATGTGCATGACTGATAACAAAAACTATTAAAAAAAGCATGATTATTTAAACAAAATACTTTCAAATGTGGAGTGTCACGCAGGGAATTCTGGGAATATCAGTTTACAGTTTTTGACTGTAAATTATACATCGATTTGATATTTTTACTTCTAAAAACTGTAAAATTAACAGCATTTTACTGTAAAATTACATGAAATGTGTGGTTAGATCTTTTACAGTTTTTCCCTGTATATAGTACGGGAACTTACTGTTAACCGGTTATAACAGTAGCGTTTTTACATCATTTTACAGTTAAAATTACACTTATTTTTTACAGTGTAACTTTGCAACTACATGTCTACTAACTCTCAGAGTAGATCTTTAGGGTAGGTTTAGGGTTAGTAGAATAAGTTGACATATACTTGCAAAGTAGTTGACATGAAGTTACAAAGTTACTCACTATAAATCAAAATAAAGTGTTATCCTTAAACTAAAGCCAATAGATGCACTAAAAAAATAAAAATAAAAAAATAAAAATTAATAAACGTTTAAAAAAATAAAAAATGACAAAAATGCACAACAAAATTACTAAACTTTAACTTAAATTAAAATGCAAGCAGAAAATATACAAATCAAATCCAAGTGAAAATATTAACAATAGCATCTCAAGGATACTAAAATACTTTTTTTTTCTGTACTATGACTTATATTAAAGTGTATCGGATTATCAAAAAAAATTAAAATAAAATAAAATAACTGCAGGGCGGGACTTGGTTCAATCCGCCAGTTGTTGATTGGATGTTGAGATGTGGGCATGGCTTCCAAAAAATGAATATGAATATGCAGTGAATTGTAAGAAAGGGGCGGGGTTTTAGCAGACTACATGATTGGAGAAGAACAGCAGTGATGACATTCTGATATAGATGGTAAATAAATAAAATATGAGTTGTTCACAATAAGTTCAAGAACATGCATTCGGAGAATATAATACTTAAAATGCATAATTCAGGCACAAATGAAGTTCTGCCATAATTTACTCACTTTCAAAGCATCATAACAGCACTTCATATGATTCATGTGCGCTATATCTTCTCAAGTCATATGAGGAACAGAGCCATAATTCATAATTCCCTGCAAATCTTGCTCTTAGAACTCAAACACACGTCTTCTATTTTAAACGTGCCGCATCACATTCATCTTCAGCATCAGTGACGTCAAACCTTCTCCGCTTCAGTCCAGTTCAGAGATCTTCATTATACATATAATGTATATACATATACTATATAAATGCATCATTCATTCATTATTCCTCCGGAGAACAAAAGCCATTCAGGTCTGAAACAACATGAAGGTGATTAACTGAACTCTGCCTTTAAGATCAAATGTGTCCAAACCTGGCTTGTGTTTGAGAGATTTCCTCCTAGACTGTCTCATTACATGACGTTTGCAACACCAGCGTCACGGGTTCGATTCCCAGGGATTGCATGAACCGATCAGATGTGCTCCTGAGAGTCACTGTAGATAAACGCATCTGCCAAATGCATGAATGTAAACTCAACAGTTACTCAATGTTCACAGGTCACTCCTTCAGACGAGTGTGTGTTGTTTATTTCTTCATCTGATGAAGACACAAGCTCAGAAGAGCAGAGGAACTGAGACACGGTGTGAAACATGGCATCCTAGAACAGTTCAATAACTCATTCACTGCTTCATTAACTCTGCATTACAGCAGACGCTTTAAATAAATAATATCAGAGGAGTTTAATACATTCTTGGATTCTTCAGGTCACGTGATCAAACACCAGAGAATGGAGCCAGATGTTGAACATCACTTCTGTCAAACTACCCAAGAGACTGGAAGAAATAATACATTTAATCATCAAGGATGCATTAAATTGATCAACAGCGACAGTGAAGACATTTATAAGAGATTTCTATTTCAAGTAAACGCTGCTCTTCTGAACTTTCTATTATTCTGTGAATCCTGAAAAATAAAATGCATCAGTTTCCACAAAAATATTGTGCAGCACAACTGTTCTCAACATTGATAATAATCAGAAATGTTTCTTGAGCAGCAAATCAGCATATTATTATGATTTCTGAAGATCATGTGACACTGAAGACTGCAGTAATGATGCTGAAAATACAGCTTTGATCACAGAAATAAATTACAGTTTAACACATATTCACATAGAAAACAGCTGTTTTAAATCATAATAATATTTCACAGTTTTTACAATGTTTTTGATCAAATAAATGCAGGCTTGGTGAGCAGAAGAGACTTCTTTCTGAAACATCTTATTGATCCCAAGCAATAGTGCACTTATAGAACAGCAATGTTATTTTATATTGTCTAATAAATCAATAAAAACAAATAAACCTGTGTTCGGCTGTATCTGAAGAGCTTCTCCAGTGTCACACAATAACATCAAAGCCTCGTCCTCCTCCGTCTGCCGCCGCCGCACAGTACTCACACACTCATGTTTGTTTTGTGGTTTACGGGGACTCTCCATAGGCGTAATGGTTTTTATACTGTACAATCTGTGTGTGCTATTGCCCTACACCAACCCTACACCTAAACTTAGCCCTCACAGGAGACTGTGTGCATTTTTAGATTTTCAAAAAAACTCCATTTAGTATGTTTTTTAAGCCTTTTGAATTACGGGGACATAGGCAGTGTCCTCATAAACCACCTTCAAATTGTAATACCTCTGTCATACCCATGTCATTAAACAAATTTTGTCCCCGTAAACCACAAAAACCAGTACACACACACAATCACACAAATTGTGAGTGAGTGAGTGAGTGAGTGAGCGAGTGTGTGTGTGTGTGTGAGTGTGAGTGAGTGAGTGAGTGTGTGTGTGTGTGTGTGTGTGTGACTGTGTGTGATTGTGTGTGTGTGTGTGTGTGTGTGTGTGTGTGATTGTGAGTGAGTGAGTGTGTGTGTGTGTGTGATTGGGAGAGTGTGTGGGAGAGTGTGTGTGTGTTTGTAGTACATTCTCTCTGATCCACTTCAGTATAATGCAGCATTTGAATTAATCAAATGTGTCTGAATATGAAAGCTTCACTTAAAAGCTGTGAGAGGTTGGGTCTAAAACACTTTCTCTCTCTTTCTCTCTCTCTCTCTCACACACACACACACACACACACCTGTAGAATACTGATGATTCTGATGTAACGAGCTCTGAAATCCTGCAGATCTTCTCTCACACTCATCTCAGAACACAGAAGATGAACTGAACCAGACGACATCAGTCAACAAACAGGCCACAGAATGAGACGAGGTTATAGTTTCTAACTGTTGTAATTTGTCATGTAACAATTTTTCTCTAGAATCAGTTGTAAACTTTCACATGATGGGTGTGTTTCTGGGTTAGACACACACACACACACACACACACACACACACACACAGAATGAACACAGATCAGCAGCTCCCTCTACAGGAGAACTGTGAGAACTGTCTGTCTGTCATCTGTCTGTCATCATCATCATCATCATCTCTGGCGCTTCACAATCCTGTCAAGTGTTCCTCTACATGCTGTGGTTTACTACAGTATCTGTTCATAATACAGTAAAACTGCAGTCTCTTCACCTCTGGCATGTGAAAACGAAGCTATGACGATTCCTACATCTTTAAAAGCACACCACGTGATCATTTACTGTGCTTTCACAGTAGTAAGATAACTGTACAGTAGTCAGTGTTCGTCAGTGTGTGACGCTCAGAGTCTGAGATCTGAACAAATTCACTGAGAACATTAATACAAAGCTGCAGGAATGATGAGAGAGAGAGAGAGAGAGAGAGACAGAGAGAGAGACTGGAGGCTTGAGTGCAGGTCTCTCGCTCTCAGCAGGATGTCCATATATGGTCAGCGAGCGCTCACTTCCGGAAGCCTGCTTGAAGTGAGAGGAGAAGAAAAACGCAGATGAAAGGAGAATAAAGGAGTGAGTGTGTGTGAGTTTCACCTTGAGCACTGTGAGAATTTAATTGATGCTGTAAGCACTCATTTACTCTCGTTTTACCACACACACACACACACACACACTCACACTTGACTGCATCTACTGAAGAGCATCTGAGTCTGAATGACAGACAGCGAACAGACGTCAGAGAGAGAGAGAGAGAGAGAGGGAGAGAGAGAGACACTCTGTGAAGGAATGAGAGAGGGGGGGGGGGGGGGTACAGTCCAGAGTGCATGAATGAAAGCAGAAATCATCAGAGACAAACACAATCAAACTGAGTGAGTGTGTGTTTCTGTGGGGGGACAGTTTGACGTCAATACCTGACACACACACACACACACACAACCTGTCCAGTTATTCTATAACATCTGTAACCACGGGCAACAACATCCCTGCTGCTACTCATTAGCCTGTGTGTGTGTGTGTGTGTGTGTGTGTGTGTGTGTGTGTGTGTGTGTGTGTGTGTGTGTGTGTGTGTATGGTGTGTGTGTGTGTGTGTGTGTGTGTGTGTGTGTGTGTGTGTTATGTGTATGTGTGTGTGTGTGTGTGTGTGGTGTGTGTATGTGTGTGTGTGTGTATGTGTGGAAACCATAACAATTCACCTCAGGAGACTGCAATTCTTTTATATATGACATATTTCAATATTTTTTACAAAAATGTTATTACTAACTAATGCTATTTAATTCATACTTAACACATATCATAAATATATTAAATTCATATTTCATTTTTTGCTGCTCTGGTCACATGTTAATTCCACATGCGCTAAACACTTTATCTGTGTGACTTTCTTACTTTGTCAACATTAAATATGCATTTCTATATACATTTACATTTAGATAATGCAGAAGCAAATGTGCAGAAATGATTACCTTTGGTGGAGCAACAGAGGTAGTAGTCTTAAACGGTCAACTCAAAAGTGCATATTAGTATCTTAGAGAAGTGATATGTACCCTTAAAGTGCACTATTCAGTGGTAAATAAGATGGCTTTTCAAGAAGCTAAAAATTAATATGTGTTCACCCTCAGGTTATCTGAGATCAGGATGAGTGTGTTTCTTCATCAGGTTTGTAGAAATGTGTCTCTGCATCAGTGTCTCAGCAATGGATGCTCTGCAGTGAATGGGTGCCGTCAGAATGAGAGTCTGATAAAAACATCACAATAATCCACACCACTCCAGTCCATCAGATAACATCTGGAGAAGACAAAAGCTGAAACAAATCCAGCATTAAGACGTTTTTAACTAAAATACCATAGAGTTCATAATCCATAATAACTCTTCCTCAGTGAAAAAGTGTTCTGGTCTGAATCAGGAGAGAAATCTGAAGATCAAGCAGTGTTTACAAGACAAAACAGCTCTAAACTAATATGTGTCTGGATTTAAAAAGCACTTGAAACAAATATGATTCCTAACCTTTTAATTTATACAACATTTCATTTTAAAATGTGTATATTTTTACTCATATTGTACCAGTCAAATGTTGGACACATTACTATTTGTAATGTTTTTGAAAGAAGTCGCTTATGATCATCAAATCTGCATTTATTTGATCAGAAATACAGAAATAACTATAATTTTTTTTTTTTTTACAAATTTTAAATAATACTTTTCTATTTTTACTGTACTTTAAAATATATTGCTGAGTCATAACTGAATTTTCAGCATCAATTTAACACATTGTTATGAATAAAATTATTAATTTCTTTAAAAAAAATATCAGACCCATTAAATTGCAAACTGAATGGTATTATTACAAAATATTTATATTATAATTAGTGCTGTCTAATGATTAATCGCATGCAAAATAAAAGTTTTTGTTTACATAATATATGTGTGTGTGCTGTTTATATATAAATACACACACATGCATGTATATATTTAAGAAACATTTTATGCTTATATATTAAATATATTTATTTATAATATAAATTATGAATATTAAAATATACATGTAAATATTTTCAAAATATATACTGTATGTGTTTGTATTTATATATACATAATAAATATACACAGCACACAC
>CM049844.1:811479-838979 GCA_027422415.1 Schizothorax lantsangensis | reverse complement strand
ATCTTATGTTCAGTTTTAGTTTTAGTACAAAAATAACTCAAATTAGAGCTGGAATAAAATTTATAATAAACTATATAGACAAATACACAAAAATATAATAATAAAACACAAAAAATGAAATAAATAAACTAATAAAAATGACAAAAACTTACATTAAAATAACTAAAATTAAAGCTGGAATAAAATTGATAAAAAATATATAGACAAATACACAAAAATATAATAATAATAAAACATATAAAAAACTAAATAAATAAACTAAAAATAAATAAAAAAAATGACAAAACTTACATTAAAATAACTAAAATTAGAGCTGGAATAAAATTTATAATAAACTATATAGACAAATACACAAAAATATAATAATAAAACATAAAAAATGAAATAAATAAACTAATAAAAATGACAAAAACTTACATTAAAATAACTACAATTAGAGCTGGAATAAAATTGATAAAAAAAACTATATAGACAAATACACAAAAATATAATAATAATAAAACATATAAAAAACTAAATAAATAAACTAAAAAAAAATAAAAAAAATGACAAAACTTACATTAAAATAACTAAAATTAGAGCTGGAATAAAATTTATAATAAACTATATAGACAAATACACAAAAATATAATAATAAAACATAAAAAATGAAATAAATAAACTAATAAAAATGACAAAAACTTACATTAAAATAACTACAATTAGAGCTGGAATAAAATTGATAAAAAAAACTATATAGACAAATACACAAAAATATAATAATAATAAAACATATATAAAAAACTAAATAAATAAACAAACAAAAATGACAAAAACTTACATTAAAATAACTAAAATTAGAGCTGGAATAAAATTGATAAAAACTATATAGACAAATACACAAAAATATAATAATAATAACACATAAAAAACTAAATAAATAAACTAAAAAAAAAACTAATAAAAATGACAAAAACTTACATTAAAATAACTAAAATTAGAGCTGGAATAAAATTGATAAAAAATATATAGACAAATACACAAAAATATAATAATAATAAAACATATAAAAAACTAAATAAATAAACTAAAAAAAAAATTACAAAAAAATTACAAAACTTACATTAAAATAACTAAAATTAGAGCTGGAATAAAATTGATAAAAAATATATAGACAAATACACAAAAATATAATAATAATAAAACATATAAAAAACCTAAATAAATAAACAAAAAAAAAAACTAATAATAATGACAAAAACTTACATTAAAATAACTAAAATTACAGTGAAAGCAGAAAACACATGTGAAGAAAATATAGAAATGTAATCAAAACTAAAAGCTCATTAGAGGATGAACGGCAGCAGCAGAAACCTGAGGCCTTTCTGAGCTGAACGTGTCTCATCTCCTGGATATCTTGAGTTGATGCAGTGTTGTGAGATGTTGTTCATGTGTTAATTACAGTATGGAGACGTTGTCTAAGCTTCATGTTCATAGAATCTTGATTAGTTTCAAGTTTCAAGTTTCAAGTTTTATTTGTCACATACACGACTATACAGAGACTGTATAACCAGCAGTGAAATGAGAGTCGGGTCCGCTCCATGGACAGTGCAAATATTGAAAAAAACAACACAAGGGAAGTAAACATAAGATAAGATGAATGAAAAATAAGATATAAAGAATAAAATATAAAATGTAAAAGAATGTGCATGACAGTAAGCTGTAGAATTAAATATTAATATGAGCATGACTGTACAGAGAGGAATGTGCAACAGGTTATACATGGTTGACATGAAGCAGCCAATCACAAAAAATAAAATAAATATAAAAATAAGATACGATTTACAAGATACAGAACGTGTTGTGTGCAAGTGTGCAAGTGTGCAAATGAGCAAATGACACTGACAGTTATGAGGTAGTTATGAGGTAGAGATTAATAATGAGTGTGTGATTAGTGATTTGAAGTAAGTCAGATGATGTTTTTAAGAGGCTGACTTTGAGTTCAGGAGCCTGATGGCCGTGGGGAAGAAACTCCTCCTGAGTCTCTCTGTTTTTGCCATCAGGCAGCGGAAGCGCTTACCAGATGGCAGCCTAGTGAAAAGACAGTTTCCAGGGTGATTTGAATCTTTGATGATTTTGTCAGCTCTGCCTCTGCATCGTTTGATGTAGATGTCCTGCAGAGAGGGGAGAGCCGACCCAGAGATACGCTCAGCTAAGCGCACAACTCTCTGCAAGGCTTTGCAGTCTTGACTGGAGCTGTTTCCATACCACACTGAGATGCACTGAGACAAAACACTTTCTATGGTCCCTGCATAGAAAGTTTTCAGGATTGTTGGTGAGACCCTGAATTTTCTCAGCTGTCGCAGATGGTACAGTCTTTGCCTGGCTTTCTTGACCTGTGTTTGGATGTGTGTAGTCCAAGTCAGGTCCTCGGAGATGTTTACGCCGAGGTACTTGAAGCTGCTTACTCTCTCCACAGGGGTCCCACTGATCATAAGAGGAGTGTAGGGCAGCAGGTGTCTCTTTCTGAAGTCCACAATCAGCTCTTTGGTTTTGCTCACGTTCAGAGAGAGACAGTTGTCCTGGCACCATGATGTTAGTCTCTCCACCTCATCCAAGTATGCGGTCTCATCATTGTTGGAAATGAGGCCCAGAACCACAGTATCATCAGCAAATTTGATAATAGATGTGGATCTATGAGGGGACACACAGTCATGTGTGTAGAGAGAGTATAGCAGGGACTCAGAACGCAGCCCTGCGGGGCTCCTACGTTCAGGGTGATGGAGTTGGAGGTGAACTGGCCTACCTTCACCACTTGAGGTCTGCCGGTGAGGAAGTCTTGGATCCAGTCGCAGAGTGAGGTGTTTAGGCCGAGGCCTGTGAGTTTATTAGTCAGCTTGGTGGGGACTATGGTGTTAAAAGCTGAGCTATAGTCTATGAATAGCAGTCTTGCATAGTTCCCATTGCTGCTGTCAATGTGTGTGAGGGAGGAGTGGAGTATGTGTGAGATGGCATCATCAGTTGATCTATTGGAGCGATAGGCAAACTGAAGAGGGTCCAAAGTAACAGGGATGGAGGAGCTAATGTGGCTCTTAACAAGTCTCTCAAAAACCTTCATGACTATAGATGTGAGGGCCACTGGACGATAGTCATTCAGGCAAGAGGGTTTACTGTTCTTAGGCACAGGGATGATGATGGATTTTTTAAAGGAGGTGGGAACTACAGAGGTAGCAAGGGACTCATTGAAGATAGAAGTGAACAAACCAGCAAGCTGATCAGCGCATGATCTCAGGACCCGGCCTGTGATCCCGTCAGGTCCAGCCGCTTTCCTGATGTTCACTCTCTTTAGTGCCCTCCGAACCTCGTCCTCCGTCACGGTGATCACATGATTCTCGCTTCTCTGCCTGCTGCTTCCTGAAGCGCTGCTCGGCAGAGCCGCGATGCCTCCGTTGCTTTCAAAGCGGCCGTAGAAGGTGTTTAATTCTTCGGCCAGCGACGGATCTGCTCTCACCTGCGCGGAGGATTTGCTTCCAAAGGCACAGATGGTCCTTAGTCCCTGCCACATGCGTCGCGAGTCATTGAGCTGGAAATGAGACTCAATTCTCTCTTTGTAGCGATGTTTGGCGGCACTTACAGCTCGTCTGAGAGCATAACACGAAGCTTTATATTCGCGCATATTCCCAGACAAAAGAGCCTCGTTGTATGCGGCAGTGCGTTTGTTAACCGCTTCACGGATTGATCTGTCCATCCACGGTTTCTGATTGGGGAAAGTCCTTACAGTTATTGTTTCTGTAGCTTGTTCGGTAAGTGTGTTTACAAAGCTCACTGCTACCTCCGTGAACTCGCTGACGTCAGATGAGCTCGCCCTGAACATGTCCCAGTCGACGTCATCAAGAGCCGACTGCAGCATAGCTTCAGAGTGGGAGGACCAACGCGTCACTTCCCTCTTCACCGGGGGTTCCTGTGCGAGCCTTTGTTTGTATTCCGGTGTGAGGAAGATGGCGGCGTGGTCAGACTTACCAAAAGCAGGTAGAGAGCGGGCCTTGTAGGCGTTCTTAAACTGAGAGTAGCAGTGATCCAGTGTATTCGGTCCTCTGGTTGGACAGGATACATGCTGGTGAAAGTTCGGCATGACCTGCCTGAGGTTGGCTTTGTTAAAATCCCCTGCGATGATAAAGGCAGCGTCAGGATGTTGGTTAATGTAGCCGCTGATCACATCGTGAAGTTTAGACAAAGCCAAGCTCGTGTCTGCCTGTGGAGGGATGTAAACGGCAGTAGCGATGACCGCGGAGAACTCGCGGGGTAAATAGAATGGGCGGCAAATAATGGATAGATGTTCCAGATGAGGCGAGCAGGATCGCGACAGAGAGGAGATATTCCTGGGGTCACACCATTTCTTGTTAGTCATGAAACACCCACCACCACCCTTGGATTTACCAGCCTCCGCTGTTCTGTCCATCCGTAAAACAGAGAAGTTGTCAGACGGCGTTACAGCAGTGTCCGGAACCGAGGGCGTGAGCCATGTTTCAGTCAAACAGATGATGTTACAGTCCCTTATGTCCCGTTGGAAACTAATCCTGGCTCTAAGATCGTCCATCTTATTATCCAAGGATTGGACATTAGCGAGCAAAAGGCTCGGTAAAGGAGGACTGTGAGCCCTTTTCCTCAATCTGTTCCGAATCCCAGCGCTTTTTCCACGGTGTTTTTTGTTCCGTCTCCTGTGTCCTTTGTTCTCCGCGTTCCGAAGAATCTCAAGAGGCCACGATGGATTCGGTGATAAAGTGTCCTGAACCAGGTTAGTGAGGCGGTTTCCGATGTCCAAGAGTGCACTTTTGTCATAGGTGATCAGTGCCGACGTTATGTGTGTAAAAATAGAAATCAAAAGTAAGTAAAAAAGTAAATAAAAGCATAGTCTTAGCGGAGCGGCCCGGACGGCAGCCGAACATAGCAGCGCCATCTTGGATTTGATTACTGATTAATTCTTGTCTGATGACGGTGATTATCATACGAGTCATTCTTCATTGGCGCTTCACAGATTCGCTTTGAATAATAAACTTTAAACACCAAAAACTCATAAAATTTTTGCTTATTTGCATTCTGTAGCCTACAGTGAAAATTCATGCATTTTTTGTTTTATAATGTACATATTTAATTGAGTTGGAATGATTTCGTGTGTAATAAAATCCATACGTTCCTGTCACACATCAAAGAGTCATCTGCAACAATGTAACATTTTAACACAAAGTGGTTACATTGTCCATCCAGCGGCCGTTGGCCTGGTTCATCATCAAATAAAAAGTGTCAGATTAAGTGACGCGGAGTGTCTATGTACATTAACTCCGCCCACCAATGTGTGATTGGGCTAGTCAACATTACAAAGTACGGCTAATAGTTGTCAGCTGTAGTGGTGCAGATGGTAAAGTGTGTGTCGTAGCCTACTCCTTTTGACGCAATTGACCGGAGTTCGAATCCGCCTTTTGGCAAACTTTTTTTCTCCCTTTTCAAATTTCAAATCACATTAGAAAAGCATTTATGTTCAATAAAAATGAAGGAAATAATCAAAAAGTTGAAAATAAAGTATCGGGTAGGGTTAGGTTAGGTGTAGGGAGGGCTTTATTGTCCCAATAAGGTGGCATCCATTTAATAATATGAATTAAAATTAAAATTTACACTCACTCAATAAGTTATTATTGCATACTGTTTTATAATGTATTACAATACTGAGGTGCAGATAATTGCCACTATTTGCAATAAGTAGCATAAATCCAGAAAATCCTGCTATTTTAACATAGAGTAAATAGAATCTATAGCTAAGAAAATATGTTATTTTCAGTGATTCTACAACGGGTTAGATTTTAGAGATATTGAGTCAGAAAATACAGTAAATGAAGATTAGTCTGATTAACATGACACACACACACACACACACACACACACACTCACACACACACACACACACACACACACACACACACACACACACACACACACACACACAAAGAGACATATAATCAAATTGAAGAATTCTGTTGTTTCAGTTTTCTAGATTCTAGGTTTATGTTTATCATTGTCATATTATACATTTAGCGTTCTGCTCTTTTTATGTAGTCACAGAAGTCAGTTAATTCTCAGCACATAGAGACTCCTTCACCTAGATATCACACTATAGAGACTGTGTCTGTTCCCCGAACTAGAAAATACAGAAAACGTCCAAACCAATTTATGAGTAACCATTTAATTGATGTTCAACAAATAAAAAATGTTTACAACACACAGAAACAATTTATAAAACTTGGCTTACTGAATATCAGGTCCCTTTCTACAAAAGCACTTTTTGTAAATGATTTGATTAATGATCATAACCTAGATTTGCTCTGTTTGACAGAAACATGGCTAAAACCAGATGAATACATTACTTTAAATGAGTCCACCCCCCAAGATTACTGTTACAAAAATGAGCCACGTCCAAAAGGCAAAGGGGGAGGTGTTGCTACAATTTATAGCAATATTCTCAGAATTTCTCAGAGGGCAGGCTTTAAGTATAATTCATTTGAAGTTATGGTGCTGCGTATAACATTATCTAGAGAAACACGTGTTAGTGATAAATCCCCTGTGATGTTTGTACTGGCTACTGTATACAGGCCACCAGGGCACCATACAGACTTTATTAAAGAATTTGCTGATTTTCTATCTGAGTTAGTACTGGCTGCAGATAAAGTCTTAATTGTTGGCGATTTTAATATCCATGTCGATAATGAAAAAGATGCATTAGGATCGGCATTCATAGACATTCTGAACTCTATTGGGGTTAGACAACACGTTTCAGGACCTACTCATTGTCGAAATCATACTCTAGATTTAATACTGTCACATGGAATTGATGTTAGTGGTGTTGAAATTCTGCAGCAAAGCGATGATATATCAGATCATTATCTTGTCTTGTGTAAACTCCATATAGCTAAAACTGTAAATTCTATTCCTTGTTACAAGTATGGTAGAACCATCACTTCTAGCACAAAAGATTGCTTTGTAAGTAATCTTCCTGATTTATCTCAATTCCTCAGCATATCCAACAGCTCAGAACAGCTTGATGATGTAACAGAGACTATGGACTCTCTCTTTTCTAGCACTTTAGATACAGTTGCTCCTTTACGCTTAAGGAAGATTAAGGAAAAGAGTCCAACACCGTGGTATAATGAGCACACTCGCACTCTAAGAGAGCAGCCCGGAAAATGGAGTGCAGCTGGAGGAAAACAAAACTAGAGGTATTTCGTTTAGCTTGGCGGGAAAGTATCCTATCCTACAGAAAAGCATTAAAAACTGCTAGATCTGATTACTTTTCGTCTCTTCTAGAAGAAAACAAACATAACCCCCGGTATTTATTCAATACAGTCACTAAATTAACGAAAAATAAAGCATCAACAGGTGTTGGCATTTCCCAAGAGCACAGCAGTAATGATTTTATGAACTACTTTACTTCCAAGATCGATACTATCAGAGATAAAATTGTAACCATGCAGCCGTCAGCTACAGTATCGCATCAAATAGTGCACTATAGATCCCTGAGGAACAATTCCACTCATTCTCTACTATAGGAGAGGAAGAATTGTATAAACTTGTTAAATCATCTAAACCAACAACATGTATGTTAGACCCTATTACATCTAAACTAATAAAAGAGCTGCTTCCAGAAGTCATAGATCCTCTTTTGGCTATTATTAATTCATCATTGTCATTAGGATATGTCCCCAAAACCTTCAAATTGGCTGTTATTAAGCCTCTCATTAAAAAACCACAACTTGACCCCAAAGATCTAGTTAATTACAGACCGATCTCAAATCTTCCTTTTCTGTCAAAGATATTAGAAAAGGTTGTATCCTCACAATTATATTCCTTCTTAGAGAAAAATGATATCTGTGAGGATTTCCAGTCAGGATTTAGACCGTATCATAGTACTGAGACTGCTCTCATTAGAGTTACTAATGATCTGCTTCTATCATCTGATAGTGGTTGTATCTCTCTATTAGTTCTACTGGATCTTAGTGCTGCGTTCGACACTATCGATCACAACATTCTTTTGAATAGACTAGAAAACTTTGTTGGCATTAGTGGAAGTGCCTTAGCATGGTTCAAATCGTACTTATCTGACCGCCATCAGTTCGTAGCAGTGAATGACGAGGTATCATATCGATCACAAGTGCAGTATGGAGTACCTCAAGGCTCAGTACTAGGGCCGTTGCTTTTCACGCTTTACATGTTACCCTTGGGAGATATTATCAGGAGACATGGTGTTAGCTTTCACTGTTATGCTGATGATACTCAGCTCTATATTTCTTCACGGCCTGGTGAAACACACCAAATTGAGAAACTAACGGAATGCATAGTCGATATAAAAAACTGGATGACGAGTAATTTCCTACTGCTAAATTCTGAAAAAACAGAGGTGTTAATTATCGGACCTAAAAACCCCACATGTAATAACTTAGAACACTGTCTAACACTTGACGGCTGCTCTGTCAATTCTTCTTCTTCATCAGTCAGGAACCTAGGTGTGCTGTTTGATAGCAATCTTTCTTTTGAAAGCCATGTTTCTAGCATCTGTAAAACTGCGTTCTTCCATCTCAAAAACATATCCAAACTGCGACCTATGCTCTCAACGTCAAATGCAGAAATATTAATTCATGCGTTTATGACCTCAAGGTTAGATTATTGTAAAGCTTTATTGGGTGGTTGCTCTGCACGTTTAATAAACAAACTACAGTTAGTCCAAAATGCAGCAGCTAGAGTTCTTACTAGAACCAGGAAGTATGAGCACATTAGCCCAGTTCTGTCAACACTGCACTGGCTCCCTGCTAAACATCGTATAGATTTTAAAATCTTGTTAATGACTTATAAAGCCCTGAATGGTTTAGCTCCTCAGTACTTGAGTGAGCTCTTATCGCATTATAGTCCTCCACGGCCGCTGCGTTCTCAAAACTCTGGCCGTTTGATAATACCTAGAATATCAAAATCAACTGCGGGCGGCAGATCGTTTTCCTTTTTAGCACCAAAACTCTGGAACAATCTACCAAACACTGTTCGGGAGGCAGACACACTCTGTCAGTTTAAATCTAGATTAAAGACCCACCTCTTTAACCTGACATACACCTAACACACTAATACACTTCTATTATTCAAATCCGTTAAAGGATTGTTAGGCTGCATTAATTAGATCAACCGGAACCGGGAACACTCCCCATAACACACGATGTACTCGTTACATCGTAAGAAGATTGGCATCTACGCTAATAGTTGTTTCTTTCTTATTCTGTTTCTCAGTCCGTGTCCGGATCAGATGGTGGATCGGCGCCGGGAGATGATGTCTGCGGCCCTGATCGTCAGCGATGAGCCCCAGAGACATATCCCCAGTGAAGACCTCGACTAAAATACAATAAAAATAAAAATAAAACAAATAATTAAAAATATAATAATAAAATACCTAACTACATAATACTATTATTGTTAGAAATTGCAACAATATAAAAATAGAAATATAATACATTTATACATTTAAAAATTTAATTAAAACAATAAGTAAACAATGAATAAACAATAATATCCTGGCCAGAGGAGAACTGGCCCCCCGACTGAGCCTGGTTTCTCCCGAGGTTTTTTTCTCTCCATTCTCTCTCAGAGGGAGTTTTGGTTCCTTGCCGCTGTCGCCTCTGGCTTGCTCAGTTGGGGACACTTAATTTCTAGCGATTATCGTAAATTTGATTTCACAGATATTATTTAAACTAAACTTAGCTAGACAATGACATCTCTGAATTCAATAATGAAATGCCCTTAACCGAAAATTGAGTGTTTAATCTTATTATTATACATTACTGACACTCTATCCTCCAACTTGATACTGTTAAGTGCTTTGACACAATCTGTATTGTTAAAAGCACTATATAAATAAAGGTGACTTGACTTGACTTGACTTGACTAGTTTTCAAGTATTTTAGTTCATACAATAATATATATTTATTTCAATCCCATGCTGAAAAAAATAAAAAACAAAAACCAGCACATAATTTGTAATGGTTTTACGGATTTATAATGAGAATTGTATTGGTTTTAATGGAAACTGTAATGGTGCCTGTTGGTCTCTACTGGTAATTGGTCGTTTACCCCCCCCCCCCCCCCCCACACACTAAATCCTAATGTAATATGTCCCAAAACACACTACAGGAAACCATTATTTAATTGTTTTAATGGTTAAAAGTTGATAGCTTGTAATGTTTGTAATGGTATTTGTAGTGGAAATCATTAGAATTTCCGTGATGGTTTCTATTGTTTTTGTCAGCAGGGTCTCCATGGGTTTTGTGATGTTATTTGCCATAAATGTGACAGGATTGCTGTAATATCATGAGATATAGCGACTGTTTGTACTGTAGTTGTGGCGGGCCTATTTTGGAGAAAATCCAGGGCTGTTTTTTCCTCCCAGTCCGTCCCTGCGATTCAGTATGATTCATTCAGACGGTTGACTCACTCTGAATCGTTTGCAGCGGCTTCTCATTGGAGACTTCATAAAAACGGACCCCTGTGGATGTTCATGATGCTCTAAGTACGAGTCTGCTGTGTTTTCTGAGCAGGTGTGGTCTGAGGTGAATGATGGTCACATGAGATGTGAATGAAGGTGAGTTTGTGACTCACATCCGCTATAAATGAGACTCACGTCAGCCGAGTTTCCTGAGGAGACGTTTAACACCATCTATGAGCCGTGAGTCACGGCACGGGAACGCTGGACCCCTCGTCATTAACACAGACACACGGACATCAGATCATGAGTCACGAGAATCAGAGATGCTACATTCATATCCATTCACTATTACAACTTATGATGATCAACGGTGGCTCTAAACGAAGATGAGTCCTGAAGGGATCGTTCGCTCAAAACCTGATTGTCTTCATTTAATCACTTGCATGACTCTCTTTCTTCTGATGTTTTGAAGCTTCACAAAGCCCTGAGACATCCCTCAGAATACCTTCATAAAGGTCTGAAGGACACGAGGGAGTAAATGATGACAGATGTGTGTTCGTTCATCTGCAGGATCAGATTCAATCTGCTCAAGCGACTCTGAGTCACATGATGCTTTCAGAGTTTACACTTATTTACTGCTTCTACATGTAATAAACTAGGAATGAATGAATGAACACATGAATGGACAAATCAATACATGAATTAATTGCTTAATGAATGAACAAAAACAAATGATCAAATGAAAGATTGAATGAACAAATGAACACAAATGAATGAATGAACAAAAACAAATGATTAAATTAATGAATACACTAGTGAATGATTTATTGAAAGAATGAATGAATGAACATAAGAATGAATGATTGAAAGAACTAAGTGAACAAATTAATGAACACATGAATGGATGAATGAATGAATTCATTAATGAAAAAAAACAATGATTAAATGACTCTCACATGATGCTTTCAGAGTTTAGAGAGTTTTCTTATTTACTGCTTCTACATGAAATAAACTGTAGGAATGAATGAACGGATGAATGAATGAACAAAAAGAAATCTCTCTCTCTCTCTCTGGTTTTATTGGCGGGTCGCAACCAACTTGTTCAGGTGCATAATGCCACTTACTGTACCGGGATGTGCAACTTCAGGGTTTCATGTAAACAAAAAGAAATGATCAAATTATTGAATGACTGAATTAATGAACACATGAATGAATGCATGAACGGATGAAAGAATGAATGAATGAATGAAAGAAAGAATGAATGAACAAACAAATGAATGAATAATTAAAAGAACAAATGAATGAACGAACAAACAAATGAATGAATAATTAAAAGAACAATGAATGAATGAACAAATAAATGAATGAATAAATGTATGAATGAACAAAAACGATCAAATGAATGAATGATTTAATGAACAAATGTATGAACGAATGAATGATTAAACAAATGAACGAACAAATAAATGAATCAATTAATGAATGAACACATGAATGAACAAATGAATGAATAAATAAACGAATGAATGAATGGACAAATGACTTAGTGAATGAACAAAAACAAATGATCAAATGAATGAATGATTGAATGAACGCATGAATGAATGTATGTATGAATGAACGAATGAATGAACAAAACAAATGATCAAATGAATAAACAAATGAATGAACAAATGAATGAATGAATGAATGAATGAATGAAAAAACGAATGAACAAAAACAAATGATCAAATAAATGAATGAATGAATGAACACGTGAATGGACGAATGAATGAACGAATGTATGAATACATGAATTAATGAATGAAAAAAACAATGATCAAATAAATGAATGATTGAATAAACACATGAATGAATGAACACATGAATCAATCAATCAGTCATTGAACAAACAAACAAACAAACAAACAAACAAGCAATTGATCAAATGAATAATCACACTAAATATATCAGAAAAATCCAATGAATGAATGAATGATCACTCAAAACCCCCTAGCAACAGCACAGCAACATACTAACAACTGAAAACATCCCAGCATTGAAGAAGAAGACGTCACCGCGGTGGAGCGCTGAGGAGGAAGTGTTCAGGACTCAATCATGACATTTCCCATCAATCCCTGCATGCTCCGGATAATTAGGTATATGAACTGAATTGAGTCATCTTGGTATTTAAATGAGCCGTGGAGCGAGGCGTTACGGTGACAGACTCTTGTACATGTATCATATCGTTTAGTCATATTATAATGTCATCAAGAGACTATATATACATGTATATGAATGCAGAAGAGCTCGGTCTGGCGTCTTCCACAGTTATTGAACAGAGCTGAAGATATCTGAGGGTCATCAGGGGTCACAGTCGTTCTCATTCACTGTCTCAGAGTCTAGCATTACTGCAGATTCGAGTTCATCACAGTTATCAGTCTGAGAGCGTGTTTGTTCAGACTCACACACAGGGGCGTGGCCTCATGAATATTCATCCTCCTCCTCCCGCTGTGATTGGCAGATGACAGTGATGGAGTGAATGTCAGTGAGTCAGTGTGATGAGTGTTTGAGCGCTTCATTGTGTTCATCTGCCAGATTTAGACACGAGACCTTTCCTTTCCAGCCGCGGGAGGTGAGATTCAGAATGAGTGAAATAAATAAATTAACAAATGAGTGAATAAATGAACAAATTAATGAATTAATGAACAAATGAGTGAATAAATGAACAAATGAGTGAATTAATGAGTGAAATAAATAAATGAACAAATGACTGAATAAATGAACAAATGAGTGAATTAATGAACAAATTAGTGAATAAATGAACAAATGAGTGAATTAATGAGTGAAATAAATAAATGAGCAAATGAGTGAATTAATGAAAAACTAAGAAAATAAATGAACAAACAAACAACTAAATAAATCAACAAATAAATTAAAATGAACGACTGAATGAATAATAAACAATAAATACATTAAACAAATGACTAAATAAATGACCAAGTGAATGTATGAATGAATGAATAAGTAAATAAATGAACAAATGAATAAATGAATGACTGAATGAATAAGTAAACAATAAATACATTAAACAAGTGACTAAATAAATGAAATGTATGAATGAATAAATAAATGAACAAAACATGACTAAATGAATGAATGAATGAATGGACAGACGAATGAATGAATGAATGACTAAATGAATGAATGAATGAATGAATGACTAAATGAATGAATGAATGAATGAATGACTAAATGAATGAATGAATGAATGAATGACTAAACGAATGAATGAATGAATGAATGACTAAATGAATGAATGAATGAATAAATGAATGAATGGATGAATGAATGACTAAATTAATGAATGAATGAATGACTAAATGAATGAATGAATGAATGAATGACTAAATGAATGAATGAATGAATGAATGAATGACTAAATGAATGAATGAATGAATGACTAAATGAATGAATGAATGAATGAATGAATTAATGACTAAATGAATGAATGAATGAATAAATGAATGAATGAATGGATGGATGGATGGATGGATGGATGGATGGATGGATGAATGAATGGATGAATGAATGACTAAATGAATGAATGAATGAATGAATGAATGGACGGACGGACGGACGAATGAATGACTAAATGAATGAATGAATGAATGAATGAATGACTAAATGAATGAATGAATGAATGAATGACTAAATGAATGAATGAATGAATGACTAAATGAATAAATGAATGAATGAATGAATGACTAAATGAATGAATGAATAAATGAATGAATGAATGGATGGATGAATGAATGAATGAATGAATGAATGAATGGATGGATGGATGGATGGATGGACGAATGAATGAATGAATGACTAAATGAATGAATGAATGAATGAATGGATGAATGAATGAATGGATGATGGATGGATGGATGAATGGATGACTGGATGGATGGATGGATGGATGAATGAATGAACGAATGAATGAATGACTAAATGAATGAATGAATAACAATGTGAGGATGCTGAAGGGATTGAAGACGTGGGAATGGTTGAATCTCAGAGGAGCTCAAACTCTGCGGCGGAGAGAAGAAACGAGACATGTGTTAGCGAGGAGCTTCATATGCATCCATACGTGATCGTGTGGGAAGCGAGAGAACGTCACTCTTCTTCCAGTGATTCAGAAGAAACCTGACTCACCTAAACACAGGATCTGTTTCTATGTTTACAGCTGCAATTAAAGGCTGTAAAGATCATCTTCATGAACTCTATTAATGAACTTTGGCTCAGATGCAGGTCTTAATAAAGGCATCAGATGCGTCTCTGGCATCACTGTAATGAGCGGGTTTAATTCAGGCCTCTCTGTTAATCTCTGTTATAGCATCAGTTCCTCCTTTGCCAAGACACACGCGGGGCATCTATCCACCCACTGGGCTATTCACGGCTCATGGGACGATTTCTGCTAAAAATACTGCACTGACACAGATTGCATTGCAATTGTTTTTGACATGAGAACAGGGCTTCATGACCTTCACGTGTGACGCTGACCTCCAGTGAGAAGACCACAACTCAGATTGTGATTCACTCACAGATGATGAAACAACTTCATTACACAACAACTGGTGGGTATTCATTTCTGCTTCAGCCTTAAACTGCACTATTACCGGTAGTAAAATAGTGATTGACCTCAGCAATCTTTGTTGCATTATATGTCAATGGGGACATAAGGACATTTCTGGCACTCAGACAGCCCAGGTTAAAAAAAGAAGTATATGCTTCCATGATGTACTTAAAGTGCTCTATTTTTGCGCACTAATTTTGTACTTAATATACTAAAAATGATTATTTAGTACTTCTTAAGTGTACTCAGCTGTGCTATTTTGGGACACCAACATGAACTAAAATATGCTTTTAACATACTATCTCTGTATTTAATAAATATATTTATTTACTACTTGTAGTACACTTGAACTATCTTTCACACACTAGTACACTCAAGTGTACTACAAGTGTGACTAAATACATTTTTTAAATACAGAGATAGTGTGTTAAAAGCACATTTTAGTTCATATTCACGGTGTCCCAAAATATCACAGTTGAGTACACTCAGATGATCTTAAGAAGTACTAAAGAATATATATTTAGTACAAAATAGAGCACTTTAAGTACTTTATGGAAGTGCACTTTTTTTTAACCTGGGAGGTTTGTTCAATGCAATTGTTTAGAGAAATGAGATACATTTCTATTTTCAACATTTTTTATTCTTCCTCTTTAAATATAAAAAGGATCAACTTTTATGCAAAGTGACAATTTACTCTTGGAGCCATATTTAGATCCCAATATCTCTGGAACTGAACCACATAGGGCCTTAAAAATAAATATAATAAAAGAACAGTTTGTTAAGAACCAAAATCTAAAAGCATATTAGGATATCTTTAATACTTCTTGAGTTACAGGCATGCAAACTTTGGAAAAATGATAGTTTTGTCACTCAGACGGGTGTGTTCAATACAACTGTTTTGATGGAGAGAAACAAGATACATTTGCAGTTTCAACATTATTTATTCTTCAGACATTCCTCTTTAAATACAGTA
This sequence comes from Schizothorax lantsangensis, assembly GCA_027422415.1. Taxonomy (NCBI): domain Eukaryota; kingdom Metazoa; phylum Chordata; class Actinopteri; order Cypriniformes; family Cyprinidae; genus Schizothorax; species Schizothorax lantsangensis. Next base: position 822,914 of record CM049844.1, on the reverse strand, counting down.
AATATCTGCTGAATGCAAAGTGACCCACATTTGGTTTTTGACCATTAAGATGTGTACAAATTAACAATTTACTCATTGAGCCGCATCGAGATCCCAATATCTTTGGAACTGAACCATATAGAGCCTTAAAAATGGAAACACCAAAGTAAACGTTTATTATTAATTAGAATCTAAAAGGACAATCTAAGATATCTTTAATACTTCTTGAGTTACACGCATGCAAACTTTGGAAAAAAACTAGAAAAAGAGCTTTTTCCCCATTTTTGAAGCATCACAATTGTCATATAATGCAGCAAAGATTGCTGAAGTCAACAGATATTACTAATACAGCTTCCAATCTCTGTGTGAATATAACATCATGATGCTGCCATCTTTCTGAACCCATTTTATCCTCCTGTAATTTGGCTCTGAATCTCAGGTGAAAATGGTCGATTTGAGCCTCCTCTGCAAAAATACTGCATTACTAAACATTACATAGTAAATATTAATCCACTGCATTTAGTATTTTAGCTTTCAGCACTATTTATGTTTGTCTCTCTTCAGGAAAAATATGAACAAAATCAAACAGTTTAGCTGGGAAAGTTTCTGAAATATTGTTTATTTGACACAGAATGACTCTATTGTCTTCTGTAGACCTGCTTCCAGCTGAAACTTCTGCAATATTAGCAGTTATTATCCCGTTTATTACTGTGAAGCTGCTTTAAAGCAGCAGTCTGTGTCGTATAAAGTGCTATAATAATAAATATGACTTGACTGATGAATATTTGCAGATTCATTTCCATCACATTCATTCATTCAGTCACTAACCCTAATATAACACCCTTTAAAAAAAGTAAAAAAAAAAGCTAATTAACTAAATCAATTATAGAATGTTTAATTGAACATCTTTCGTTCCGAATACGTCAGTTTCATTGAGTCAATTCAAATGAACAGCAGTTTTACCAAGCAATCAATCTTATCTAAGTTAATTAATTTTCTTATGCAATGCACAGATGCTAAAAATATAACTTTTTTATTATTATTATTAAATGCTCCAGTCTTTAGCACAATTAGAATCACAAAAACTGCAACCGAACTTAGCAACTCTTCAACTTTTACTCTTCGTGTCCATGCTTCATACAAAACACTGTCCAGATTTAGTGTATGCAACAAAAACTATTCATGTAATCACACAAAACACAAAACTAAACACCAGTAGATCCCACTTTTTTTGAGCACCATGAGACAAAGACGCCGCGGCGGTCAAACCCAGACGCTGAAGAACTGTGCTGCTTCAGATCATGTTATTGAAGTAAATGAAAGACCATCACAGCAGCTGTTTGTGTGAAAGAGAGAGCTGTTTTCAATCAGGTCTTGACTTTCTCTCACAGAGGCTGCCAGACAACAATCAGAGGAGAGAAAAACAGACGAGCTGATGATGAACCCTGAACAACATCTGAACATCACAGCTGGGTAAAGCTGAACATATCTGCTGCATTTCAAGCCCATAGTGGATGGGTGCCGTCAGAATGAATAGCTGATAAAAACATCACAATAATCCACACCACTCCAGTCCATCAGTTAACATCTGGAGAAGACAAAAGCTGAGACAAATCCAGCATTAAGACGTTTTTAACTAAAATACCATAGAGTTCATAATCCATAATAACTCTTCCTCCAGTGAAAAAGTGTTCTGGTCTGAATCAGGAGAGAAATCTGCATCAGATCAAGCACCGTTTACAAGACAAAACAGCTCTAAACTAATATGTGGCTGGATTTTGATGCACTTTTTCACGGGAGGAAGAGTTATTATGGATTATGGACTCTGTGGTATTTTAGTTAAAAACGTCTTAATGCTGGATTTGTTTCAGTTTTTGTCTTCTCCAGATGTTAACTGATGGACTGGAGTGGTGTGGATTACTTGTGATGTTTTTAATCAGACTCTCATTCTGACGGCACCCATTCACTGCAGAGCATCCATTGCTGAGACACTGATGCAATGTTTGAGGGTGAATTTTTAGCAAATTTTAATTTTTGGCTGAACTATTGCTTTAATATTGTTTGCAGTCGCTGTATGCAGTGATGAGAGAAGAGACTCTTTCTGCAAATCTTTCACAAACACTGACGCACTTCATCCTCCTGCAGCATCATCATCATCATCCTCGTCTTCCTCTGAGCAGCTCGGGTGTTTCTGGATAAAAGCATCTGCTAAATGAATCAATATCTGCTGCATATGAACACGTCTCACCTGCTCTACAACTAACTCTCTCTCTGTCTTTCCATCAGACTTTCATTATGTCAAGCACTCTTCAAATCAGCCGTCTCATATTTACATCTCTAGAGAGAGAGACGGAGGAATAAAGAGCATCTGTCTCGCTCACAGGAAGTCCATAGCAGGCTGTTGCCATGGGGACAGATGTCTGTCTGCACTGACCGCGTGCCACAGCTCAAACTCTCTCTCTGTCTGTGTGTGTGTGTGTGTGTGTGTGTGTGTGTGTGTGTCTGTGACGCACACACTGGCCTGCAGAGGGCAAGTTCTTATCTGACTCTGACGTGAACGTCAGCTAGAACTCAAGCTGCACTACAACACACACACACACACACCTGCAGAAACACACACACACACACACACACACCTGCAGAAACACACACACACACACACACACACACACCTGCAGAAACACACACACACACACACCTGCAGAAACACACACACACACACACACACACACACCTGCAGAAACACACATACACACACACACACACGCCACACCCCTGCAGAAACACACACACACACACACCCCACACACACACACATGCAAAAACACACACACGCCACGCACCTGCTGGCTGAACTGTCTGCAGAAACACACACACACACACACACACACACACACACACACACACACACACACACACACACACACACACACACACACACACACACACACAAACACACGCAAACACACGCACACACACACACACACACACACACCTGCACATACACACACTAAACACACAAACACCACAGACACACTTATTGATTTTTATATACTCTTCTTACAATTAATATAATAACAATTGCAATAAACTATTATTTATGAAACTATACATACATATATATATATATACAGACACACATGCAATTGCATGCACTGTACATATTGTTGATATTCTAATACTTATAACTAATAACTGCACTTTGCTTGCAATAAACTATAATTTACTGTTATCTGTTAAGTATTTTCTAATATAATGAATTATATATGCATGTGTGTATATGGGTTTGCATATACACACATGTTGTTAAATGCATGAACGCAAATTAACGCGCACGCGCGCACACGCACACGCACACACACACGCGCACGCGCACGCACACACCTGAGCTCGTCTGCAGCGTCATAATGTAACAGTCAATAAAGCACGTGTGTGCTGCTGTAGATCTGTCTGTGCTGCAGAAGAGTTTAAAGAGCAGGAGTGAATCTAATGACCTGCTGAACTCCACTGAGTCAGAACTTCTGCAAACTCAACTCAACTCTACTCAAACTCACTTCCGGCGCGCGAGCGCGGAGCAGCGGCGCCCCCTGCAGGACACGCGCGGAACAGACGGAAACACGAGCCATAAGAAGAGAACAAACACTCACCTGTCTGTCTGTCTGTCTGCGTCACACTGCTCTCACTGCAATCCTCCCATGTGTGCTTATATATGAATGAATGCAGAGATTCTGAAATGATTTCAGTCAATTATCAAGGGGATCATATAACAGCATGCAATTTACATTTATGCATTTAGCAATTAAAGACAAAGAGTAGAAAATACATGCATAGAGCAGTAAATGAATATGAGATGCATAAAGCGCGTGCATTAATGTGATGAATGCATGAATGCATCTGATGCATGTGTCAAACTCACAGATATGATTCACAAATCCACTCATATAAACCCATACTGTAATATCATTATCATGTAACTGTCCTATCATTGATCTGTACTGTTCTCGCTTGATTTGTTGTTCATTATGAGTTTTCCTAACGTTGCCATAAAGTTTTTTTCCTGATTGTTCTCTGAAAGTTTAAAACATTCAGTTTTTGTGCTGCAAAAAGAAAAAAATATATAAAGTAATCATGGAAACGTTACTTTTGAATGTTCTCTGTACATTCTGAAACAAGTAGTAACATTTACAAACATCTCATGAATGATGTGTAACTATAACATTTTTGAGAACATTATTAAATAACCCTGAATGAACACTCTGTTAATGTTAGTGGAAGAGCGTTCTCTTCATCAGAAGAGCAGAAGCAGGTCTGAATCAAAGGCTGTGATGAATGTCCTGCACATCAGTGTTTCTCTCTGGGATGTTGTTCTCGGCAGGGTCATGTCTCTCTGTCTTCAGAAGGTTCCGGTGCTCTGCTGTGTCTCTGTGACTCAAAGCAGTGAATCAGAGGACATGCCGTCATCCAGAAGGTTTCCCAGTGTCCCTCAGCTCCGACACACAATCACATTCCCTTCAGAGTAATCTCAGATAGCATGCGGATGTGGGACACAATGATACGGCACAGCTGGTCTTCTTATGGCCCGGACAAAATGGATGTAAGCCTGAAGTGGCCCACATGTCAAACAGCACAAATGGCCAAATGTTCACATGTGGGTCTCTGCAGGCAAAGATGCGGTGTTGACAGCAATGTGTAATCTGAATGTGACCCTAAAGTGGCCCATGTGGTAAATAGTGATTATGGCCCAAATAGTGCCAACCAAACGTGGGCCACCTTTGGCAAAAATGTGGCATAATCGACAAAGGCTTATCAGGGTGTAAACCAAATGTGGTCCACATATGTTTCAGCAAATGTGGCCCAGTTATCTTCAAACGTATCTAGGCCAGTTTTGGCAAAGATATGGCACTGCAAGGACTGGCTAATATGGCTGTGAACCTAAAGTGACCCTTATATGATGCCACAAAGGTGGCCCAGTTATCTTCAAACGTATCTAGGCCAGTTTTGGCAAAGATATGGCACTGTAAGGACTGGCTAATATGGCTGTGAACCTAAAGTGACCCTTATATGATGCCACAAATGTGGCCCAGTTATCTTCAAACGTATCTAGGCCAGTTTTGGCAAAGATATGGCACTGTAAGGACTGGCTAATATGGCTGTGAACCTAAAGTGACCCTTATATGATGCCACAAATGTGGCCCAGTTATCCTAAAACATATCTGGACCAGTTTTGGCAAAGATATGGCACAGAGAGCACTGGCTAATGTGGCTGTGAGCCTAAAGTGGCCCGCATATAAAATGACAAATATTGCCCAAATAATTAATAGCAATTTGGGCCACTTTTGGCAAACAGTCAGCATTGGCTAATCAGTGTGTAAGCCTAACTTGTCCCACATTTGACATGGCAAATATGCCCCATATATTATAAAACAGGGCACTTCTGGTTTGGATGATGCACTTGACACTGGTTAATTTAAATGGAAGTTTAAAGGTAAATATGGCTTAATAGATTTTGGCTACTTTTAGTATGATGCAACACAGTAAACTGATGCAGGATGATCTGGATATGAGTCTTAAGAAGGCTGCATAACCAGCAATTTATTTTTTGAAACATGCTTTTTATGGCCGTTTTATATGTGTACTGTGCAGCATAAAAACAGAAGTGCACTATAATGATAAGTCATGGTGTCTGTTAATTTGGACTTTATTTTCCTTTTGCACCGTTTCTCTTGTTGTGTTGATTGTATTATTCTGTTCAGGTGTGTCTAGTTAATTATCCTTGTTTGCTCTGAGCACTTATGTTCACTTTGAGTTTGTCTGGTCTTGTATCTACATGTCTTGAATGTTGCTGTGCTACATTGTTGTTGGATTAAAGACTTATGATATATAACCTTTTGTCATCATGCGCTCTTTAACACATCGTAGCCGTGACTCTTACAGACTTACTGTGTAGGTAGAGTCTGAGTGAGAAGCATTTAGGTTCAAACGTGTGAGGAACTGTTTTTAAACTCTTGGAACGTGTCTTTGAATATTTATCTGTGACATCTGAATTGCTGCTTGTGCAAAACTTGGGTCGGGATGATTTTACCAAGTAGGACATGTTTCTGGAACTTATTTGAACATTTTAAAATTTCTCTTTACAATATGGTGAGTATTGTTGATGCATAACTCACTTAAGGCTTAGTGTGGCCCAGATAATGCATATGTGTCCCTGCAGCACAAAAGCAGTCATTAGTAACACAGGTATATTTGTAGCAATAGCCAACAATACATTGTATGAGTCAAAATTATCCATTTTTCTTTTATGCCAAAAATCATTAGGATATTAAGATCACGTTCCATGAAGATATTTTGTAAATTTCCTACCGTAAATATATCAAAACTTAATTTTTTATTAATAATATGCATTGCTAAGAACTTCATTTGAACAACTTTAAAGGTGATTTTCTCAATATTTAGATTTTTTTGCACCCTCAGATTCCAGATTTTCAAATAGTTGTATCTCAGCCAAATATTGTCCTATCATAACAAACCATACATCAATGGAAAGCTATTTATTCAGCTTTCAGATAATGTATACATCTCAATTTTGACACTTATGACTGGTTTTGTGGTCCAGGGTCACATATTTATGGTTTATTTGGTTCATGTGGGCCACATGAGGAATGTGGGAAAGACCAGGGTTCGAAAACAAATCTGGTTTATTTTATTTATTTACTTTCGTAGCTGACATGCGGACTACCTACGGCTTGCTTGTGGCCCAAATTTTGCAAACAGGACCAAAATCAATGTGGCCCATGCAGATTTGGGCCAGTTCTGCTTTATTTGGTTTATTCATGGCTGACATCGGGCCTTCCTTTGGCTGGCTTGTGGCCCAAATCTGTCAAACAGGAGCGGACCGCCCAAATACCATCACTCTACACAGTATTTGGGCGGATGAAAGTGTCAGGTCTGGGCCTCAGGAATTTAGCTATGTGGGATGCTCTAAATCACCCTAAACCAGACCTTCCTAATCAGTCTTAATAAGCCCGGTCTCATGAAAATGCATATAAATAGTACACCAAATACAAACAGAAATTAATAAGCAGAAATTAACTTTGGCGTGCATATGATACGCATGTGTTTGATGTGCATATAATATGCAGTTTTCGCGTGCATATGATACACATCTAACCCACAACTCTAATCCTACCCATTGCATATCATATGCACGCCAAAGTCATTTATTCTGCGTATAAATACTACGCCAAATCGAAACATAAACTCGTGCTACTGAAATCAGGTTGTAATATAGCAAAGATTCACAGGTTAACGTGTGTGAAACTAATAATTTATCACATCTGTTCCTTAATGTAGGAACAAACTCCCAACCAACAATTCTGCACTAAAAAATAATAATCCTATGCACTTTTATGTGTGTTGTGTCTCTTCTGTGTGTGTTATTCTCATTTGAAAGTGGCAAAGACGGCAGCTTTATAATCATATTCTTCAGGCGTCTTGCTCACTTTACTCAACAGCATTTGCTTTATATTTGTGACCAAGAATCTTGGACAAGACTGAGTTACTCTAGTGTGCTACAGTGTTGGCGAAAGTGATAGTAATGCATTACAATAATGTGTTACTGCATAAAAAAATAACTAATTGTATTACTTAGTTACTCTTTATGGGAAGTAATGCACTATGATACTTTTGCATTACTTTTTGTCACCTCAGCTGGGCTTGCTTATTTATATTTAATAAATAAGTGATATTTTTGGGCACTATAAAGGCTCTTTCAGACCTAAAGTGAGATGAATAGTCCTCAGGCTGAAGGAAGAGTCTCTGAGTTGCTCTCAGCTTTGGATGAATATTATTCCAGGTCTGTTTCTTTCATTTGGTAAGTAAGAGCAACATCACCATCTGCTGTGCAGAAGCATGAAGAGCATCTGAAGCTCATGAAATCAGAAGGCAGTGCAGTGAATCTTTCACAGTCTCTTCTGTTACAGAAGGACATCAGATGGTTTTTAACAATCACTTTCAGAAGTCTAGACACAAAACTCACAACCAATGATCAAAGTGTACTTTTTTGTTTCTTCACTTTTTTGTTTGGATACCATAAACATAAACCTAAGATCATTTCTGCACAGAACTAACATCACCTGTTCAAAATGACACATAATTCATGTTACAGTAGTCCACTTGCATTTTACACATACAGTAACTTCACAGTTTTCTCAATCACTTTGGCTCAATTCTCGAATTTGAGTTTTTTTTCTCAAAATGATAAGTTCAGATGTCTGATGTTTGTTCACTTCAGAATTAAATTTCTTATTGATTTAAGTGTGTGTGTGTGTGTGTTTGTGTTTGTGTGTGTGTGTGTGTGTGTTTGTGTGTGTGTGTGTGTGTGTGTGTTTGTGTGTGTGTGTGTGTTTGTGTGTTTGTGTGTGTGTGTTTGTGCGTTTGTATGTGTGTTTGTGTGTTTGTATGTTTGTATGTGTGTGTGTGTGTGTTTGTGTGTGTGTGTGTGTGTGTGTGTGTGTGTGTGTGTGTGTGTGTGTGTGTGTGTGTGTAAAAATAAGCAACGGTGAAATTTCAGTTGACGTAACAAATTTCTACAAAAATAAATGTACATATAAATAAAAATGTTAATTTTCTTTTTGTGTATTACAGTATTTTCCCAATACATTTTTACCTACTGTTGAAATATGTATCTAAAACACTCAGTGTGACAAAACTGACATTCTTCTATAATATAGAAAGTAGAAACAAAATTAGAAAAAATTGCATATAACAAATATGAAATGAAATTGCATGTAACAAAATGAAATGTGCATATATGCTGAAAAAACCATCTGAGGGTTTTGATCAGTGTTGCTCACACGATGACAAACACACTTTTATTTTGGTCGCTGACACTGTAACTAAGCATGAATGAAATGTTTTTGTGAGTTACTATATTTTGCAGACACGAGTTCTGATGTTCCAGGAAACAGTTGCACTTATAGATTAAAGAATGTTACTGTAACATAAACACTCACTTCTGAGAGCTGAACTGAGGATTCTGAGCAAGTTACAGGCTTTTACAGGCGATGTGCTGCCTAGTGAAAAAAGTATACTTTATTGTATTTGTAATATATTCCCTGTTTTAATAGTACATTGGAAATATACTAACAAAAAATGTACTATCTTTAAATATATAAAAAGTATATTAGCAGCATGTTTCTGCCTATTTTCACAATACAACTTTTAAACAGACTTTAAAATAATTGTAATTTAGTATATTTTCAAAAAAATATACTTGAATTGAAAGTTCTGTTTATTTTTTATAAGTATATTTATTTGCATTTTACTTAAATACAGTATATTTTATGGATATTTTTTAATGGTGTGCTGAAAATGATCATTGTAACAATCCTTACCAAAAAGTAGTATACTTCAAGTTTATTTTATTAAGTATACTTAAGTAAAGTTCAAGTATATTTTTAAGTATACTTTATGTAGTAAGTATACAAATATCAGTGTACTTGTAGTATACTTGTAAGTGTACTATTTCAATACTCCTTGAGACTAAACTGGCCCACTTTCTAGTATATAAAAGTATACTTAAGTAAAGTTCAAGTATATTTTTAAGTATACTTCATGTAGTAAGTAGTATACAAATATCAGTGTGCTTGTAAGTGTACCATTTCAATACTCCTTGAGACTAAACTGCCCCACTTTCTAGTATATAAAAGTATACTTAAGTAAAGTTCAAGTATATTTTTAAGTATACTTCATGTAGTAAGTACACAAATATCAGTGTACTTGTAAGTGTACTATTTCAATACTCCTTGAGACTAAACTGCCCCACTTTCTAGTATATAAAAGTATACTTAAGTATAGTTCAAGTATATTTTTAAGTATACTTCATGTAGTAAGTACACAAATATCAGTGTACTTGTAAGTGTACTATTTCAATACTCCTTGAGACTAAACTGCCCCACTTTCTAGTATATAAAAGTATACTTAAGTATAGTTCAAGTATATTTTTAAGCATACTTCATGTAGTAAGTAGTATACAAATATCAGTGTACTTGTACGTGTACTATTTCAATACTCCTTGAGACTAAACTGCCCCACTTTCTAGTATATAAAAGTATACGTTTAAGTATAAGAGTAGTAAACTTTGAGTACACAACTAGTTTACATCAATGTTTTTATCTTGTACTGCAACTATACTAAAAGTGAACTTATAGATATACTGATAGTTTAGTAATTAAATACTTATAGTAGCTTTTTTAGTACACTTTGAAGTATAGTCTACTAGTTTAGTAGTTTTATACCACAAGTATACTCGTAAGTGAACTTTACATCATACTTTAAGTATACTACTATGTCCCTATTTAGGTATTAATTTGTATATATTTTGTTATATGAATATCTGAACATACAAAACATCAAAAGAAAGAACAGAGTATCTGCTTGTAAATAAACACATTTTATTCTAGCTTCATGCATTCTTTTTATAAACACTTAAATGTGGTTAAGTTTAATAAATAATAAACAAATAAACAACCTTTTGAACAAAAAGCTGAAAAAAGACTATGAATATGATTCAGAATGTCGATCAACACCCCAAAGCTTGACAGTCATTATTACCTCTTCATTTGTGATATTTTATTCATAACGTTACACAGTTTTGATGCTGTTTTATGTCTGATGATCGTGTTAGATTACACGTGGAAGATTCTGTTGTTTTGGTTTCTTCTGTTTTTTTATTTATTTATTTTTTTGGGAAATTTTGGACAAAGGCTAATCAGGGTGTAAACCAAATGTGGTCCACATATGTTTCAGCAAATGTGGCCCAGTTATCTTCAAACGTATCTAGGCCAGTTTTGGCAAAGATATGGCACTGTAAGGACTGGTTAATATGGCTGTGAACCTAAAGTGACCCTTATATGATGCCACAAATGTGGCCCAGTTATCCTAAAACATATCTGGACCAGTTTTGGCAAAGATATGGCACAGAGAGCACTGGCTAATGTGGCTGTGAGCCTAAAGTGGCCCGCATATAAAATGACAAATATTGCCCAAATAATTAATAGCAATTTGGGCCACTTTTGGCAAACAGTCAGCATTGGCTAATCAGTGTGTAAGCCTAACTTGTCCCACATTTGACATGGCAAATATGCCCCATATATTATAAAACAGGGCACTTCTGGTTTGGATGATGCACTTGACAATGGCTAATTGAAATGGAAGTTTAAAGGTAAATATGGCTTAATAGAATTTGGCTACTTTTAGTATGATGCAACACAGTAAACTGATGCAGGATGATCTGGATATGAGTCTTAAGAAGGCTGCATAACCAGCTATTTATTTTTTGAAACATGCTTTTTATGGCCGTTTTATATGTGTACTGTGCAGCATAAAAACAGAAGTGCACTATAATGATAAGTCATGGTGTCTGTTAATTTGGACTTTATTTTCCTTTTGCACCGTTT
>CM049844.1:773979-806479 GCA_027422415.1 Schizothorax lantsangensis | reverse complement strand
CACATATGTTTCAGCAAATGTGGCCCAGTTATCTTCAAACGTATCTAGGCCAGTTTTGGCAAAGATATGGCACTGTAAGGACTGGTTAATATGGCTGTGAACCTAAAGTGACCCTTATATGATGCCACAAATGTGGCCCCAGTTATCCTAAAACATATCTGGACCAGTTTTGGCAAAGATATGGCACAGAGAGCACTGGCTAATGTGGCTGTGAGCCTAAAGTGGCCCGCATATAAAATGACAAATATTGCCCAAATAATTAATAGCAATTTGGGCCACTTTTGGCAAACAGTCAGCATTGGCTAATCAGTGTGTAAGCCTAACTTGTCCCACATTTGACATGGCAAATATGCCCATATATTATAAAACAGGGCACTTCTGGTTTGGATGATGCACTTGACAATGGCTAATTGAAATGGAAGTTTAAAGGTAAATATGGCTTAATAGAATTTGGCTACTTTTAGTATGATGCAACACAGTAAACTGATGCAGGATGATCTGGATATGAGTCTTAAGAAGGCTGCATAACCAGCTATTTATTTTTTGAAACATGCTTTTTATGGCCGTTTTATATGTGTACTGTGCAGCATAAAAACAGAAGTGCACTATAATGATAAGTCATGGTGTCTGTTAATTTGGACTTTATTTTCCTTTTGCACCGTTTCTCTTGTTGTGTTGATTGTATTAATTCCGTTCAGGTGTGCTTAGTTAATTATCCTTGTTTGCTCTGAGCACTTATGTTCACTTTGAGTTTGTCTGGTATTGCATCTACATGTCTTGAATGTTGCTGTTCTACATTGTTGTTGGATTAAAGACTTATGATATATAACCTTTTGTCATCATGCGCTCTTTAACACATCATAGCCGTGACTCTTACAGACTTACTGTGTAGGTAGAGTCAGAGTGAGAAGCATTTAGGTTCAAACGTGTGAGGAACTGTTTTTAAACTCTTGGAACGTGTCTTTGAATATTTATCTGTGACATCTGAATTGCTGCTTGTGCAAAACTTGGGTCGGGATGATTTTACCAAGTATGACATGTTTCTGGAACTTATTTGAACATTTTAAAATTTCTCTTTACAATATGGTGAGTATTGTTGATGCATAACTCACTTAAGGCTTAGTGTGGCCCAGATAATGCATATGTGTCCCTGGAGCACAAAAGCAGTCATAAGTAACACAGGTATATTTGTAGCAATAGCCAACAATACATTGTATGAGTCAAAATTATCCATTTTTCTTTTATGCCAAAAATCATTAGGATATTAAGATCACGTTCCATGAAGATATTTTGTAAATTTCCTACCGTAAATATATCAAAAGTTAATTTTTTATTAATAATATGCATTGCTAAGAACTTCATTTGAACAACTTTAAAGGTGATTTCTCAATATTTAGATTTTTTTGCACCCTCAGATTCCAGATTTACAAATAGTTGTATCTCAGCCAAATATTGTCCTATCATAACAAACCATACATCAATGGAAAGCTATTTATTCAGCTTTCAGATAATGTATACATCTCAATTTTGACACTTATGACTGGTTTTGTGGTCCAGGGTCACATATTTATGGTTTATTTGGTTCATGTGGGCCACATGAGGAATGTGGGAAAGACCAGGGTTCGAAAACAAATCTGGTTTATTTTATTTATTTACTTTCGTAGCTGACATGCGGACTACCTACGGCTTGCTTGTGGCCCAAATTTTGCAAACAGGACCAAAATCAATGTGGCCCATGCAGATTTGGGCCAGTTCTGCTTTATTTGGTTTATTCATGGCTGACATCGGCCTTCCTTTGGCTGGCTTGTGGCCCAAATCTGTCAAACAGGAGCGGACCGCCCAAATACCATCACTCTACACAGTATTTGGGCAGATGAAAGTGTCAGGTCTGGGCCTCAGGAATTTAGCTATGTGGGATGCTCTAAATCAACCCTAAACCAGACATTCCTAATCAGTCCTAATAAGCCCGGTCTCATGAAAATGCATATAAATAGTACACCAAATACAAACAGAAATTAATAAGCAGAAATTAAATTTGGCGTGCATATGATACGCATGTGTTTGATGTGCATATAATATGCAGTTTTCGCGTGCATATGATACACATCTAACCACAACTCTAATCCTACCATTGCATATCATATGCACGCCAAATTAATACACACCACCCCAAGTCTTTTTTTCTATTTATTCTGCCAAATCATATCAAAAACTCAAAGTATATTCTGCGTAATACTACGCCAAATCGAAACATAAACTCGTGCTACTGAAATCAGGTTGTAATATAGCAAAGATTCACAGGTTAACGTGTGTGAAACTAATAATTTATCACATCTGTTCCTTAATGTAGGAACAAACTCCAACCAACAATTCTGCACCAAAAATAATAATCCTATGCATTTTTATGTGTGTTGTGTCTCTTCTGTGTGTGTTATTCTCATTTGAAAGTGGCAAAGACGGCAGCTTTATAATCATATTCTTCAGGCGTCTCGCTCACTTTACTCAACAGCATTTGCTTTATCTTTGTGACCAAGAATCTTGGACAAGACTGAGTTACTCTAGTGTGCTTCAGTGTTGGCGAAAGTGATAGTAATGCATTACAATAATGTGTTACTGCATAAAAAAAATAACTAATTGTATTACTTAGTTACTCTTTATGGGAAGTAATGCACTATGATACTTTTGCATTACTTTTTGTCACCTCAGCTGGGCTTGCTTATTTATATTTAATAAATAAGTGATATTTTTGGGCACTATAAAGGCTCTTTCAGACCTAAAGTGAGATGAATAGTCCTCAGGCTGAAGGAAGAGTCTCTGAGTTGCTCTCAGCTTTGGATGAATATTATTCCAGGTCTGTTTCTTTCATTTGGTAAGTAAGAGCAACATCACCATCTGCTGTGCAGAAGCATGAAGAGCATCTGAAGCTCATGAAATCAGAAGGCAGTGCAGTGAATCTTTCACAGTCTCTTCTGTTACAGAAGGACATCAGATGGTTTTTAACAATCACTTTCAGAAGTCTAGACACAAAACTCACAACCAATGATCAAAGTGTACTTTTTTGTTTCTTCACTTTTTTGTTTGGATACCATAAACATAAACCTAAGATCATTTCTGCACAGAACTAACATCACCTGTTCAAAATGACACATAATTCATGTTACAGTAGTCCACTTGCATTTTACACATACAGTAACTTCACAGTTTTCTCAATCACTTTGGCTCAATTCTCGAATTAGAGTTTTTTTCTCAAAATGATAAATTCAGATGTCTGATGTTTGTTCATTTCAGATTTAAATTTCTTATTGATTTAAGTGTGTGTGTGTGTGTGTGTGTTTTGTGTGTGTGTGTGTGTTGTGGTGTGTGTGTGTGAGTGTGTGTGTGTGTGTGTGTGTGTGTGTGTGTGTTTGTGTTTGTGTGTGTGTGGTGTGTGTTTGTGTTGTGTTGTTTGTGCGTTTGTATGTGTGTTTGTGTGTTTGTATGTTTGTATGTGTGTGTGTGTGTGTTTGTGTGTGTGTGTGTGTGTGAGTGTGTGTGTGTGTGTGTGTGTGTGTGTAAGTAAAAAAAAGCAATGGTCAAATTTCAGTTGACGTAACAAATTTCAACAAAAATAAATGTACATATAAATCAAAATGTTCATTTTTCTTTTTGTGTACTACAGTATTTTCCCAATACATTTGTACCTACTGTTGAAATATGTATCTAAAACACTCAGTGTGACAAAACTGACATTCTTCTATAATATAGAAAGCAGTCTGTCAACAACAAAAAAAAGTAGAAAAAATTGCATATAATAAATATGAAATGAAATTGCATGTAACAAAATGAAATGTGCGTATATGCTGAAAAAACATCTGAGGGTTTTGATCAGTGTTGCTCACACGATGGCAAACACACTTTTATTTTGGTCGCTGACACTGTAACTAAGCATGAATGAAATGTTTTTGTGAGTTACTATATTTTGCAGACACGAGTTCTGATGTTCCAGGAAACAGTTGCACTTATAGATTAAAGAATGTTACTGTAACATAAACACTCACTTCTGAGAGCTGAACTGAGGATTCTGAGCAATTTACAGGCTTTTACAGGCGATGTGCTGCCTAGTGAAAAAAGTATACTTTATTGTATTTGTAATATATTCCCTGTTTTAATAGTACATTGGAAATATACTAACAAAAAATGTACTATCTTTAAATATATAAAAAGTATATTAGCAGCATGTTTCTGCCTATTTTCACAATACAACTTTTAACAGACTTTAAAATAATTGTAATTTAGTATATTTTCAAAAAAATATACTTGAATTGAAAGTTCTGTTTATTTTTTATAAGTATATTTATTTGCATTTTACTTAAATACAGTATATTTTATGGATATTTTTTAATGGTGTGCTGAAAATGATCATTGTAACAATCCTTACCAAAAAGTAGTATACTTCAAGTTTATTTTATTAAGTATACTTAAGTAAAGTTCAAGTATATTTTTAAGTATACTTTATGTAGTAAGTATACAAATATCAGTGTACTTGTACGTGTACTATTTCAATACTCCTTGAGACTAAACTGCCCACTTTCTAGTATATAAAAGTATACTTAAGTATAGTTCAAGTATATTTTTAAGCATACTTCATGTAGTAAGTAGTATACAAATATCAGTGTGCTTGTACGTGTACTATTTCAATACTCCTTGAGACTAAACTGCCCCACTTTCTAGTATATAAAAGTATACTTAAGTATAGTTCAAGTATATTTTTAAGTATACTTCATGTAGTAAGTAGTATACAAATATCAGTGTGCTTGTACGTGTACTATTTCAATACTCCTTGAGACTAAACTGCCCCACTTTCTAGTATATAAAAGTATACTTAAGTATAGTTCAAGTATATTTTTAAGTATACTTCATGTAGTAAGTAGTATACAAATATCAGTGTACTTGTACGTGTATATTTTTAAGCTATTTCAATACTCCTTGAGACTAAACTGCCCCACTTTCTAGTATATAAAAGTATACTTAAGTATAGTTCAAGTATATTTTTAAGTATACTTCATGTAGTAAGTAGTATACAAATATCAGTGTACTTGTACGTGTACTATTTCAATACTCCTTGAGACTAAACTGCCCCACTTTCTAGTATATAAAAGTATACTTAAGTATAGTTCAAGTATATTTTTAAGTATACTATACTTCAGTGTAGTAAGTACACAAATATCAGTGTGCTTGTAAGTGTACTTGTAAGTGTATATAAAAGTATACTATTAGTCAATACTCTTCTTGAGACTAAACTGCCCCACTTTCTAGTATATAAAAGTATACATTTAAGTAAGTAAGAGTAGTAAAGTAGTATACTATCAAGACTGAGTACACAACTAGTTTACATATCAATGTTTTTATACTTTGTACTGTACTATACTAAAAATGTTTTTATCTTGTAACTTATATATATATACTGATAGTTTAGGAATTAAATACTTGTAGTAGCTTTTTTAGTACACTTTGAAGTATAGTCTATTAGTTTAGTAGTTTTTATACCACAAGTATTACTCGTAAGTGAACTTTACATCATACTTTAAGTATACTACTATGTCCCTATTTAGGTATTAATTTGTATATATTTTGTTATATGAATATCCGAACATACAAAACATCAAAAGATAGAACAGAGTATCTGCTTGTAAATAAACACATTTTATTCTAGCTTCATGCATTCTTTTTTAAAACACTTAAATGTGGTTAAGTTCAATAAATAATAAACAAATAAACAACCTTTTGAACAAAAAGCTGAAAAAAGACTATGAATATGATTCAGAATGTCGATCAACACCCCAAAGCTTGACAGTCATTATTACCTCTTCATTTGTGATATTTTATTCATAACGTTACACAGTTTTGATGCTGTTTTATGTCTGATGATCGCGTTAGATTACACGTGGAAGATTCTGTTGTTTTGGTTTCTTCTGTTTTTTTATTTATTTATTTTTTTTGGGAAATTTTGTAAATATGTGTACAAGCGCCCCCTACAGTATAACAATGAAAACACAGATTCTCGGAGCACATTTATTTAGACTTTTTCTAAGTATATGTCAAGTATACTTAAATGTCATTTTAAGTATATTTCTGAGAAGTACATAAAAAGTAGACTAAAAGTGTACTTTCCTATTGTTTAGTTTAAAAGACGTATACTAATAGCACACAGAAAGACAGATAGATAGACAGATAGACAGATTGAGAGCCACACCTTCTCTCTCTCTTTCTTTTTTCTTTCTTTCGGTTTTGGCTGCTTACTTTAGCGTTGAGCTTTGTTTAAACTCTCACGATGGCCCACAAACCAAAGATCAGAAGCTGCATCCTAATGTGCACATGTAAGTGTGGTTCCGTTTCTCATGTGTTCGGTGAAGATTTACGAACGTAACGAACTGAAGCTCATTTTAAAAGTGAAAGTGGAAAAGTTTCAAGCAAGGAAAAAAAAGGAAGTCTGTTAGCAAAATTCAATTTGGAAATTCAATGTGCAAGGAATGTGTTGCGACATTCATGGATATATTTTGACAATTAAAAGCCAAACTCACTCTCTCATCGTGGCTCTCAGTCTCTAATGAGCGTCTGATATCTTCTTTGATGATCTTCTTTATATCAGATCGTGATAGTATTTATGTAGCTCATGGCGCTTGCAACACCAGCGTGACGGGTTTGATTCCCGGGGATGCATGGACTGATCAGGCGTATATTTTGAATGCATTGTAAGCTGTTTTGGATAAAAGCATCTGACAAATGCAGGAATGTAAATGTTCACCAGACAACAACCAAGAAACCCAGAGGCATCACAGATGAGCATGTGCATGAACCACATGTAAAGAATGTAGTACGCTAGTAACACTAGCACCGTATGGGTGTAAAACCACAGTGAGATAAAAGATTATTGAGTGCATGCAGTGCTATTGCTGCAATCACGGTATGAATTAGTACATTAATAGTAGCCAAAAATACACGGTGTGCTGAGAGAGTCTGAAGCATGTGAGCGGAAACCCATCTGAAACTAATACAGACAGGGGTTCATCAATAACAACAGGGTTTTTTTAATGGCTGCAATCTGTTTTTTTTTCAGATCTGCTGGCGATGCCGTCTGGACGAGACGCTCTCATGTGCTGCAGAAGAGATTTCACCAACAGCTCGTCCTCCTTTGAGCTGAGTGACCGTCCAGACCCGAGCTGTGACACGCACTGGAGCGCTGACGTGAGTCTGACCGTCACGAGTGGAGCCCAGTCCTGACACATATGAAGAAATTAACTTAACTCTGACATATACAGAGAAAATTATGATATACAAGGTTATAATTATGAGATTAAAAAGTTTAAATTATGAGATAACATCAGATTTACGACAAAAGTCAAATATGAGATAGAAAGTCATAATTTTAACATAAAAATTCAAAATTTTCACATACAGGGTCATAATTATAAGATAAAAAGCCTTAATTATGAGATAAAAAGTCAAAATTATGACATACAAACATAATTATTAAATCTTTTTTTTTTCAAATACAGGGTCATAATTATAAGATAAAAAGCCATAATTATGAGATAAAAAGTCAAAATGATGACATACAAACTCATCATTATTAAATACAAAATTCTAAATTTTCACACACAGGGTCATAATTATAAGATAAAAAGCCATAATTATGAGATAAAAAGCCATAATTGATTATATAAAATGTCAGAGAGAGAGATAGTGTTATAATTCTAAGTCAATTATGAGATAAAAAGTCAAGATTATGACACTAAACCATAATTACGAAATGAAGAAGTTGAAATTATAACATAAAAAGGGAAATTATGATATATTATGTCAATTATGAGATAAAAAAGTTTAATTTATGGCATACAAATTCACAATTGTGAGTCAATAAAGTTAAAATTATGAGATAAAAATAATTATGAGGAAAAAGTCATACTTATGATATAGAAAGTCTAAATGAGGACATACAAAGTCATAATTATGAGAAACAAAATCTAATTTACTACAAAAGATCATAATTATGTCAAAAATAGAAAATTATGAAATAGATGATTATGTCAAAATATGAAGTGAAAAGTGTTAAAATTCTGACATAAAAAAATCAAGTGTGATAAAAATTGAAATACTACTTTTTAATGTTATTTTATATCATATTTCAACTTTTTGTTATGATTATGATTCACCAAAGCGTGATATTTTTCTTGGAAATGGGTCTTCATCATACTCTAGAAGTATCATTAGCTTCTGATGTTTTTATTCAGTGTTTATCAATCAGAAAATAACTCTTCTCAGGCCTGAAGCTGTATATGAATGCTTTATGATCTGTAGGGTACAGCGGTGGTTGATGAGTCTGGAGGAGTGGATGAGAGCAGAGTTCATCATGCAGCATCTCAGAGCATCATTCTGAGAGGAAAACACACTGATGTGATCTTCTGGATGGACTGTGCTCCACCGAAGGTGAGGAGTTCTGTTCAGTTCATCATTATTGCTGCGTTTCCATCCACCTATTGTTTATGCGCATTTTGGAATATCGCATTAAAAAACGCTGGATGGAAACGCTAAGATGCGCATAAATTCTAAAAATGCACATAAAAAAAACGTATGCGCTCATTTGAGTAGGATAAACTTTTTATCCGGTAAGAAAAAATGCACATAAACTACGATGGAAACACATTTACCGAATAAATTCCTCCATGCGCATCAAAAAGGTCATGTGAGTTTGCGCTATGAGACGGGATACTTGACTAACAGTGAACCGATCTCGTTCATAACATCTATATGTTGTTATGATCATTCTGAAAAGCCTGAGGAGAGTCTGCCATCAAAGTATTTCTGTATAATTGTCTTACAAGACTGTGTTCTCAAACATCAGCATCCACCTCCGAACACAGTGACAGCATTTATTACAGTGGCGCAAATAATTTATATCATATATGAAAATTATTATATTCAGTGGCTTCTCCTATATTCTCAGTGATATTTAGTGCCACAGTTTACCAGGAAGTGACGATTTTGTTCTCTTTGACTTGGAAACGGTGGATGGAAACGGTGCTTTATTCGCATATGTTTTATGCGATATTCCAGTTTTGCACACAAGTTAAATGTGTGATAAACACTGTCATGAAACGCAGTGTTGTTTTGGACAGTTTTAATATATACAAAACAGCATGTGTTTCTGTGTCTCTCTGCAGAATTCTATGGAAGTGTATTGTAAAGGTGAGTGCAAAAATAACTCACTGTATGAAAATCAAATCTGTGTTGCTTCATTTTCACAGACTTCTGTATTAAATACACAATTTTTGGGGTTGGTAAGATTTTTTTTTTTTTAAATAAGTAATTTATGCTCATCAAGGCTGGATCAAAAATACAGTAAAAACAGTGAAATATTAACTGGCATTAACTACTATGCACATACATCAAAAAATAATTATTGTTTTCATATTGCATTGCAAAACTTTTACTGCTATTGAGGTGGATACGGGTAGGTTAGGGACAGGTTAAGTGGTATGGGAGTTTAAGGGTGGGTTAAGGTGTAAGGGATGGGTCAACGGTGTAATTATAAATGTAATTACAGAAATTAATTACAGCTGTAACTACATATAGGTATTTTTTAAATATATAAGTACATGTATGTACACAATAAGTGCATTGTATCAAATTATTAATTTAAATGTAAGTAAATAGTAGTTAAGGCCACCTAATATAAAGTGGGACCAAATATTATTATAATTTAAAACAGCTGTTTTCTATGTGAATATGTGTTAAACTGTAATTTATTTCTGTGATGCACAGCTGTATTTTCAGCATCATTACTGCAGTCTTCAGTGTCACATGATCTTCAGAAATCATAATAATATGCTGCTCAAGAAACATTTCTGATTATTATCAATGTTGAAAACAGTTGTGCTGCACAATATTTTTGTGGAAACTGTGATGCATTTTATTTTTCAGGATTCAATAGAAAGTTCAAAATTATTTATTTGAAACATAATACTTTTGTGACATTATAAATGTCTTTACTGTCACTTTTGATCACTTTAATGCGTCCTTGATTAATAAAAATATACCATTCAGTCTTTGAATGGTAGTATACTGTATATCATTACGGTAAAATAAAATATTATGGGTATTTAATTAGATAATATCATTGTTATTATAACAGATATAAGTCTTTATAGTAGATGATGACGTGGTTATTGTATAGATGAGCTTATATTCAGCTCTATTGTCTGTTCCATCAGTTCTCTGTAGGTCTTCAGATGAGTTCAGCCCAGCTCCAGGTGAGTCTGATGATAATATTATAATTATTGCATGGCTTTATGAAAGAAAAATATCTGAATACTTAATTCACACTTAAAAATGACGTTTATTGTTAAAAAGCGCTATACAAATAAACTTGAATTGAAAACTTGAATTTATTGTAGAAAGATGCAACAAGTTATGAGAAGATAAAACAATGTATGTTTGTTTTTCAGAACAAATGCAGCGCACACGCCGTCCGAATAATGCTGCAAACAGAAGCACTTCTGATGGCATCTTCATAATCAGCATCATCATCTTCATTTTTGTCACCTAGTTTTATTGGGTGAGAAGAGAATAAGAGAAAATGAAAGTGTCTGATATACAGTAGCAGCAGTGATGTTAAAGTGAATTATTTCTGCTCATTTCAGGTCATTTCTGTGGGTTTTGTGGAGACTTTGGATTCTGTGACGTGGAGACCAGACCCAGAGATTAACAATAAAAACACAGCAGAAATCACAACAGATCATGCTAGAAATATATCTGTCTATGTCATACATAAAACTATCAATTTTAGTGACTAAAATTATTAATTTTTATTTGCTAAATATATAAATATATATGCTATATAAAAATATTATATTACATTATGTAATATTATATTACATTATTACTAATTATATTATATTATACTAATTATATATAGTTTTTACATTTGAGAGAAACCCCTTAAATGTGTTTTTTATATTATGCATTCAATGACAAATTGAATGTATAAAGAAGAAAATTATTTTTAATTTTTATTAAATGCTAAAATAATTATATTATATTATATGATATATCTTTTATTGTATATTATATTATATTATTATTGAAATATTAATTGATTATATACAGAGCTGGGTAGATTACTTCCGTTACTGATTCCAGATTACATGACAAAAATTGTAGTCCGTAACGTAATCCATTACATTACACATTTTAGGTAATATAATCAGATTACTTTTGGATTACTTTTGACCTAACTCGTTTATCACATTGATTTAAACAGGATAATCTTGTAACATGATGTAAAGAGTGAGAAAATATATTCCTTTCATTGTAATTAACAACATGAAGTGCATTAAACATTATATTACATCAAGGTTTCCTAAACTGGGTTCTTAAAGGAACTGCAGGGAGTTTGTGAGTTTAAGGACAGGCAAAAATGTAATTAAATCATAAAAATGTAAAATCAAAATAATTACTTACTAAAAATATGAAATATTTTATGTTTACCTGCACGCCATATAACCATTAACCAATGTCAGAGAACCGTAACATGCAAATGTGATGCTTAATTATTAAAATATTTATTTTAAAATCACAGGGGTACTTAAAGGGGTCATTGATTATGATTTAACTTTTTTTAACTTTAGTTAAAACTTTAGTTACTCATTAGTGTGTAATGTTGCTGTTTGAGCATAAACAACATTTGCAAAGTTGCGATGCTCAAAGTTCAGTGCAAAGGGAGATATCGTCTTTTATAGAATTGCTGATGATGACCACATCTTTAAAGTAAGTATATCAGGTGAAAGAGGTTCAGATGACAAAAAGTTAGAGAATATCTGCAAATAAGAAATAACAAGAATTTGTGCATTTTAGTGAGTTTGAAAGACAAAAGCCTTTCAATAATACATGGTTAAATAACCTACTGACTGATATGTTCATCACATGTTGAAACACTTCTTAAACCTGAAATGATTTTTGTAAATCATTGGTCAAATGCTGTCGCCACTTGATTAATTACTAGTCTATGTGTGAATGTCCACAAAACTGGACTTTCTGAGTGTATATAAGCGCTATTTTAGAAAGGAAAATTTAAAAGATAAAAAAGAAGAATTAGAGAGAATCAATAAATGATGAATAATTTATTGCTATTGTGTGAATAATATGTAATCATGTAATCCATGAAAAAGTAACTGTAGTCTGATTACGAGTATTTTAAAATGTAACTTACTCTGATTACAAGTACTTAATTTTTGGAATCTGATTATGTAATCCAGATTACATGTAACCCAGCTCTGATTAGATATAGTTTTTACAGAAACCCCTTCAACATGTCCGTGGAATTTTATATTTGATGCCAAATTGAATACAAAAATTGAAACATTATAAAAATAAATCAGGATTTTAATTGTTCACTCTCATTTCTCCTGGTAAAATTAATCTAGTTTTTCTGTGTCATGCATTCTCTGTTATTCTCTATTCTCTGTAGTTTCTGTATTTCTCTGTTCTCTTGTTTAACTGATTTCATCGGACATTAAAAGTCTTTATCGCTTCAGATTGCAGTCTGTGTCTGAATAATTCTGAACCTTAGATGCCATATTTCATTTATTCATGAATAACAGCATGGCTTACAGCATCAGTTTGGTTAGATCGAACACTCACTCGTGCTCTCGTGCTTCTTAGAGATTCTCTGGACGAGTGACACAGAATCTCCTGGCCGTGACCTCAGAGGTCAGAAGGTCACTGGGAGCGTCTGACACTGCTTCACCTGGAAACACACACAGAAGAGAAACTTAACCTCCATCTCCTGAAGAAACCTCCTGAGCCTGCTCATGATATAACAGAGATCTCAGAAACACACCGTTGATCTCTCTGCTGAGTTCAGAGACGCGCTCGCAGACGCTCCTGGTGAGTCCCTCAATGATGTCTAACATGAAGCTGAAATCAGCCGCGTTATACACGTGTGTCTCCTCCGGCGAGGAGGCGATGGCTCTCAGCTCATTCTTATTGATGTTCTTCACTCCTGCAGATTCACACAGTCAGAAAACAGCATTTACTTACAAACTGTATTTAAGTTAGAGCTGGTTTTGTTCTGGTACCGATGGCAAACAGCTCGATCCCAGCGTCTCTGAGTCTCTGAGCAGGAGAGAGAACATCGTCCTGTGATTTCCCATCCGTGATCAGAATCCCAATCTTAGGAACGTCAGGCCTGGATCCAGATTCAGCTTTGAAGCTGTTCTCCAGAATATACGTCAGAGCACGACCTGGAGGAAACACACACACACACACACACACACACACACACACACACACACACACACACACACACACACACACATGAAGTCATGAATGAAGAATGATTGTTAAAATTACAAATGCGTCAGATATAGCTTCGTGCGTCAGATGAAGGCT
Source organism: Schizothorax lantsangensis (assembly GCA_027422415.1). NCBI lineage: Eukaryota > Metazoa > Chordata > Actinopteri > Cypriniformes > Cyprinidae > Schizothorax > Schizothorax lantsangensis. Next base: position 793,051 of record CM049844.1, on the reverse strand, counting down.
GCATCTCATTGCTAGTTTTACTTGATCTTAGTGTTGCGTTCGACACTATAGATCATGACATACTCATAGAGCGATTACAAAACTATATGGGTATTCAAGGGCATGCTTTAAGATGGTTTAGATCCTACTTGTCTGATCGTTATCACTTTGTCTATTTAAACGGGAAATCATCTCAATTAAATCCAGTAAAGTATGGAGTGCCACAAGGATCTGTCCTAGGTCCTCTGCTATTTTCAATATACATGTTGCCCCTTGGTAATATTATTAGAAAATACGGGATTAGTTTCCATTGTTATGCTGATGATACTCAACTATATATTTCAACAAGACCAGATGAAACTTCTAAATGATCTAAGCTAACAGACTGTGATGAAAGATGTAAAAATAATTTTCTCCTATTAAATTCAGATAAGACAGAGGTATTACTTACTGGACTGAGAAACAGCACACAGAATCTCTTGGATTACAATTTGCATATAGACGGATGTACTGTTACTTCCTCTACACTGAGAAATTTGGGTGGGTTATATTAGATAGCAACTCATACTTCTTTTGAAAACACATTTCCCATGTTACAAAAACAGCATTCTTCCATCTTAGAAACATTACCAAGCTACGGAACATGTTATCTGTTTCTGATGCAGAAAAGCTAGTTCATGCATTCATGACCTCTAGACTGGCCTATTGTAATGCACTGATCACTTGTCCTGCATCTTCAATAAACAAGCTACAGATAGTACAAAATGCAGCGGCTAGAGTCCTTACCAGGTCAGGAAAATATGATCATATTACCCCAATTTTACAGTCTCTGCACTGGCTACCTTTTCGTTAAGTTCTGTATAGTTATAAGTTCTGTATTAGTTACAAAATATTACTACTTACTTTTACAGCCCTAAATGGTTTAGCTCCTGCGTACCTAAGTAGTCTTCTATCACGCTACAATCCAACCCGTTTCATAAGGTCGCAAAACTCTGGACTCTTGGTAGTACCTAGAATAGCAAAGTCCACTAAAGCAGGTAGAACTTTTTCATATTTGGCTCCCAAACTCTGGAACAGCCTTCCTGATAACGTTCGGGGTTCAGACACACTCTCTCTGTTTAAATCTAGATTAAAGACACATCTCTTTAGCCAAGCATTCACATAATGCATCTTATAATCTTGTACTCCACTTCTGATCAAATGCACATTGTTCTGCACACATCTATCATTCTTTGCTTGAAATATTATGAACAGAAGCTACACTAATTACTCTCTACACTCTTAAAAATACAGGTGCTTAAAAGGTTCTTCACAGCGATGCCACAGAAGAATCATTTCTGGTTCCACAATGAACCATTCAGTCAAAGGTTGTTTAAAGAACTATCTCTTTCTTACCTTTTTATAAGATCTTAAAGGTTATTTATGGAACCATTTAGACAAAAAGTTTCTTCTATGATATCGTGAAAAACCTTTATTTTTAAAAGTGTATCAGCATTTGATACTAGAGATTACTCAAGCTCCAGTTTTGATATGACGATCTGAGATGACGCCAACTCTGAATCAATATACAATATATCCTTACATAACTATAATTTTAATCACAAGACATAATTGTTGTTACAAACCCTATGTTCACCATTTCTGCCTGAATACCTGTCATTAAATTAATTGCATGATTTGAATTATCCTAGAATGGGACAATTTCTGTCATATGGACATCACTTTGACATAGTCACCACTGATTTATTCATTTATTATTTATTTATTAATTTTTAGTTAAAAAACACAATATCGTGCTCACCTGCTGTTAAAAACAAGTGGTCAGATCAGATGAGGTGAATAAATCCAGCGCAGTCAGAGCAAATGAAGACTGACTCAGAGAGAGATTCTGAGAAGAAGACCGGAACACAGATGAGATCCAGATCAACTGATTAAAATATAAAAATAAAAACTTCCCCCTCATCAAAATTACACTTGAAGCATTATTTGTGGATTATTTGTGTGCATACTGTGCAATATTCAGTTTCTGATTGGAAAAATAAAGCATAATTTTTAATAAGTTTGTCAATATTCACTCAAGAACTGAGGTGCATGAGCTCAGATCAATGTGTGTCTTACAATCAATCAAATAAAAAAAGAAACAAAACCTGTGCTAATTAAAAGAAACAAGTTGACAAAAAGATTGAATCCAAGATTTTAAGATAGTATGTGACCCTGGGGAACATAAGGGTAAATTTTTCAAAAATTGAGATTTATAATTCATCTGAAAGTTGAATAAATAATATTTTCATTGATGTATGGTTTGTTATGATAGCACAATATTTGGCTGAGATACAACTATTTGAAAATCTGGAATCTGAGGGTGCAAAAAAATCTAAATATTGAGAAAATCGCCTTTAAAGTTGTTCAAATGAAGTTCTTAGCAATGCATATTACTAATCAAAAATTAAGTTTTGATATATTTACAGTAGGACATTTACAAAATATCTTCATGGAACATGATCTTTACTTAATATCCTAATGATTTTTGGCATAAAAAAAAATCTATAATTTTGACCCATACAATGCATTTTTGGCTATTGCTACAAATATACCCAGCGACTTAAGACTGCTTTTGTGCTCCAGGGACACATCTATCATAAGAAATTTACAAGCAATTTTTAAAAGGCGATCATTTTTGACCAGGAACACCGAAAGTAAAGCACAGTTCAGCACAGAACAAGGGTTAAAGAAACAAATGAGTGAAAGTGTTCATTTGATTGCTTTTTATCATATTTCTTCATTTTTACCCCAGTAAAAACCAAAAACACAACCTGAACACAAGCCTTCCTCCTGCGGCAGGAAATCATGACCAGAACAGGAAGTGAGGTCGTGTCCGCATTATCATCAAAAGACTGACAGAGCTGCAGAATACTGGTTTGCAAAATACTTTTGCATTCAGGGGAAGTGAATGAGTGAAATAACACACGGTTCTGAGAGTGTGATGAGTGTCTGTGCAGACGGCAGTGTGAGAGAAGCACTGTTTATTACTGCTCTCTCATCATCTTACTACTGCTTTTACAAGCTGCATTCAACAATGAACTACATCACAGCAACAGCACCTGCAGTCATGTGGAAAGAGCTTATAACATCACATGTACTGTAAATGTGCATTTCAAAAGAGTGCAACATGGAAGTATGGAAATTTCAATGATATATAAAGAATATTTTATATGCATTAAAGTGGATTGAACCTTGAACCTTGGATTACCTTCATTGTCTCACTGATTTAATTTTAAGTGCTTGTTTTTATAAAGTTTGAGTGTAAATAATTTAAATATATGCACATGTATAGATTTTTTTAACAATAATAATTTAGTTTCTCAGATATAGAATGTCTTTTTTTTGTACTGTATGATAATACATACAAAACATGTGTGCATCAATGATATAAAATCATGTGGGCAATATTAGTGATTGCTATTGTAATAATATAGTTGCTCCTGATAGGCCTATCAACATGCGCACTAATTAATTAATTAATTATAGTGTGTGGGGGAGGGGGATTAAGAAATTATAGAAATTAATACTTTTATTTAGCAAGGATGCTTTAAATGGATCAAAATGGATGAAGATAAAGACATTTATAATGTTACAAAAGATTTCTATTTCAGATAATGCTGTTTTTCTGAACGTTCTATTCATCAAATAAACCTGAAAAAATTCTACTCAGCTGTTTTCAACAACAACAATAATATTACTATTATTAATAATAATAATAATAATAATATTAATAAATGTTTTTGAGCATTAAATCAGAATATTAGAATGATTTCTGAAGGATCATGTTCATATTTTCTAATATATTTAAATCAAAAACCGTTATTTTGAATAGGAAAAATATTTCAAAATGTTGCTGTTTTTGCTGTACTTTGGATCAAATAAATGCAGGCTTGGTGAGCAGTCGCGTAGCTACGGGCCCGGGCCCATGCACTTTCATCTGTGGCCCACCCAATGAGAAGTTGGTAATTTTCCAAATGGATGTAATTTATTAAACGATACTAATGAACGTCTTATTTCACTGTAACTTTATATATTTATAAAAAAATATTAAACGCTTATTTTCATAGTCAATTACAGGTCTTTTTTTAGTTTTCCCTCATATGTGCATCACGCTTGTCAAAATGATGATTCGTCCGTTTCTGTTAGTCCCACCCACAATGTTATGTTTACAACGTAAGGATAGTATGTGCGCGTTTGTGAAGTTAAATTTGAAAATAGCCGAGTAAAGCAAACATAAATCAGATCAATTCTTTAAAAAGTAAAAGTCTTAGCAATAAATCCAGACCGTCTACAAATGAAAAGGGTGCTGGATTTATCGATCGGAAATTTCTGAACCAAGCATGTTTGAAGCATCATATTAGCATAGGTACAGTGTTTGATCCACTAAAAATATGCATGGAAAGAAACACATAAACATTGTGCTAGAACCTGGTCGCCACAACAAACTGCATAATTTGCAGCTGCGCACATTTCTGCGGTCCTCGATGTGCTTGAACTGACAGAGACGCTTGATTATGAAATCATAAGCGAAGCCCCGTTGTTTCACACTGAGGTAATGCTTTTTAATAAACTTCCTTTAGTTAATGTTAGTTAATGCATTAACTAACATTAGAAATACATGTGTTACCGTGTTTATTAATTTTTGTTAACCAGCTCAGGCAAATGTTAACAGATACAACTTTTAATTTGAATAATGTCCTAAATTTTTAAATGAACATTAACATAAAAAATTACTTATGTTAATGCATGCTTTGGAAGTACTTTGTAATGAACCTTGGTGCTGTATTTTTTGTTGGCAATTTGACATGCAGTTTTCATATGCTACACACTTGGCCCACCCAGTTTTATGTAGGTCCACCCACTTAAACATTTCTGGCTAAGCTAGTGTTGGTGAGCAGAAGAGACTTATTTAAAAATTAGAAATCTTACTGTTTAAAAACTTTTGCCTGGTAATGTAGCCAATATATATATTGTCACAATGTTTGCTCTGTCTTTGTCCGTTCATTGTGTTGCTGACGTCCATTTGTTTTCTCGTGCAGTTTCTTGCTGTCTCCCATTTTCCTGTGTACCAGTTTCCTGCCACTGATTTGGATATTTTGGATATTGCACCCATGATGTCTTGAATCTTGTGTTGTTTATTTGTTTGTTTGTTCCTAATAAGCTCTTTAACTGCACTTACAAGTGAATCTCAAGTTATTTTATGTGATAGTTGAATATATTCTAAATAAACTACAAAAAAAATATATACATTTCTTTTCTCCTCACATTCTTTCTTGTAGCAATTCCCTCTCAGTCACACACCTGACTGAATGGCTCATTATGCAGCTCATTATGCGCGTCTTTGTCTTCTCAGGTGTGAATCACACTATTATTCATGATCATTCACGCCTCCTCGCATATGCACTTTCAAAACAAAAACTGTCTTAGAAAATTTTAATCAAAATATTGTTTTTGGTGAATGAGTAAACAGGATTATTTTCACATCATTTTGAAGAAAAAACTCTAGGCTTCAAGATCCAGTTCTCAAAAGTATTGTGAACAAATTTTCTGTATATGTTGTATGGCCTTATTCAAGGGATTTAAAATTTCAGTTTTTCACTAACCACGCATAAACATTGTTTTCTCAAAAACACAGTCATGTACATACATGCTGCTCACATATTATTGTAGCCCAGTTTGTGCTGAATACAGTGTTATTAGACTTTAGCCATTTATATGTTTATAAGCAACTGAAAAAAACACAAATGTCAGGGCATGTCAAAACTCCTCCAGGCCCCCAAAACACTCTCAGACCCCAGAGTATGTAGATTTTGCTACTAAAGTTGTTATTTATGCTAACGATATCTGGATAAGGCCAACATGCCTGTTGCCTAAACTTGGGGTATTCACCACATGCTGTACTGCATTAAAGCTATCAGGGTAAAGACTTTTTTTTTTGCTTGCTTGATAAGGCTTATCTAGTGTTCAGTATCATGTTTGTTGATAGACCTGCTTGTGGCTTTAAACTATTGGTTGTTACTGCAAGTGCTGGTACCCGGTTCAACTTTCAACAGCAAGAAGCTAATGTTTGAGCTGTTGTTAAAGCCATATGATTGTTCTTGATATATGCTTGCTTCTAATGGCTCATCTGGTATTGGGGATGCTATTTTTAAAGTTTCTCTGACTACTGCCACATGCTGTGATTAAGCAAGCATCATGCTTGCTGCATAAAGCCATCGAGTGTGTTGGTAAGGAATTTTGCCTGCTTATGCGGGTTGTCAAATTGAGGACACGTAACACAATGAGCGCAAATGTCAACGGGAGGCGACAAACCTGTAACTGATGAGTTCATTTATTGAGTTATTATATGCTGTTGTTATAGTGTTTTTAGATGGATTCTGAAGCTTTAAGACAGGTAGAATCTGCGATCTCTGAACCAGTTCATTTGCTCACTTCTATGGCTGCAGTAGGCTGTGATTGCTGCATACTAGTCCGCCAATTCTAGTGGGTTTTCTGCATCTTTAATCTCTTTCAGGTACTGCAAAAAGGGGCTTGCTCCTCTTCTTAGCTGCTATAAAGAGCACCCCTTTGCTGCTACCCTTCTAGGGCTCCTGCCCCAATCTTGTTATTCCAAAAGGACATGCTTCTTTCAGAAATGCCATCAGTTGTGGTTTGGGGGGTTCTGGCCTATCGTTGTGTTGGGGGGTTATTATTGCTGCTCTCCCTGCTCATTCATGACAGGCTGCATGGATTAGCAGGGAGTTTTTGCCCAGAACAGAACCATACCACCAAACCAAACTCTTTAAAAACTCTTTTTGCAAAAATAAAAAAATAAAAACTATGATATTTATGAAGAATTTCAGTCAGGTTTCAGGCCCCATCATATATCACAGAAACTGCACTTGTTAAAATTACAAATGACTTGCTTCTTGCGTCAGATGAAAGCTGCATCTCATTGCTAGTTTTACTTGATCTTATCATGACATACTCATAGATCGATTACAAAACTATATGGGTATTCAAGGGCAGGCTTTAAGATGGTTTAGATCCTACCTTTCCGATCGCTGTCACTTTGTCTATTTAAATGGGAAATCATCTCAATTATCACCAGTAAAGTATGGAGTGCCACAAGGACCTGTCCTAGGTCCTCTGCTATTTTCAATATACATGTTGCCCCTTGGTAATATTATTAGCAAATACGGGATTAGTTTTCATTGTTATGCTGATGATACTCAACTATATATCTCAACAAGACCAGATGAAACTTCTAAACTATCTAAGCTAGCAGAGTGTGTTAGAAATGTAAAAGACTGGATGACCAATAATTGTCTCCTATTAATTCGGATAAGATAGAGGTATTACTTACTGGACTGAAAATCAGTACCTAGAATCTAGACAGCAACTTGTCTTTTGAAAATCATTTTTCCCATGTTACAAAAACAGCATTCTTCCATCTTAGAAACATTGCCAAGCTACGGAAAATGTTACCTGTTTCTGATGCAGAAAAGCTAGTTCATGCATTCATGACCTCTAGACTGGACTATTGTAATGCACTGCTAGGTGCTTGTCCTGCATCTTCAGTAAACAAGCTACAGATAGTACAATATGCAGCGGCTAGAGTCCTTACCAGGTCAAGAAAATATGATCATATTACCCCAATTTTACAGTCTCTGCACTAGCTACCTATTAAGTTCTGTATTAGTTACAAAATATTACTACTTACTTTTACAGCCCTTAACGGTTTAGCTCCTGCATACCTAACTAGTCTTCTATCACGCTACAATCCAACACGCTCCCTAAGGTCGCAAAACTCTGGACTCTTGGTAGTACCTAGAATAGCAAAGTCCACTAAAAGAGGTAGAGCTTTTTCACATTTGGCTCACAAACTCTGGAATAGCCTTCCTGATAACATTCGGTGTTCAGACACACTCTCTCTTTTAGAAAAAGACACATCTCTTTAGCCAAGCATTCACATAATGCATCTCATAACCTTGTACTCCACTTCTGATCAAATGCACATTGTTCTGCACACATCTATCATTCTTTGCTTGAAATGTTATGAACAGAAGCTACACTAATTACTCTATACACTCTTAAAAATACAGGTGCTTAAAAGCTTCTTCACAGCGATGCCATAGAAGAATCATTTCTGGTTCCACAATGAACCATTCAGTCAAAGGTTGTTTAAAGAACTATCTCTTTCTTACCTTTTTATAAGATGTTAAAGGTTCTTTATGGAACCATTTAGACAAAAAGGTTCTTCTATGGCATCGTGAAGCACCTTTAATTTTAAAAGTGTATCAGCATTCGATACTAGAGATTACTCAAGCTATAGTTTGATATGACGATCTGAGATGACGCTAACTCTGAATCAATATACAAAACTACCATATTTTTATTTTTACCATATAATCATTGCTGTTACTAACCCTATGTTCACCATTTCTGCCTGAATACTGTCATTAAATTAATTGCATGATTTGAATTATCCTAGAACTGGACAATTTCAGCCATATGGACATCACTTTGACATAGTCACCACTGATTTATTCATTTATTATTTATTTATAAGTTTTTAGTTAAAAAACACAATATCATGTTAAAAACAAGCGGTCAGATCAGATGAGCTGAATAAATCCAGCATAAATGAAGACTGACTCAGAGAGAGATTCTGAGAAGAAGACCGGAACACAGATGAGATCCAGATCAACTGATTAAAAAATAAAAAACTTCACCCTCATCAAAACTGATCATTACACTTTAAGGATTATTTGTGGATTATTTGTGTGCAATATTCAGTTTCTGATTGGAAAAATAAAGCATCATTTTTAATAAGTTTGTCAATATTCACTCAAGAACTGAGGTGCATGAGCTCAGATCAACGTGACTTACAATCAATCAAATAAAAAAAGAAACAAAACAAAACCTGTGCTAATTAAAATAAACAATTTGACAAAAAGATTGAATCCAAGATTTTAAGAAAAAAATTCACAAGCAATTTTTAAAAGGCTAATCATTTTTGACCAGGAACACTGAAAGTAAAGCACAGTTCAGCACAGAACAAGGGTTAACCTGTTAACCAGCACCCCCCATATTGGGAATCACAGATGAAAATGACTAACTAACTTAAAATGGTAACAGTTCCTGACTTCAGTGTGCCACACACACAATTGTGGTGTCTTTGGAAAGAAGACCCTTTGGCCTTTACTATCCATCATCCAGAGTTGATGATGCTCAAAAATATAAAAAGTTATAGACACTGAAGTGCCTTGATAAAATTTGTACCACACTGAATTTTTTTTTATTTCATATAAAAATACATGAAATCAGTCCTGGAGCAATCCAGAAAAGTAATGGGTTGAAAGTCACATGTCTCATGAGTTTATATTTCAAATCTGAAGAAGATACCATGAAAAATGAGATTCCTGCAGACATTTTTCTAGTCCCCCCCCCCCCCCCCACCCCCCCCCCCCCCCCCGTTTGAGGAAAAATATTTACCAAATTATTGAAGAGTTCTACTACAAACTATTTAGTCATTATACATGCCACTGCAGTTTTTCAATTATAAAACTGTATACAGAATCTTAGACATCGTATCAGTGATTTATTTGAGCACTAGAATAATACCATAATAATAATTTTTGAGTGATGAAAAAAAAACAATAATAATAAAAAAAAATAACTTAATTACATACTGATTTCCTGACATTCAGATGTTCTCCTGCTCTCCTGCTCATACATTAGGTAATCACATGCTGACGATCATTCATACAGATGCTAATCCTACTGATGGCTGCCCAATATAGTCAATATTCACATTATAATGGCCTTTTATATAGACTGCATTCACACTGATATCTGTGAACAGTCAGTAATTACATGCTGATTATCAGCCATAGAGATGTTAATCATACTGATACAGGCACATTCTCCACAAAACACGCAAACATATATGAAAACTGCTGAAGAAGAAAAAAAGAAATGTTTATTTGTGCTAAAAAGATCGCTAAGTTACGCCCCATCAGACGACAGGTGCGTCACAGCGTGCGTCACGCGCCGTCGCGAGGGAGCGCCAGAATTCAAATAAACAATCTTCCGTGTATCTTTGACTTTTTTTTTTTTGGATGATTTCATTCTGTTTGGGACATTGTCTGCTACAAAATCATGCTGTTTTTTTTACCACCAAGACGCTGTTTTTGAGCGTAATTTGTTCCATAACGGACACAAACAATAACTCTCCCTCAAGAGATGAGACGTAAACAAAGGATTATCGATCTAAATTACAGCGTTGTTGTTTCTTTGGACTAAAAGTGCTCGATGGAATGTTGTTCACTGGACTCTTATCTTTCACACTAAACCAGGATTTACAGCAGTGGATACGTTTGAGTGTCGTTATCAGGATGAATCTGGTATGTACTGCGGGGATTTTTCTACATGTTTTGGTGTACTGCTTACACAAATTTAGCAAATACATTCCGTATAAGCTTTCTATCGAAAAACAGCGATCTGTCGTCGATGCTAGAGGCTTAGACCTTCAAAATGATATATAGTTTGTCAAGATTCATTTTGTCCTGTTTTACTTTATCTGTTTGAAAACAATGACGTGTGCAAACAAAGAGCTCTCAGTGCGCCCGCGTCCTGGTGCAGGTTAACAGAAACAAATGAGTGACAGTGGTCGTTATATTGCTTTTTGTCATATTTCATTATTTCTACCCCAATAAAAAACAAAAACACAATCTGAACACAAGCCTTCCTCCTGTGGCAGGAAATCATGGCCAGAACAGGAAGTGAGGTTGTGTCCGCATCACCATCAAAAGACTGACAGAGCTGCAGAATACTGGTTTGCAAAATACTTTTGCATTCAGGGGAAGTGAATGAGTGAAATAACACACGGTTCTGAGAGTGTGATGAGTGTCTGTGCAGACGGCAGTGTGAGAGAAGCACTGTTTATTACTGCTCTCTCATCATCTTACTACTGCTTTTACAAGCTGCATTCAACAATGAACTACATCACAGCAACAGCACCTGCAGTCATGTGGAAAGAGCTTATAACATCACATGTACTGTAAATGTGCATTTCAAAAGAGTGCAACATGGAAGTATGGAAATTTCAATGATATATAAAGAATATTTTATATGCATTAAAGTGGATTACCTTCATTATCTCACTGATTTTCATTTTAAGTGCTTGTTTTTGTAAAGTTTGAGTGCAAATAATTTAAATATATGCACATGTATAGATTTTTTTTTTTTAAAGTACACACATGCATTTTGCATTCTCTTTAGACATGTTTTTGGAAACGGCAAACTCATGTTCTTTTGGTGCAGGACAATAAGCACATTTATTGATCCAAACTCACTAATCAATCTGGAGATGCAGGAAAACGTCTCGGTTACGTATGTAACCCTCGTTCCCTGAAGGAGGGAACGGAGACGTCACGTCGGATGACCGACGAAATTGGGATCTCGCCAGAGACACCAATCCACTTCGAGTGTAACTAAACGAGCCAATGGACATTGGCATGCGATCATTGCATCCAGCTGCCGCTGATCACCGTGTGAGTATAAGAGGCAGCAGGTGCACCGCATTAATTCATGCTTTCGCTGAGGAGCCGAGCCGGTGACCCGGCAGCTCAGCGGTGGTACAGCGACTGTGGCGACGGGACGTGACGACTCCGTTCCCTCCTTCAGGGAACGAGGGTTACATACGTAACCGAGACGTTCCCTTTCAGTCGGTCACTCCGAGTCACGTCGGATGACCGACGAAATTGGGATCCCTACCAAAGCGCCACAGGAGCTGCCCCTTCCAGTGCCCTGTGTAGGCCTCCTGATCCTTCCTATAAGGCAGACGATAGGACCGGGCTCTACACAGAGAAGGTCAACTACTGTTGTTCCTTGAGCAACCCAAACAGTAGGACTTGGGTAACACTGGGAAGCGTGCCCTTCCGCTTGGAAGAGGCACACTGCGGAGTCACCTCCTCCCAGAGGGGGTTAAGTGACATTACTCATGTGAAGTAACCCCATAGGGCCCTATGCACATGGAAGTCTCGGAGATGGCTTAGGCTGCATCATTAGAGATGGCAGAACGTGGTCTGCCAGGGAAAACACGGCTCTAATAAGCATACCGTGGAATACACATATGGGATCCCAGCAGGGTCTTTCATATGGGCACTAGCCTCACACCAGATTTCAAGAATTCATTGGCTGAAAAGGCCTGGCGCCGGACGCTCCGCCACGTCTGGACGCTGGAGTGCTGGAGGACTCGACAGGGTTTACCTGGTTAAGGAACTCTCTGGAGAATTAGGCGTAAGGACGCCGCAAGCCGACTCTGAGCCGGGCCTCTCAGTGCCACTACCCGTTTGAGGTGAGAACACAGGAGGAAACCGGTTCGACACGTAGGCTATAAAACCTAGCGAACGTGTTGGGAGTCGCCCAACCCGCAGCTCTACAGATGTCTGCTAGCGAGGCACCACGAGCCAGCGCCCAGGACGATGCGACACCCCTAGAGGAGTGAGCACGCAGCCTGAGCGGGCAGGGCACACCTTGTGCTTCATAAGCCAAGGTGATGGCATCCACTATCCAGTGGGCCATCCTCTGCTTGGAGACAGCATTCCCCTTCTGCTGCCCTCCGTAACAAACAAAGAGCTGTTCTGAGGTCTTGAAGCTCCGAGTTCTATCCACGTACTGTCGCAATGCACGTACAGGACAGAGCGAAGCTAGGGCTGGGTCTGCCTCCTCCAGGGGCAGCGCTTGCAGGTTCACCACCTGGTCCCTGAAGGGAGTGGTAGGAACCTTGGGCACATAGCCAGGCCGGGGTCTCAGTGTTGCACTGGAGTCAGCCGGCCCAAACTCAAGGCACGATTCGTCGACCGAAAATGCCTGCAGGTCCCCCACCCTCTTGATCGAGGCCAACGCAGTCAGGAGTAGGGTTTTCATAGAGAGAAACTTCAACTCGACTGACTGCAAAGGCTCAAAGGGGGCAATTTGTAGGGCTCTTAGCACCAATGCCAAATCCCAAGAGGGTAAGGAGGGAGGCCTAGGAGGATTTAACCTCCTAGCCCCCCTAAGAAACCTGATGACCAGATCGTGTTTCCCCACCGATCTCCCTTCTACGGGGTCGTGGTGGGCTGAAATAGCAGCAACGTAAACTTTAAGGGTGGAGGGGGACAGCCTACGCTCCAACCCTTGCTGCAGGAAGGACAGCACGGCTCTGATCGAACATCTCCGGGGGTCCTCACGGTGAGAGGAACACCATTCGACGAACAGGTTCCACTTCAGCGCATAGGCCCGTCTTGTGGACGGTGCTCGTGCTGAAGCAATAGTGAGAGCTACCTCCTGGGGCAGGTCACCTAGAACCTCCGCGTCCCGTCCAGGGACCACACATGGCGTTTCCACAAGTCTGGACGCGGGTGCCGGAGGGTGCCCCGTCTCTGAGAAAGCAAATCCTTCCTCAGAGGAATCGGCCAGGGAGGGGCTGTCGCGAGGAGCATGAGTTCCGGGAACCAAGTCCTGCTGGGCCAATATGGAGCTACTAACAAGACCTGCTCCTCGTCCTCCCTGATCTTGCACAGTGTCTGTGCTAGTAGGCTCACTGGGGGGAACGCATATTTGCGCAGGCCCTGGGGCCAGCTGTGTGCCAGTGCATCCGTGCCGAGCGTTGCCTCGGTTAGGGAGTAGAACCACTGGCAGTGGGTGGTTTCCGGAGATGCAAACAGGTCTACCTGAGCAACTCCGAACCGACTCCAAATCAGCTGGACCGCCTGAGGATGGAGTCTCCACTCCCCTGGAAGTGCTGCTCGAGACAGCTCGTCGGCTGCCCGGTTGAGCACTCCTGGGATGTGGATGGCACGAAGGGACCTCAGATGCTTCTGACTCCAGAGGAGGAGGTGGCGGGCGAGTTGCGACATGCGACGGGAGCGTAAACCGCCTTGCCGGTTGATATACGCAACGGTCGCAGTGTTGTCCGTACGGACCAGAACGTCCTTGCCCTGAAGGCGCCCTCTGAGGCGGTTCAAGGCCAGGCGTACTGCCAGCAGCTCGAGGCAATTGATATGCCAACGCAGTTGGGGACCCGTCCAGACCCCTAACACTGCGTGCCCGTTGTACGTGGCTCCCCAGCCAGTGGCCGAGGCATCCGTGAATACCACAGCATGCCTGGATACCTGCTCCAGGGGCACTCCTGCCCGAAGGAACGAGGGATCTGACCACGGGCTGAAGGTTTTGCGGCAGGCCGGTGTAATCTGAACCCGGTGAGTACCGCGTTTCCACGCCCACCTCGGGATTCGGCCATGGAGCCAGTGCTGAAGCGGTCTCATATGGAGCAGACCGAGCGGCACTATCGCCGCAGCTGCAGCCATATGCCCCAGGAGCCTCTGAAAGAGTTTCAGTGGGACCGCCGTCCTGCCTGATAAAGTCTTGAGGCAGTTCAGCACCGACTGAGCACGTTCCTGGGTGAGGCGTGCTGTCTGGTTGACCGAATCCAACTCCATGCCGAGAAAAGAGATCCTCTGTGTTGGCACGAGTTTGCTCTTTTCCCAGTTGACCCGAAGGCCCAACTGGCTGAGGTGCCTGAGCACCAGGTCCTTGTGTGCGCGCAACTGCTCGCGAGACTGTGCAAGTATGAGCCAGTCGTCGAGGTAGTTGAGGATGCGCACCCCTCGTTCTCTCAGGGGAACAAGGGCCGCCTCCACGACTTTGGTGAAGACACGAGGCGACAGGGACAGCCCGAAGGGCAGGACCTTGTACTGATATGCCCGACCCTCGAACGCGAATCGCAGGAATGGCCTGTGTCGCGGGAGGATCGAGACATGAAAGTACGCATCCTTCAGGTCGATCGCTGCAAACCAATCTAGGGGACGGACGCACCCGAAAATGCGTTTCTGCGTCAACATTTTGAACGGCAGCTTGTGAAGTGCACGGTTCAAAACTCGCAGATCCAAGATCGGTCGTAACCCACCGCTTTTCTTGGGCACAATGAAGTAAGGGCTGTAAAACCCCGACCTCATATCGGCTGGAGGGACCGGTTCTATCGCATCCTTCGCCAGCAGGACTGCGATTTCCGCACACAGGACAGGGGCATCGACAGCTTTCACTGAAGTGAAGTGGACACCCCTGAACTTGGGGGGACGCGGGCGAACTGAATCGCGTAGCCGAGTCTGATGGTCCGCAGGAGCCACCGAGACGGACCGGGGAGCGCTAACCAGGCTCCGAGAGACCGTGCCAGCGGAACCAACGGGGCCACCGACGTACCCGCGGAGGGGCAGCATGGTGGAGCACAGGGACCCGCCCCGGGGTCTGGGTGTGTAGTGTAACACTCACCTGATTCCTCCTCGTGTGGAAGGAAACACAGGAACCCGGCTTGAGGCTTGTGACAGCCCGGCGTGTGACGACTTGAAGCGGGGACTGGAGTGCTACCGCCGTACTGGTACCTGGTTCCACGAATGGGCAGGAGGGGTGCTCTTGGGCAACCACCTGCTGCCTGGCGAGAGAGGAAGAGGGAAGTGAACTCGTGATGCACGGTTCACCACTCTCCTCCTCTTGAGACCCAGAGATTGAGGACACTGCTCTTTTATTGATGTTTTGGGTACCGCTGGCTGCTGGGCCAGCGGCGGAACAGAAACAAAACGAAACAAAAGATTCTCCACCCGGCCCTCCTCCGGGGGAGGGAGTGGCGCAGTCACCATCTCCCACTGAGCAGTCTCCTCCATCTCCGGGTCGCCCGTCTCAGGGCCTCTTGCACCTGCGCTTACCGCCAGGTTTGGCGGGGGCCTGGATGGGCTGGGCGTCCTGTCTGCGACCGGCTCCACGACGCTGCCTGGTGGAAGGCTGCTGCGGCTGCGCGGGAGCGGGGGCGGCCGCAGAGGGGCGCCCACGGCGACGAGCAGGCTGAGGGACTGCAGCCGGGGTGGAAGCAGCAGGTTTCCTCCGGCGCATGATGTGTTTAATCGCCTCAGTCTGCTTCTGTGCTGCCGAGAACTGCTGGGCAAAGCTCTCGACCGCGTCGCCGAAGAGGCCGGTCTGCGACACGGGAGCATTCAGGAACTGCACCTTCTCCTGCTCCTTCATGTCAGCGAGACACAGCCAGAGATGGCGCTCCTGGACCACTAGTGTGGACATCGCACGACCCAGAGGCTGTGCGGTCACCTTCGTCGCTCGAAGCGCGAGGTCCGTCGCAGCACGCAGTTCATGTAGAACCGTTAGGTCGTGACCACCCTCGTGCAGGTCTTTCAGGGCTTTGGCCTGGTGGACCTGCAGTAACGCCATGGCGTGTAGGGCAGAAGCCGCCTCCCCACAGGCTCTATAAGCACTGCCAGTTAGGCCTGACGAATACTTACAGGCCCGTGAGGGGCGACACGGATCACCCCGCAGGGTGGTAGCGGCTGTTGGACCCAGTTGCATGGCCACAGACCGCTCCACCGAGGGGATGCCCGTGTACCCCAAAGCAGCCCCACCATCGAGGGTGGTGAGGGCGGAGGAGCCACAAGATTTGTTTCGGGCAGTGAAAGGTGCCTTCCACGATCTTGTAAGCTCCTCATGCACTTCCGGAAAGAATGGCACCGGAGGGGGGCGCTGAGAACCAGCGCGACCCCCACCGAGAAACCACTCGTCCAGCCTCGAAGGATCGGGACGCGGTGGAGGATTCCACACGAGCCCGACATTCTCGGCGGCTGCGGAGCGCTTGAGGGGTGAGGGACTCCTCTTGGAGAAGCCCTGACCATAATCCTCAGATCACCTCTGACTCCACCGGATGCAGCGGCGCCCCGGGTGCCGGGACGAACACCGGATCGCGGCAGAGGCAGAGGGACTCCGCCAAGTTTGACATAGCGGAGTCTATCACGCAACTCCGAGATGGTCATGTCCCCACAAGAAGAACATGAACCATCCACGAAAGCCTCCTCAGCGTGCTGAATGCCCAGACACGTGAGGCAGCGATCGTGACCGTCCTGAGGTGACAGAAACCGACCACACCCAGAAACGCACGGGTGATAAGACATCTTTAAAAAGACGCGATCACCCGTGTTGCTCTTTTAGAGAATTTGCTCTTTCAGTGCTGAAGCACGCAGGGGAGCTGGCCAGCGCACACTCCTAGTGTGTTTGTCAGCACGAACTTGATAGCCGCGAGACCGTGACCACCGCTGCTGTTGCCGTAACGCCCGCACTCTCGTTCTCTCTGCAACACCGAAGTAGAGAGCAGTAGTGATGCACCACCACTCGGCTCCGAAGCGAAAGGATGAATTAATGCGGTGCACCTGCTGCCTCTTATACTCACACGGTGATCAGCGGCAGCTGGATGCAATGATCGCATGCCAATGTCCATTGGCTCGTTTAGTTACACTCGAAGTGGATTGGTCTCTCTGGCGAGATCCCAATTTCGTCGGTCATCCGACGTGACTCGGAGTGACCGACTGAAAGGGAACAAAATATAATATATTACAGTCATCTTCATAATACATTTCTAGTAGTAGTTTAAATATTTCATTTCAGTATGCTTTCCTTTCAAAAAGGGAAAGACACCTATTTCTCTCTCTCTATCCATGTCAAATTATACATTTTTATAAGCTGATTGTTAAATTAAATCCTTGTTTTTTTATCAAGATAATAACATTCTCTTTTTTTGAGATTTTTGAGATATATTTGTAGTTTATATCTTTATGTCTTGGTTTTGGACAGTTCATCAATGATTTACATTAAATATTAAAATAATTGTTTTCTATTACAGCAGTGTTTATTTAAGATTCCTAAATCAGTAATTTTTAGAATAAAATCTTCATCCATCTCCTCTCGTAATGTAGTTCTTGAAACAGATCTAGAAAAGCAGAAAATAATACACAAAATAATAAAAAGGCAATTTTGTTTACATATAAATATACAGATGTATTATATTCAATCATGTTATTAACATTTAAACATTACATTAAAAATATATACTACTGTATTATAATAAATTGTGATAAAGCAGGGTCTCGTGCAGGTCTAAGATTTTATTTTATCATCTGACCTGTTTATCCATTTTAGGTTTATGATCTAAATAAATAAATAAAAGTTGCTTGCCTAAAATATTTTTTACACTTGTATGGAGTGCCCCAAGGATCTGTCTTAGGTCCTCTGCTATTTTCAGTATACATGTTGCTCCTTGGTAATGTTATTAGAAAATATGAGATTAATTTCCATTGTTATGCTGATGATACTATATATTTCAACAAAACCAGATGAAGCTTCTAAATTATCTAAGATAGCAGATTACAACATTTGTCTCCATATGAACTTTACCATTAGTTATAATTATGCTCTTTACACTTAAATAAATAAATGATGCTAAATTAATGCTATTCTTTTAAGAAATCACACTGATCCAACATACAAATGAATGTAGACCGAGATGAATCTGATGAATCTCTTCTCTGATGATTTCACCAACATATGAAATTTTAATGGCTGATTGTTTGTTTCTCTTCAGAATTTACTGTATTTTCACAGAGAGATTTACCGTGGTTTTCTTAAACTCATCAGAGCCTGAACCAGAAAGATCAATCAATAAAAATGACAAAGTTAACATTCAATTACAGTAACAACAATCTCAAACAATCACCAACAGCCTTAAGAGCTCTGTGGTCAAACACTGGGCATATTATTTTAATTTATTATTACTATTATTATTATTAACTAATACATAATCTTCTTAGTCTAGGTTAAAAACAGTAAATATACTGTATATAGAGCTGAAGTTAAGAGAGCTGAAACACAGCCAAGAACAGAAAGCAGGAGACAAAGTGAAAGCAAATAGATTTATTGAATAGATATAGTTGTGTGTTTGTTGGCACTGAACAGGTGTTTAACAGGTGTTAAGATGGAGAATCAGCAGTCTGTAGATGGAAACATCTCATCATCTCTCAGGTGGATTTATGGAGACGATTACAGAGAAATATAAATCAATGAGACGCTACACAACACAACATTACACACTGAAAACCCTAAACCCAACAGAGACAAACTGAATTTACAAATACATCACATGCACTCTAATTATTCTAAATTGAATGATACATTTACTCTTATCAGATTAAAATGTTTT